>OY804557.1:7830646-8174444 GCA_963680865.1 Spergularia marina | reverse complement strand
CCATCAAATAGATGGTGGTAAGGCCCAAATTTCTTATTATTTTACCCTAGTCAATTAGTTATCACTAGTTATTATTGATAATAACTCGTTTCTACCTACTCGAGAGGGTATCTTGATAGGGTGTCAATGTAGTGTGTTAGTGCGCATGGTTTAGGCGCCTTAGTGTCTATTTGGGCATGGTTTTAACGTGATTCGTAGACCACACCACTCGAAGTATTTTTGGAGATTATTCGTTGGTTTTACGGTTTTTGGTGGCTTTAGACCCTTTTGGTAAGTCTCGGATAATACTAGGGGATCCAGCTACAAGTTGGAGCAAGATTCGAGGAGAAGATCGCTTAACCACACTCCGAGAACCACACACCATTACCTCCAACTTAATTGGATCATAACTCTCTAACCAAAAGATATTTTTCAGAAATTCCAATTGGAGAGGAAATTTCATTTTCTTAGCTTTCCAACGATATATTATGTGCTCAAAATGAAGTTCGGAGGTGAGAGTTATACCTGTTTCAAAATTGGCCTGCGAACAGTCCCTCGACTCGAGGATCATTAACCTCGACGCGAGGACACTAATCTCGACTCGAGGATTTATTCCCTCGAGTCAAGGAGAATTGACAAAACGGGTATTTAGAAAGACAAGATTCTCGACTCGAGAGTAATTAACCTCGAGTCGAGAATTTCCTCGCTCGACTCGAGGATTTATTTCCTCGAGTCGAGGAAGCTAGCTTCCGGGAAGTTTCCATGGGCTTTCCACGGTTTCTATATGCCTAAGAAATGTCTATTTTGTTTTCTAGAGTTTTTGTACTTATCTTTAATAAAAGGGGCATGTAGCCCCTCCTTAGGAATCATCACCTTTCATATTATTTTTCATCTAGTTTTCATTTTAGAAAGAGAAACTCAAGGAGAATTAATATTTTTATTATGAATTTCTTCTTAAATATTATTGTATATTAGTATGGGAAGCTAATCCCCCTCCTAGACTCTTGGTGTAATATATTATTCATCCTACGTATTAGTAAGTATTTTTCTCTTTATTTTACCTTTATCTTCATTATAATTAATTCCTTGTTCTTTAATGCATGATTTATCCTTATTTTCTCTAATTGGTTGATTGGATTGAATTGGGTACTTCATATGCTTGGTTGATAATTGATGGTCATTGATTATTAGCCTAAAAGGAAGCAACTTTCACATGTTTAGTATGGTTATGACTAACTCGTGATTGGGAATTAATTAGGCAACTAATAGATTAGATTTGATTAGTGTCGCGGTTGCAGCTAATTAGATACTAATTTGGGTTCTTCTCAATCTTTTATTAGTCATTGCTCTTCATGCCTTAGGTTGTGATTTGTTGAATGGTCACTAGACTAATTAGGACTAAAAGGAGGGGAATTTGGTAGCGGTTGCTCAAATTCCCCATAAAAGAGGATTAATTGGTTAAAACCGGGATTGTTAATGAATTGGTAATATTAGAGAGAGGTAAAACTTACTATATTAGGGTGTTAGAAGAGATTATCACAGAGAGTCGCTTCAAATCAACTTGATATCTCGTTTAATCCAACTTTCAAACAAAAAACCCTCCATTTAATTGCTTTATTTATTTCGTTTTAGTTTTTCCGCATAGAATTCGCATTTTAGACTTTCCCTCTTTCTTGTGGATACGATACCCACTTGCCCTTGCTAGTTTAGTAGGAATAGTGGTAATTTGACTAATAATAATGACTTATTAGCTTGTCATATCTCTACCACCATATAGGTGGTTTGATCTATACTGAGATTTGCGAGACTTCTACGAGCATGTGATGTTCATTAATTTTGCCATGGCAATGAGATGGATGCTGAATTTTCTTCTACTGGCTAGCGCACCTGCTTATCCTTTGACAAACTACAAGAGATCAATAGACCCCCTTGGGTCAAGTTGTATCATGAAGCAGCATTATTATAGAGGGTTTTCGGATCACGAGTCATCTAACATAATGATCATAATTTTGTGGAGGTTTGAGTCTTGTTTGATGTTAGAGTTGTATTTTGATAAATTCAGTACTCATTGTAGATGTCGTATGACTAATTATTATGAATGAATTTCCTTCTATTAAAAATAAAAAGGAGTTTTGCGATAAGCCAAGAGGAAGAGAATAGTGGTTAGGGCTTTTCTTTTTTTTTTTTTTTTTTTTAAAGATTATTAGCATGCATGTTTTCTTAATTTTCGCTTATATATGTTGAGAGTTATAAAGTAGTCAAATCACTTTTTCGAAAAGTAAAAATGAGTTAAAATATTTTATGCAGAGAGAGTAACAGTTTTAAAAGACAATTTCTCCCTAAGTTATTGAGAGATGACTTTAATTCAATGTGACCGTTTATACATTTGTTAATCATTAGAAATCAATAAAGATCATTTGTCTCTATATTTGTTTATGTACCAAGCCAATTTGAGTTCAAAAAATCACCATATAACAATTAAAGATTGTTTTATGTTAGTGATATTTATAATTTCCTCGACTCTGATTGGCTTGCCATACCGAGTGGGACAGATGGGATAGATGACCCATTTTGATTATAAAGTAACCCATTTAGAAAATCTAAATTCAATGTTATAAGTTATAACCACTAACTAAAAATTAATATATGGTCCTCTAAAAAAAATTAATATATGGAATTTGCATTACCTGAAATTGTCTAGGAAGTATCTCATGCTTCGCACGACGATCATCGTATATATTTAGGTCGATAAACTTATATTTGTATTTTCACTATTTTTTAAGCACATTGTTTTACGGCCATTCATGCACATAAATTTAGTATTAATTCAATATTAGTACTATATATACTCCCCTCAGAAAAAAGATACTCCGTATACTACATGCATGTTGAGTACTTAATTTAGCTTTGAGTTCATGCATATTCTACATGATGATTAGCATACGCACAATTTCCTAAGAATATTGATGTGGAGCGTGTGAACTCAACTTAGATTCCTTGAACCTTATTCCCTCCACTCCAGATTAAACTTCACATCCTCTTTTTTAAGATTTTGACTTTGTTTTTCCTATTTCCAAAATATTACGTTTTTTGTCGAGTGAATAATTATGCAAGCAAGATAAAGATGTTGGTTATAACTAGCTTTTAATTTTATTTGCTAAATGAATTATTAAGAATTATTTATTAGCTTTCCTTTAGAGGTGCGCAAAAGAGAGCGAGAAGTTTAATCTGGACCGGAGGGAGTAGTTTACTTTTTCTATAAGCTAACAATCCACACTTACCCAACCCAATTTTATCAACAAGTCTCATATGAGACGGTCTCACCATAACATATTGTGAGACGGATCTTGAAAACCCCCTTTATCTTAACCAATTACCCAAATAATTACAATATTTTGTTTTTAAAAAAAATTGTTTTACTTTTTTATTTTTAAATATTTGTATTCTTGTTCCTAAAACGTAGGAAACCTCCATATGCTTGCATCGACTAGTCATCTTTTGTTTTTTTATTTTATTTTTATTTTCTCTATTAAAGTGGATGAGAGAAACCCATTTTCCACGTACTGTTGCATAAAAATTTCCTCTCCATTCCATTCTTATTTCGATTTGACGTTGAATGAGATGATTATGGTGGATGAGATTCATATTTTCCATGCAAAGAATGCCTGATAAAGATGGTGATGAAATTAGAGGAGAGGATCGTATTTCACTAGTGCACCGGTCTGGTTACGTTGTAATTTAAACTATTCAAGATTAGCGCTTTAATGGTTACTTTTAATTTTTAACAAATGAAATACCTGGTGATTCTTCTAAAAAGAGCAATACAATTTGAACGAGTGTCGAAGGTAGGAATTGTGTGATTGCTTAAAAATTATTTAATTTATAGCTTATATGGGTCACCATACACGTAGCATTTAAGGCTACACGTGTATAATTTATACATGATTAAGGGATTCTATATGTTAAAAGATGGTAACTAATTATTGGTTATGTCTAGCAGGACCGATTGAGGTTGATCAAGATGTGGAATGCGATAATTATGCAAATATCTTTCCGGATGCAAGTTTAATCCCTTTTGTACGAACCCTCTCCTTGATTAGTTGAATAAGAACCTGCAAGTCTACCTCTAATTATCCGTCCACTCGCTTAAATTGAAGGATGATGAGTTTCATCTATATTAAAAGAAAGTAAACATCAACATATGTACTACAGTTTAGTGATAAGTGACAAATACTTCATTATATTTTTTGTACCATAATCGCTTCATTTAATTCAAAGTGGATTACGATGAAACAAATCCAGGTTAATTACTCAACGATTAGTAATATGCATAGTGAAATGTGAGAATCTTGAAATGATGACTTGTGACCAAGAATTGGTTTATAGTACAAGTTTTATCTAAAAAATGAGTAACATTTAAGTGGACTACAATATGAATAGAAAGTATTAATTTAAGAAATTGGGTAATGGTACTGTTACAATGATTCGTTTACATTATAACTTTTAAGGGTTACATTAAAGTCCCCTACATACGCTTAATTCAAAGTGAATTACAATGAGAGACATACAGATTACACAACAACATATGATGACATGTGATCATTTTGGTAGCGGTACTACTTACAATAACCGACTTATATTACAACTTTTAGGTGTTACTTTGATAATTCTTACGCTTTATTCAGGGTGGATTATGATTAAACAAATGTATAATTTGATGACTTGCATAATATGAAATCACGACTTGTGACAATAACTATACATTGTAAAAAAAAAAAACAATAACCTATACATTTAATTCTAAATGGGATATGATGAAGCAAAAACAGGTTACTCAATCATTAGTAATATGATGAAATGTTAGACATATGAAACCGTAACTTGTGATCAAGAACTAGTTTATGGTGAACCATTTTTTCTAAAATATGGTTAAAAGTAGAGTGACCTACAATATGATCTCTAAGTGTTACTTTAAATACGTAGGTGATAATCTACAATTTATAGTATAGAGTACAACTCGCAATCTCTGGTCTACATACCATAAAACTTTTAGGGGTCACTGAGATATTGTTTAACACTATCACTTATTACATGATTGTCAATTTGTCACATTCGTTTGCTTTCTCAAAACAATATCACTAATTAGTTATTTTTGTGCAATCACACTTACGTTTTGACCAAAGTGAACTATGATGAAACACATCTAGATTACTAAATGTTGATTCATGATGGTAACCAAGTAGCATTTCATTGTAAACCCTTTATCCTAAATTATAATTAGATTATGTAAAACATATAATATGATTACTGAAAACGTAATCAATCAGATTGTATTATACATGCAATTCAAAAATAGAAATCAGATGCAATTCAAAAATAGAAATCAGATGCACTTCAACACAAATCCACATTGATTCAAAAGCACAACCCAGAAAATCAACAACATTTTAATAAAAGTGGTTTTCAATAAGTTGAATTACCCGACAAATTTATCAGATTAGGGAAAAACCATATGAATAGTGTACAAACCTTGGATTTTTGGATCTACATAATCTCTTTCATTTCGATGGAACCTTCACAACGATGCCTTTTCTCCCCACTTATAAAGGAAGGGAGGAGAGAGAGAGAGAAAGGTACAACAGAGATTTTTTTTTTCCCATCTTAATCCAATTGTATGATTGAATTAAGCAAAATGGTGAGTTTTTGGGTAACAAGAAAAATGGAGGAAGATGGAAGAAAGAAGAAGAAACGTATAAAGAGATGAGAGAGAAAAGTAAAGTACTTAAGTGAAAGAAAGGTGCGTATATTATGGAAAAAAAATTAGGGATTTCAATTATTTTTATTCATTATAATAAAAAAATAATTGTTTTATATGTGGGTATAAATAATATAGAAACTGGGTTATAGGATCCATCTCACACTAACTTATTGTGAGACGGTCTCACAGAAGACCCACTAAAATTTTATATAGAGTTATAGAATTACTCACATTTTCTAAAATATACCTCTATAAATAAATATATGGCGTTTTCGGTTTACGGGCTGAGACTTTGACTTGTGGTTTTAGAGAGAACTATACATCGAATAATTATGAAACATATATCATTGGATTTTTCTTGAAAAATCATTTCACGCAAGTATAGTTTCATAGTTTTTATTAATATATCTTATGAGATATTGACGGATAAAAGAGACTGTTCGATATGTGAAAAATGCATTAATTAGTAGCTTTTTAATTCGGTCAAATTTGAAGTTCTCTTACAGTTTTGCCTAACTACTACAGTAGTATTGTACATGTACTTACCCTTACTCACAATCTAGTAAGAGCATGATCAAATTCAAGAAATTTTGAGTTGATGACTTTATGCCATTTGCATGCCGTATTTTTGCCACGTCTACTTAGATATGTTGGCATACAAAGTTTAAATCTCATAAGAATGGAGTTTTAAATTGTACTCTCAAAGTTACTATATGATCTCAGAGAGACTTAGAAGGTGAGAATGTGAGAATGTGAGATGGATGGTTGAAATTGAAGGATCGTGTCCTTCGATCAAGTGTCATTTCCGATAATAACGAGGATTATATCACGAGGATATTATATTCGGTATTATTAGGTGGCCGTAGTGTTTTGCTAGAAACCAACTACGGTCTGTTGGTTTAATGATTAAACCGACTACTAACTATTACCGAGTCCTACAGGGTCACACGCTTAGAGTCTCGAACCAGATCTAAGACGATAATATCTAATGGGTTATTAGTTATTATTGGGCTTAGGGTTTTACTAAGTGATTAGGTTATTTACTATATAGAATATACTCAGAGTATATATGTATACAGACTACGTGTAAAACATAACACACAACGAACAGAGTTCTGACTCTAAACCTAAACCTATTCACACCTAAAAGACACAGCCTCCTCAAGAACAAATCGTGAGACTGTCTCCCGAAGTTCTAGCAGACAAGACTTGAGGAATCTGGTTCGGTACTCGCATGGACTGAGTAGAGGGGTCGCGTTTGGGATCCTGTTCCTCCTATAATCTGAGCACTTGTTACACGCATCAAGAGGTATTATTAATTGTATCGATCCTATTAATCTATGTATGCGATCTTGGTTTAGATGCACGAAAAACCGTTTTCCTTATTTCGCACTTTTAGCATATAAATCCCTACAGTGGTATCAAAGCGCCTTACATAAATAAATAGTGATCAGAATTAATTTTGATACGTGATGCTGTTGAATACGTGTAGCATGTTGTTGATTATTTCATTTCAATTTGGAATCATTATGATGTGGTTAAGTCGTTCTATGAAATTCGATTTCGATTAATTGGATGTGTAAAAATCCAGAAATTCGTTTGTATCATTTTTCCAAATTCTATTTGAACAAGAAACGTGTTTTTTGGGTCAATTAGGATATAATTCGAAATTAGGTCAAAATTGAATTGGGGAAATTTGTTTAACCAATTATTTTGTCAAAAATTTCGAATTGAAAGTTAAGCAAATTAAAATTCGTTTTATTTCATGCTTAATTTTGCAATCAAACTCACGAAAACTGAACAATCGATCTTCTTAATTAGGTTAAGAATTTTTCGAAATTAAAATCCCCAAATTTGAAATTCGAATTTCAATTAACTGGTAATTGAGGATTCGAATTTGTTGTAGGATTTCAATTAAATGTTCAATGGATAAAATTTTAAATCCAAAAATCGTTTAGGGTAAAAATTTTGGACGAAAATCAAAGAAACAAAATAATTGCAACTCTCCTGGTGGCGCTGTGGCTGGGCTACGGTGACCTGATCTGGGTCGACGGTGAGGACCAACGGACTCAGGTCGCGCGATCGGGAAAGAGACCCACCTCTGCAAATTTGTTGCAGCCGCGCGTGAAGGGCGAGGACTAGCGCGACGAACACGGTGGTAGTCGGGTTGGCTCGTGGCGGTGCTAGCGTCGTCGAGTACAGGACTCGGGGGGAGCATCAGCGGTTGGCTGGGCTCGAAAGTTGGGGTCAGTCCCGGTTATGAATTGATTGAAGATGATGCGTGAGTTTGATCAAAAATGTTTGTGAAAGTGAAGAAGTTGTTGGTTTGTGCGTAACTTTGGTTTGTGCGTAACTTTGGTGTGTTTATCACATAAACACATACGGAGTTCTATCAAATTTGTTGGTGTTATCAAATCCACGTACGACTTACGATTATTTCGAATAATACCACTTAATTAATATTGATTGAAATGAAATAATAAAATTTTTATGCGATTAATTTGTTAATTATGTTGATTATGAGCATGCTGTTTTATGTGTTTAATCGTTAAATGCTCCTTTGTGTTTAAATTGTTTAAATGCATGTTTGTTCAATTTAATATGTTATATTGAATAAATGTTTATAATTGTGATATTATTGTGGAGGTGACTGATATGGCCCAAAATAGGATAATAAAAATACAGTCTGTGTACCTTTATGTATTTTTGTAATATAAATACGGTCTGCGTACCGTTATGTATTTTTGTAATTTATCATTTATATCGTTTTAGGGTCTGCGTACCGTTTATAAATTGTAATTACAAAGAAGACTTGTGGGACGATGATAGAAGATCATGGATGAGATCTAGCTTACAAGACGGAGCCTAGAAGATTAGATCTTTAGGATTAGGGGCCATATTAGGATCACATTTATTTTTCGCATTTAATTACCGTAATTATTATGCGCTACTTATTTTATGTTTGGTCACTAGTATCACGCATGTTCACTAGATAT
The DNA here is from genome assembly GCA_963680865.1 of Spergularia marina. Lineage (NCBI taxonomy): Eukaryota > Viridiplantae > Streptophyta > Magnoliopsida > Caryophyllales > Caryophyllaceae > Spergularia > Spergularia marina. The sequence continues at coordinate 8,165,711 of OY804557.1, read as the reverse complement.
TAGGTCATACATAAAATAAGAAGACCCTAAGTAATATTGAGCTAGATGTCTTTCCAATTCAACACCTATGATGCCTTAGATTTTAGGTGATAGGTTTCGCCAAAGCGAGGTGTTATCTAAAATCTTAGGATATATAGTACGGGTAATTCCTTAGGGGAATTGCGTGGGTGAATTGGTTACTCTCAACAAAATATCAAAAGATAAAGTTTTGGTTTTGAGGCATAGTGATAAGTAGGTGATGAGATTATACTTATCAAACCAAGAGTTATAAATGGTTATAATTAGTAAAAGAGTTTACTTACCTTGATCATTTAAGTTTTAGGGAAGGGCCAAAGTCCGCTTAGAACTTAGATGAAATGGGATCTTGGAATATTCGAATTCAGCTAGGGTATTTATTTTGTTGAATTGAATGTAGATAGCTTATATGTTTAAATTGGTTAAAATTATATGCTATCTTATAAACATAATCTAAAATCTTTGCGTTTATTTGTAGATATCATGAGTCGCGATAATTTCAATTTGCGTTCGATCCTTGAGAAGGATAAGCTGAACGACAAAAACTTCCTTGATTGGGAGAGAACTTTGAGAATAGTTCTAAGGGCTGAAGGTCGAGAAGATGTTCTTGATACCCCAATTCCTGTCCTAGAGGAAGCAGCTACTGCTGCTGAAAGGACTACTGAGCGTCGAGTTAGAGAAAGATCGGTGCCTGTCACCTGTCTGATGCTGGCCGTCATGGAACCGTCCCTTCAAAAGAGGTTTGAGAGGATGGATGCCCATACAATCATCACTACCCTGAGAACCATGTTTCAGGATCGTGCTAGATTGCAGAGGTATGAGACTATACAGGCTATAGTCGAAGCCAAGCTAGAAGTGGGAAAACCTGTAGGACCACATGTTTTTGAAATGATTGGTTTGTTCGAAAACATGGAACGTCTTGGTGCTCCTGCAAGTCTAGAATGGGCAACTAACATGATTCTTCACTCCCTTCACAATGGTTTTAGAACCTTTCGCATGCACTATAACATGCAGGGAGCTGATAGACCTCTGGCTGAATTACATGGGATGTTGAAAGCTGCTGAAAAGGACTTAAAGCCGGAACCTAAGAAAGAAGTTCTTATGGTTACCAAGGGAAAGGGTTTCAAGAAAACTGGGCTGCTGGCAAGAAATATGTGGCTGGCAAAGGGAAAGGCAAAATGGCTGCTGACCCTAAGCCAAAACCCACTACTGCTCCTGAAAAGGAGAGGATAGCTGCCAATAGCAAGTGTTTCCATTGTAATGAGATTGGACATTGGAAAAGAAACTGCCCCAAGTACATGGAAGACTTGAAAAGTGGAAAAGTAGTCAAATCCACTAGAGGTATTTACGTTATAGAAATTAATCTCACAGATTCTTCTTCTTGGGTATTAGATACCGGTTCTGGTTTTCACATTATTTCGAATGTGCAGGGTCTCAGAAGAAGTAGAAGTTTGGCAAAAGGAGAGGTAGATCTACGCGTTGGAAATGGAGCACGAGTTGCTGCTTTGAGCGTAGGATCATATAGTTTACTATTACCCTCTGGTTTAGCATTAGAACTAAATAACTGTTATTACGTTCCTACAATTACCAAAAACATCATTTCAGTTTCTGTTTTGGATTCTGAAGGTTATTCATTTAATATTAAGAATAATTGATGTTCTATTTATATGAATGAGATGTTTTATGCCAAAGAAAATTTAATTAATGGTCTTTACATACTTGATTTAAAGAGCCATATATATAATGTAAATAATAAACAGCAAAAATCAAAAGATTCTAATCTCGCTTATCTATGGCATTGTCGATTAGGTCACATTAATAAGAAACGCATACAGAAACTCCAAAAGGATGGGGTTCTAACATCGTTTGATCTTGAATCTTTCGACGTTTGCGAATCATGTTTAATGGGAAAAATGACAAAATCACCTTTTACTAAAAAGGCGAGAGAGCTAGTGATCTATTGGGACTCATCCATACTGATGTATGTGGACCAATGACTACACACGCTCGAAGCGGATTTAGTTACTTCATTACTTTCACTGATGATTTAAGTAGATATGGGTATATCTACTTAATGAAACAAAAGTCTGAATCATTTGACATGTTCAAACGATTTCAAAATGAAGTGGAGAATCAACTTGGCAAGAAAATTAAAACATTATGTTCTGATCGTGGTGGGGAATATTTGAGCCAAGAATTTGATAATCACCTAGCAGATTGTGGAATTCTTTCACAATTAACTCCTCCAGGAACGCCACAATGGAATGGTGTATCTGAAAGGAGGAATAGAACCCTATTAGATATGGTTCGCTCGATGATGGGTTTTGCTGATCTTCCAATATCCTTTTGGGGATATGCTCTCGAGACTGCAGCATTTACACTTAACAGGTCACCATCAAAAGCTGTGGATAAGACAACATATGAGATATGGACAGGAAAAGCTCCTAAATTGTCTTTTCTGAAAATCTGGGGTTCCGAGGTCTATGTAAAACGGTTACTGTCAGACAAACTCGGACCCAAATCAGATAAATGTTTCTTCGTGGGTTAACCCAAAGAAACAAAGGGTTACTACTTCTACAATCCAAATGAGCGCAAGGTGTTTGTTGCTCGTGATGATGTCTTTTTGGAAAGAGATTTTATTTCCAAAAATGCAAGTGGGAGTAATAGTGTGTTTCTCGAAGAAATTCGAGATGAGCAACAAACGGATGTGGTTGATCCCACATTAGAGACGGGCTGGCCGGATTCCACCGTCCCTTCGGGGAATGTGGAACAAGCTCAGAGGATGGCGTATTCCACGCGCGAATCCTCTTCCGTCCCACTAGAATCTAATTCTAACGAAGATTCACAAAATGTTGTGACTTCTTCTCCTGTTGCCAATAACCCACGTAAATCGAGTAGGCCATGGGTACCGTCAAGAAAATATGTGAATTTTGTCTTGACAGAGAGTCATGATATCTTACTTTTAGAAAGTGAAGAGCCTACCACCTACAAACAAGCTTTGATGAGTGCTGATTCCGTAAAATGGCTTGACGCCATGAAATCTGAGATGGATTCCATGTCTGAAAATCAAGTATGGGACTTAGTTGATTTGCCAGATGGGGTAAAACCTATCGGTTGCAAATGGGTTTTCAGATTGAAAACAGACAAGGACGGAAACATAGATGTTTTCAAAGCAAGATTAGTTGCAAAGGGTTTTAAGCAGATTCATGGTATAGACTATGATGAAACTTTCTCCACAGTTGCAATGCTTATATCCGTCCGGATACTCCTAGCGATTGCAGCTCATTACGATTATGAGATCTGGCAGATGGATGTCAAAACAGCCTTTCTTAATGGTTATTTGAAAGAGGATGTGTACATGACACAGCCTGAAGGTTTTGAGGATCCAGGTAATCCTAGGAAAGTATGCAAACTTCAGAAATCTATTTATGGATTGAAGCAAGCATCTTGGAGTTGGAACCTTCGCTTTGATGAGTCGATCCAATCATTTGGATTTCTCAAATGTGAGGGAGAATCCTGTGTGTATAAGAAAGTTAGTGGGAGTGATGTTGTCTTCTTGATCTTGTATGTAGATGACATACTTCTCATTGGAAACAATATTCCTATGTTGGAATCTGTAAAGATTTGGCTTGGAAAATGTTTTTCAATGAAAGATTTAGGAGACGCAGAGTACATTCTTGGAATCAAAATCTATAGGGATAGATCCAAGAAAATGATAGGACTGAGCCAAGGAACTTATATTGATAATGTCCTTAAGAGGTTCAACATGAAAAACTCTAGAAGAGGTTTTCTACCTATGCAACATGGCATACGTCTTAGCAAGACTCAATGTCCTAAAACACTTGATGAGCTGAAATAGATGAGTTCAAATCCTTATGCATCAGTCATAGGATCGATCTTGTACGCTATGATTTGTACTCGCCCAGATGTTAATTATGCTTTGATTCTATAACTGAAACTGAGTACTTTGCTGCTGGTGAAGCAGCAAATGAAGATGTTTGGATGGTGAACTTTATTAGTGAACTTGGTGTTGTTCCTAGTGTTGCTAACGGAATAGGCCTTTATTGCGAGAATAATGGTGCTATCACTCAAGCAAAAGAACCAAGGTCACACAGTAAAGCCAAACATGTGCTCAGGAAATTTCATATCATTCGCAAGTTTATCAAACGAGGAGATGTGAAACTTTGCAAAGTACACACGGATGCTAATATTGCAGATCCGTGACTAAACCTTTAACACAATCAAAGCATGATAGTCATATTCGAGATATGGGTATCAAGCACGTTGGAGACTGGCTTTGATTTTGTATAATTTTGAAATTATGAATTAGTTCATGGTTTGATTTATACACTACGATTATGTTTATTATTATTGCGAAACATTGTTTCCTGATCTATTTAATTATGGTTTAGAAATTAAATATTGTCCAAAATAATTTATGATTTCAAATAGGTTTGTCAAAATGTTGTTTGACAAATGAAATCCTATTTAGTGAACTGATAGTATAAATTAAATTTAGTCCCTAGTATAAGTCATTTGTAATGGACAAACTAATGACATGGAAATGCTAGTTTGTAAGTTGATTGATGGTGCTGTTTCATGGACCATAGGGACATTGGATGTCTAGTCAATTACATGGATATATACTAGAGAGTATATATTGGACATACCCCCTATACAATTCCAGAAATTATATTTGGAATTCGTATTGATTATTATGGTAAATTCCTTAGACATGAGTGCATCATTTCTCCTATGAAAGGATTGGTATGTCTTTGATCTTGCTCAACGTCGTGCCGTAAAAGGGGACTATAAAGGCAATGATTGGGGCTGCTAAAAATTGAGTGGGAGTAATGGGTGTACAAGATTGGAGAGTCCTCCTATGTGATAGGAATGGTGTCCAGGCCACTTGAAGAGTAGGAACTGAAAATGCATGGCCGTGCTCGAATGGATTATATGTTAATCATTCGTCTTGCAGTTGAACTCAGATTTCAAGGAACGATTTGATTGATAGTATGAAGGATATGTGATATCGAGATATATTCAAATCAGACACTAAGAGATGAGGGAATTCATATGACACACTTGCTCTAGGACAAGTGGGAGATTGAAGGATCGTGTCCTTCGATCAAGTGTCATTTCCGATAATAACGAGGATTATATCACGAGGATATTATATTCGGTATTATTAGGTGGTCGTAGTGTTTTGCTAGAAACCAACTACGGTCTGTTGGTTTAATGATTAAACCGACTACTAACTATTACCGAGTCCTACAGGGTCACACGCTTAGAGTCTCGAACCAGGTCTAAGACGATAATATCTAATGGGTTATTAGTTATTATTGGGCTTAGGGTTTTACTAAGTGATTAGGTTATTTACTATATACAATATACTCAGAGTTTATATGTATACAGACTACGTGTAAAACATAACACACAACGAACAGAGTTCTGACTCTAAACCTAAACCTATTCACACGTAAAAGACACAGCCTCCTCAAGAACAAATCGTGAGACTGTCTCCCGGAGTTCTAGCAGACAAGAGTTGAGGAATCTGGTTCGGTACTCGCGTGGACTGAGTAGAGGGGTCGCGTTTGGGATCCTGTTCCTCCTATAATCCGAGCACTCGTTACACGCATCAAGAGGTATTATTAATTGTATCGATCCTATTAATCTATGTATGCGATCTTGGGTTAGATGCACGAAAAACCATTTTCCTTATTCCGCACTTTTAGCATCTAAAACCCTACAGAAATCTCAACTGCCGCACCAAGCAGTTGCACAGAGGCACTGAGCAAACTAAAGGTAATTTAACAAGAATTGTTGCGATGACAAGAATTATGATAATGCATGCATTGAGTTTGAATTTAATTGACAATGCTTCTCTTGTATGATGATGCCTAAAAGTCGATACAAATATACAATGAAATGATGATTTGTATTTGAATCTGAGGTAATAGTGATTAATGCATGTGTTGGTTATATTGGGCAGAAAGTAAGTCGTCCATAGGATGAAGCTAGCTAGAAACACATGCAAGTTGAGATAACATTATTAGCTTAAATCATGTATTCAAACCAAATGTTAACTCCTTGAAAAAGCAGAGTACATGGGCTAGTATATATACTCGTTCATATAAACGAAACATGTGATTTCCACATGCATTTTAGTTTAGTTTTACGAAGTGGTTGTTTGGTTGCATACGAGAATTTCGATTTCATTCAAATTTCACTTCCAAGGAATTGGAAATTTATGAGAATTTTCTCAAAGTTGTTTGGTTGAATGTAACGTGTAAATTCTCAATTACGAATAAGAAGCGGTAAGCCAATTCCTCCATTGGTAGAAATTGGAAATTCACATGAAACCTCTATTCCCATGATTTTGGACTTTTGCTTAACCAAATAGCTTTGCCCTTTATTATTTCACGAGATTTTGAATCCTCGTAATGTCACTTGGCAACCAAACGACCACCAACTATTATTTTCAGTTATGCGACTTATGCCTAAATCATATGCTTGTATATATATATGACAGAGAATCTAGTTGAAACAATGGGCAAAGGAGCTTCTTTCATTAAGGTTCTTGGCCATGATTTATGCAAGCAGTTGGTAGGTATTACTCCAACCAAAGTAATTTTTATTGTTTCATCTTTATTACATTGTTGGAGTGATTGGAGAAAGACCATTTTTAACTTTGTTTACTGTGGTTCTTTTGGAGAAGTAAAAATTCATGATGACATGATGTTCGTATAAGATTTGGAGTTATTCGCGCATGTCAAAATAGTTATTTGTGTTTAAACAGTATCAAAATATTGGAAATGAGTGTTTGTGGTTCTTAGAAATGACCTTCAACATACGACATAGTAGGGAGTCGTGACCGTATATGTCCATACGGAGTATATGGTAATGTTGTACAATGCCTAGATTTTTTTTCCTTTTTTTGGGTAGCTGGGAGGGGGAAGACTGGTAGACGAAGGGGAGCAGAGTTGTTAAGACTTGAACACAGGACCTTCTATGTATAAAATATTATGCATTGACCCACCAAACCAATGTGTCAAGTAGAGTACTTACAATGCAACATTTTAAAGCACTACATTTTCAAGTCACAAGTAATCTCAGGATAGAACCAAATTGCAACTGACCCATTTCCTGACAGTAAGTGAATCTATAGGGTTTGATCAAACATACAAGCACCAATGTAGCTGGAAAAAAAAAAACAAAACAAGAAGTTTCACATTTACGCAATTGATCAAGCAAAACTATATATAGAAAGTGTTATAAGTCGCTATCTCATGTATGATGTGCAAACGAGCTTGCTATTTTTATCTTCTAGGAAATACCGCAGGACTTTACCAAGATTTTGAAAGGGTATGTACCTCGTCGAGTCTTCATTGCGAGTTCAATGACTAAGAAATGCTGGAGGGTAGAAGTGCGTGGAAGAAGATGGGGATGGAACTAGTTATTTAAAGGATGGTTGGGCTGCTTTTGCTGAAGCACATTCTTTAGAAGCTGGCAACCTTCTGCTCTTTGAGTGTGAAGAACAATCAATCTTCCAAGTAAAGATATATGCCCGAAATGGATGCCAGAAAATTATGTTTTTCAATTCTAGCGAAAGTCAGCCTTTGTAACACCCCGTACTTTTTGGTAATTTATCTAATTCGGGTGTTACTAATTATATTGAATTTAGGATCTTGCGGTTTAGTCTTGGGAATTTATATAGTGATTTTCGGATTTTAAAAGGGTGAATATTTGTTTTGTTATCCATTAGTGATCTCGGTTGTGGAATTAGATGATACCATTAAGTTTATTGAGGAGCTATTACTTAAGGAATGTTCGGTTACATTCTCAATCCATTGTCGTTTCGATAGCTTTCTTAATCGTGAAGAAACGTTTTCTTAGTCGTTAAGTAATCTCTTAACGTAAACCCGGAACAAAGTTGTGATTGTTTCATTATATCATTTGAGGAGCTTTACTTGGTAATATGAAGTCAAATGACACAAGTTATAGGTCCATTCTCAACTTACACAATCTCATCTACACAATTTTAGAAGTTTGTGAGTAGTGTCGGGATTACAAAACGAGTTAGAATGCTAAAGCCCGAGTGGTCGACACCTGAAAGAAATCTTGAGATAAGCATAAGACACGGCATGCTCCTATAGGACCGAGTCCTTGAGCTGCTTGCCGCTTAAAGAGGACAGGCAGCTGCTTCATTTTCCATCTCATGTTTCTCCTTCGTTAAGAAATCAATTGGAGTGAAACAAAAGCCAAACTTCAACAAATTTTCGTTATCTACAGGTTTTTAGAAGGCATCGAGTTCATATATTTCCATTTAAAGCATCAAACACCTAGTTTAATCAAAGGTGTCCTGTTGTGTTCTGTTTTGGACCAGTTTTGGTATATTGGTCATAACGCCTTCATTTGGTAAGCTCAATCCTTAATTCTTGTTTATATTTACTCTCAAGATATTTGGTAACAAACTCCAATTGGTTAATTTCATTTTCATTATGATTTAGTTGCCTAAATCATGTCCTAAAGTAAACCCTTGTTTCGTTGTTCTTCCTGTGAGTATCATGAACATAGGGCCTTCGTAATTTCATCATAACAGCCTCATTTCTTGATGTATTTAATTGAAAAAAAACCCTAAGTTGAACTTAAGTGCAATATCTTGATGTTAGGCTTTTGAAATGCTTTACAACATGTCGTTATGATCATTTTATAGTTCCTAGAAGTTGGATGCGCATTTAGTACTCTGTTTTGGAGCAGTTGTGGTATTTGGGCTATAAAACCTTTGATAGTTAATGAAAGTTAACGTTTGATGTGTTGAAATACTCCTAAGAGGCAGTGTTACAAGTTAAAGTTGGTTTTGTGTCTAAAAGATTAGGAATACATTACCAATTATCGTCTAAACACCAGTCATGTGTTCTGAAACATGAATAGAGGGTAGCCAATTGTTATATTGGATTTGGACAAGTTATACTTAATCTCTTTGGGAGATTTTTGGGGAGTAAAATGATATTGTGTAGTTATTTAATGTCCCATACTTACATGGTTCATTGGAGGGTATGGAGGTTTTGGATGCTTGATTCGCAGTTTGGAGCTGTTCGGGATAGGTAAGAGCTTTGTGAATTTATAGAGGTTCAGTTTGCCGATTGTGAGAAAGATTATTAAGGAGAAGTTAAGCGTTTTTGGTAAGAACGTTAACCCCTTTGAGCTCGAGCATGTTTTCATATATCTTTTGGTGATCCGACGTTTCAGTTCATATCATTTATATTGCAATTCATATATACTCTTATCGTTTCAAAAATTTATAAAGTCGGATTGTTGAAGTTCAACCAAACGCGAAGGGGTTCGACTCCTCCGTTATATATTCGATTGTTGTACTTGTCTTTGTTTGATATTCGGCTCAGGCCTACGTTGTCATATGAGATTAATCCTATGAATGAAATAATGTATCTAAGATGGATAAAATGACCTTGTTGAATAATGTTACATCACAATGTGCTAGAGCAGGCAGGGAGTTACAAATACACCTCTGATCAAGGTGAAATCTGGGCTGGGGTAGCTGCCAGTCGCCTATTAGACTTCCTCCTAGAACGGTTACATCCTACTGGCTGTCTAGTGAGGGGTGTGCACACTCGGGTCTATAGGGAGGTTCAGGGGCTCTAGTAGCGTGTTGGGGTAGGACCCAATCACGACATCGGGATTGTACTTATAATTGTTGAATTAATGAATTGATTGAATCTCGGCATTGAGCTTTTGTTATGATCTATACTTGACCTCCTTTGTCTAAGCGTTGCTTGATTAGCTACGCGTCATAAAGGCGCGTATCTTCTTTTCCTTATTGTTCTGTATGCTTTGAGTTCTTACTCAGCCAATGGGTGACATTCTCTGTTTTGGGTTCGTCCCTACCCTATTTTGGGGCCTGTATCATTTCCTTGTGATGCAGTCTGGTTGAAGATGAATGTGTGCTTGGACGTCTGTACATATCATGGGGCTAGTGTTTGAATAAATGTTGTTTGTCGAGACATTTCAATTCAGATGTAGTTGTTATTCCAATCAGGGTTTGGTTTTGTAAATTTGACTTCAGACTTCCGCTGTTAACTCATTTATCGCTAATGTAAATATGTTTGGTTTAAATTTTATAGAGGTTTTAGCCTTGCACTCGTTAGTCAATTGCGGCATAACAATCCTATATTTTTGTATAATTAAATTTGGTCAAAAATTTAGGGTTGTTACAGCCTTGTCCTCCCAAAGTTTCTGATACTGAAGAAGAGAGAAAGGGTGAAACCTTTGAATCTGAATCTAAGATATCCACGGAAAGCCGGCAACAAAGGACACAGACACTACCTGAGGGGAACTGTAAGTGAATTTGGTTGCTGTTTATTGGAAAATGTTTGCTTTAGTTACCATTCTGTCTTGAGTTTTGTGAATATATGATTTAGAATAACTTGGTATCTACATATGACACTGGGATTTATAAAACGCAGCATGCAGTTTCCAAAACCTATAGGAAGTCGGCCAGTGTTGGTGAAAATAGAATTTCTTTCTCTGTTACGCGTTCTTGCGAGGCAGTTGAAACTCACATTGATAATAGTGAGTAAATCTTTGGTATCGTAGACAATAGGTTCTTCTTTCACATCATTGCTGGTTATTATGTTGTCGTTTCTAAACTTGAGCTTACCTTCGGGTATTGTCAGGTTACTTCCTCCGAAACTAGTTCAAAGTTACCATCCGAACTTATAGTGTGAGCTAATTTCTAAGTTATTTTGCAGAATCATTCGAGATAGAAAAAATACGAACTCTTTTATCCTTAAATTAACTGGCTAGGCTTAACATGCAGTATGTTCCTATGGCTGTTGGATTAGAGAACAAGCAGTAAAGAGATTGTGGTGCTTCGAGATGCTGAAGGCAAATTATTGGCCGGTTAGACTTGGACATAAAAAAGACTTCTGAGGGGATGGAAGCAGTTCCTCGATGGAAATAACGTTGCTATCGATGATGTATTAAAATTCGAGTTTGTATCTGACAAGCTAGCGCAAGTTCATGTAACAAGAAGCTCACATTCTGAAGACCATCTTAATGAAGCAAAATGCGATAACGAAGACACTGAATCCTTCCATATGAATGGTAAGTAATGACCCCCATCCAAAGGTGTCAGAATGGTCACATCCAAGATGGAAACTTTTTTTTGAGATCAACATCTATGATAGATTTGGTTGAGATAAAACTTAAGACTAAACGTGTCACGAGGATTGGTCGTGTAAAAAATGTCTAGAGTCTTAGAGACTAAAAGTTTGAAAATTCGAGGACCTTTTAGTTGGACAACCCATGCCATTGAATAAGTACCACAGGATCAATCAGAGTGTATTCTAACCGTTTTAATGACAAAAGATCATTTTTACCTTCAGATGATAATGGTCATTCTATTTGTGCTTATTTGTTGCAGGTGAATGTGGTATGGTGCAGGGTAATTATGCGACCAATGATCAAACGTGCGTGGATTCAATCGCTACCAAGAGAGCTGGCTCTGCTGCCAGATATTCATCGTTCTCTTTGCCTTAGCTTGGAGCAAGAGCAAAGGTTTTACTTATGTGGTAAATTATGACTTTGTTAACATAGGTCAACAAATTAAAGATGACTCAACTTTTACAAAACACATCTTTGGTCAATACCTCCATCAATACCTCCATACATGGGTGTCCTGAGTTTTTAGTTGTCTATTGAGCACTATGGAACTTGTGTGAACGTTACAGTCTAGAACGTTAAAGAAAGAAGTTTATTTTTTCTTCATTCTACCTGGTGTGTAAAGTATACAACATTGAATAATTGATACTATCTCTGGTGGTGTTCTATTATGTGTTAAGCAGTTTGGTGGTGACCGAGCATATTGCAATTACCTTGAAAACTATCGGAACTTAAAACCATGTTCAAAGAAGCTTCATTTTTACTCCGTCAGCTGCAAAAAGAATTAACACTCTTTTGGTATTGCCTTGTCAGTATATTCCCAAGGCGATTGCCATGGAACAGAAGTTGATGAACCAGCAAAGTGTAGTGCTTCGTGATACATACGGGAAGTGTTGGCCACTTGAAGTCAAAACATGGGGTGATGGTCGTGTGGCTTTAACAAAAGGCTGGTGAATTTTGGAAAGGTTAAGCCATTAGACATGGCGACACCTTGAAATTTGAGTTTATATCCAATTGGCTGGTCCAAGTCAGTATCCATACACAAAAAAATAATTCCGAAGAAGAAGCCACCTTCCACAGGGAAACGATGGATACGAAAGGGTTTGCCGGTGACCTATTAGCCTCGCCACAAGAGTATAGCTCCCACCCAGCACCTCCCGGTTTCAATCCCATGGACAAGCAATGAAGCATCTCATGGAACCGTTAGCTGGGAAGTAGCCCTCTTGTGATGGTACGTCTATTTTGTTAAAATATGGGTATAGACGTATACTGTTGTGGGGTCCCTCCCAAATTAATGACCCAACATAAATAAAAGGAGTATGAACTTCTCCATTAAGAGAATGCATTATGGGGAAACGAATGTTTTATGCGTTTCCATGGAGTTGTGAATGCATATGAAACTAATGAAAGAATGTTTCATGAATGCATTTACAAGGTGAAGTGCATATGGCATCAAAACCTCCAACCATTGAATTGTACACACTTATTGATAGGTGTTACATATTCATTTTGGGGAGTTTCTAAGGGTTGAGGTTTGTTATATATACCCTCAACTTGGAGAGGATTATTTATTCAAGCCACACACAAACACAAGTGTGAGAGAGTGAGAGAAAGCGTTCCTCCAAAAGAAAGAGAACCACTTTTGAGTGAGATTGTACCACCACAAGTTTGGTGACTAATACATATTGTAATCCATCCTATAGAGGTGAGAGTAATCCTCTAGTGCGCTAGAGACGACAAATCTTGTAACCCTACTTGTTCGTATAGTGGAAGTTATCGGGCTTTGGTCGGTGGATGTTTCCCCACATTGGGGTTTTACCACCTAAAAATTCTCGTGTCTCTATTTGATTGTTTTTCGCATACAATATATATCTTAGCCCATTTTAATCACACGGAGAGGGAAAAGTAAATACGCTTCCGCTACCCATCTTTTCCCAACAGTGGTATTAGAGCCCGTAAGGGCCAGACCAGGGATATTATTCTTGTGTGATTCAAGATGGAGGCTAGCGTCCTTCATGATGGCGACATGTTCAAACTGACATCGGAGAATTATTCTTATTGGAAGCCCATGATGGAGGACCATATAATCTGTAAAGATTTGTATGAGGCAGTAGAAAATGAAACTATGCCTGAAGGAAAATATGCGACCCAATGGAAGCTCTTGAACCGGAAAACGGTTGCCATGATACGGAAGTACATTCATCGTAGTTTCATGCGGATGTTTCCCCCACATTGGGGTTTTACCACCTAAAACTTCTCATGTGTCTTCGTACACCAATGCATTTGACTATGGGCAAAACTTGAATCCATGATTCAAAAGAAGACGCCTCGAAACAAAGCGCACTTGGTGAGACGGTTGGTAAAGTTGGAGTATAATGATGGCAAAAGTATGATCGAGCACTTGAGTAATTTCAAGGGGCTCGTGAATCAGCTAACTAAGATCGAGATGAAGATCGATGATGAGTTACAAGCCTCATTACTCCTTAGTTCATTGCCTGAAAGTTGGGACACGCTGGTTATCGCTCTTAGCAACTCTGCACCAGAAGGTGAACTCACCACAGATTCCGTCGTTGATAGCCTAACTAACGAGGAGTCCAGGAGAAAGGAGCGTGAGGTGACGACATATTTTGAGGCAAATGTTGTCCAGCAATGAGGACAGAGCGAGAATCGGAAGGGTCGAGGCCGAGACAAGTCAAGAGGGCGATCCAATACTCGCACAAAGTTCAGTTGCTACTATTGTGGTATGGCTGGACATAACAAATTCACATGCCGAAATCTCAAGAGAGATCAAAAGAATGGTAATGTTCACCCAGACAAGATTGAGCCTAAAAAGAAGGAAGAGCAAAACACTACAGCTGTTGCAGTCACAGAAGATTTTGATGTGTTCCTCATTGGAGATGATAATTATCTCAATCTCGCCTATAATGATTGCACGTGGATTGTCGACTCCGGTGCAACATTCCACATAACTCCATATGGAGAATTTGTCTCATCATATCAAAAAGGAGATTTTGGTACGGTGAAAATGGGAAACTTGGTTACAAGCAAAATTGTGAGCATAGGCGAAGTTACATTGACAACCAATACCGGGTGCAAGCTTGTATTGAGTGATGTAAGGCATGTTTCGAACATGCGCCTTAATCTCCTATCCGCATGAAAACGTGACGATGCGGGAATGATCAACCACTTTGGTGGTGGAACTTGGAAGCTGGCCATGGGTAGTATGGTTGTCGCATGAGGAAGAAAAGAAGGCTCATTATATTACACAGAAGGACGAATTCGCAAGGGGGAGGCAAATGTTGGTCACAACCAATCAGACTTGGAGTTGTGGCACAAAAGACTTGGCCATATGAGCGAGAAGGGATTGCAAATCCTCGCTAAAGATGAGCACCTTTCTAATCTTAAAGGTAAAAGATTGGATCTTTGAGAGATTTTTTGGTTGGCAAACAACACATAATTTCATTCAGAAGATCCGGTATACCAAGTCGAAGAAAGCACATTCTTGATGATTTGGTACATGCCTATGTGTGTTCCACGAGTGATCGATCCATTGGAGATGCGTATTATTTTGTGACTTTCATTGATGATCATTCGAGAAAGGTGTGGGCATATATGTTGAAGAGCAAAGACAAGGTACTTGAAGCATTCAAAGAGTTTCATGCTAGGGTGGAAAGAGAGACAAGTCAAAAGTTAAAGTGTGTTCGATCTGATAATGGTGGCGAATACCGTGGCCCATTTGAAAGTTACTGCAATTCTAATGGCATCAGGCTCGTGAAAACACCTCCTAAGACCCCTCAGCTGAATGGAGTAGCCGAAAGAATGAACCGCACCATTGAAGAAAAAGTGCGATGTATGATCTCTCATGCCAAGCTCTCGAATATGTTCTGGGGAGAAGCTGTGAAAACGACAGTTGACATTATCAACTTGTCACCGTCAAATCCTTTAAAAAGAGGATTCCCAGATGAAGTTTGGACACGTAAGAAGGCATCCTACAATCACTTGAAGGTATTTGGTTGCCTTGCATACGTCGATATCCCCAAAGATGAAAGATGAAAGCTTGACTCGGAGACCAAGAAATGCATCTATCTTGGCTCGAGATGGGCTACCGGCTATGGGATCCAATCAATAGAAGAATTGTGAGAAGTCGAGATGTCGTGTTCTTTGAAGAACATACATTAGAAGACTTCAAGAAGTCTCCGGTTGTTGTCCGACTTCCTGATCCTATCCCATCACCTACGACACACGATAATGGCAGTGCGAATTCCGAGCAAGCAGTTGAAGAGACCGTAGAAAATGATGAGTCTCAAGTTGACCCAAGTGAGATTGAAACTGAAGATATAGTTGAGGAGGAACCAGAGGTTTCACAATCACCTCAGGTACGTCGTTATGCTCGTTGGAGAATACCTTCCACTCGATATCCCGAAGATAAGTTTGTGATGGTCACAGAGGAAGGTGAACCACAAGACTATAACGAATATATGGTTAATGACCATAAAGAAGAGTGGGAGATGGCCATGAAAGATGAGATGCAGTCACTACATGACAACTACACTTATGATTTGGTAGAGCTACCAAAAGGGAGAAAAGCTCTAAAATGCAAATGGGTATATAAGCTCAAGACCGAGGAGAACAGTGTGAAACCAAGGTATAAATCACGAATCGTCGTCAAGGGATGCAATCAGAAGAAAGGCATCGACTTTGACGAGATTTTCTCACCTGTGGTGAAGATGTCATCTATACGAGTGGTGTTGGGTCTTGCAGCTAGTCTTGACTTGGAGGTCGAACAACTAGATGTTAAAACAACCTTCCTACATGGTGATCTAGAGGAAGAGATATACATGGAGCAACGCGAGGGGTTTGTGACTCCCGCAAAAGAGAATCTAGTGTGTCGACTCAACAAGAGTCTATATGGCCTCAAGCAAGCACCACGCCAGTGGTACAAGAAGTTCGAATCCTTCATGACACAAAATGGGTTCAATAAAACCCCGACAGATCACTGTGTCTTTATGAAGTGATATAACAGTGGAGATTTGATTATATTGTTGCTCTATGTTGATGATATGTTGATTGTAAGACAAGACAACCAGAAAGTCGCAGCACTAAAGAAAGCCTTGAGCAAGTCCTTTGCCATGAATGATTTGGGACCCGCAAAGCAAATTTTGGGTATGAGGATTACCCGCGACCGGACAAAGAAGCTCTTATGGGTATCTCAAGAGAAATATGTGGAGAAAGTCCTAGAAATATTAAACATGCATACAAGCAAGCCGATACATGTTCCACTTGGGAGACATTTTAAGCTGACCAAGGAGCAGTGTCCACAAAGTGAGAAAGAGAAAGAAGAGATGGGAAACATCCCACATTCATCGCAGTTGGTGGTCTAATGTACGCCAAGGTTTGTACCCGACCTGACATTGCATATGCAGTTGGTATTGTGAGTCGTTTCTTATCGAATCCTGGAAAAGAGCACTGGTGTAACACCCCACAATTTTGGGACTTTAATTAATTAGGATGTTACGTTTGTTAATCATTTTGAGAGAACTAATAAGAGTCGTTTTGGGAATTTGGTGAATTATAGACTATGTTACTAATTGGGTAAGTCTATTTTGGGAAGTTCTATAATTGGATTATTGGACTTGGATGGGGTTTATGGATCACTCATCTCACCCGACTAATAAAACTCGAACCCGAGTCTAACCCCTTACCCATTGACAAAACAAAATAAGAAACTCTACCTTCCCCTCAATCTATTGGGCCTCCCTCCATCTTCTCTCTCTCCTTTTCGTTTTCCTCCACCCGCAGAACATCTCAGCAGGACAACATCAACTTCAAACATACATAATTCCCTCATATGATCTCTGATTAGAGCGTGGTTGATGGCTTTAGAACCGTGCTTTCAATACGAATCCATGAATATGTAGATCGTGCCAAGATTCCATGGGAGGCTACTTTTGGAGGTGTTTTAGTAGAGCTGTGTCTACCTACCCGAGAATCTGTTCCGCCCCTCGGTGTTTTGAGGATTCCCGTCGACTCCTAAGGAATTCGAGGACAAGATTTTGTGCACATGTGACTTACTCTAGTATTCACAATATATCCAAAATTGGTAAGGCCTAGACTTCTGTATCAAAAGTTACATTGGTTTTCGTGAGTAAACCCTAATTGTTATTTGTGATTCATTGTGAAGTTGATTTCCGTTGATCCGCTTGGATTTTGTGGACGAAATTTTGAGAAGAGGTTTATGAAATACCCTTATACCACATACTAAAATTTGGTGGTCATCCAATATCGGAGGTAGACGTTATTCGTGTTTCCTTACCACTGTCCCTTTGTGGATCCGTTTCATATTAATGATAGTTGTGGGTTGTAAGACTTATGGTTACATCTTTTTGATTAGGGAATTGTGGATTGAGTTTATCATAGGATGATTAAGAATTAGCATTGTGAGGTAAGAACGTTGATCACAATTCTCTTGACTAATCACTATCTTGTTTGATACACTAATTCGCTTGAACATCATATATTCTTGCTTTATACGTTCATTCTCATTATCCGATTCGCTTGTACCTAAGTTATATCACTGAGCGTATTTCTTTTCCGTTATATCGATATTCGCTGCGGTCTTTCGACCACCATACTCCCACACGGCCTCTCGGTCGATCCTTGCCTTCCTCGGTCCTTCGGCCTCTAGTCGAGACCACCACTCGGTCGAGTGGTGTGTATGTTTGTCGCTTGTGTTTTTGTTTCGCTTCAAGTATCTATCGATTATGATCATTATAATTTGTATCGTCAAATAATTCACGTGTTAATAACGTATATAAAACGGATGAAAGAAAATAAATGACTCCACCTAGAGTACGATGGATTCGGCTCGGCCGATCATCGTTTGATATACCTCTGATCAAGGTACTATGGGTCGGATTAGCTACCGACTTCCTAATAATCTTCCTCCTAGATGGGAGCTTGTCCTACCGGCCTATCTTGCGAGGGGTGTGCACACTCGGGATTATTAGGGGCGATAATTACAACTCTAGCTCGAACAAAGTTCGTTAAGTGGGGCTATGGGGTGGGACCCTGGCCGAAAATATGATTAACTAATTTGTATATATATTGAGCGACGATGCTCCTTTGATAATACACTCTGTTGTTATTGATACTCCTAAGTTATAACATCAATTCGTTTTCTTTTAGCTACGCGCCTCAAGGCGCGTATCTTATTTGTTCTTTATGTTTATTACTTCTTACTCAGCCTGTGCTGACGTTCTGTTTTATGGTTCGTCCCTACCGTGTTCTGGGGCCTATGTCAATCTTTGATGGCATAGTTGACAGGTCTTAATGATATGGATGCATGCTTACGAAGCTGATCATGTTGGGGTTTTCGAAAGACTTTGTTTTATTTCAGACTTCATTTCATTTTGATTATGTAATTTGGGTTTCGTTTTGAGAAATGTAGTTCGACATTTAAATACTTCCGCTGTTTTATTTCCGTTGGTTTATTGTAGTTGTATTTCTAGCTTAGCAATTGACTTGGTAGTCAATTGCGGCGTGACAATTCTAAATTTACTTCTATTTATAGTTGGTCAAAATCTAGGGTTGTTACAGTTGGTATCAGAGCAATAGGTTCTGATTCGTCGAGTCTACAAAAGTTTTCAAAACTTGTTTTAAGGAAATTTACAAACTGGGAACGGGGTGGGTGCATTCATACGCATGCTGATTGCTAAGTGCTATGTGTTTCCCTTGATTTACTACGGAGTTTTAGAGTCGACTTTTGAGACTTTTGATTTTAGACCGAATGTCACTATTGGGAAGCATCTCATTGTAGGTCTTCTTTGATATTAATGGAAAGTACGAATCTTTGAATTATAACTCCAAGGGTAATTAGTTCAACATATTGCGGTTATTTATTACGTGGAGTGTGATGTGAAAGAACTGAAAGCGACTAGCTGGAGTTTCATTCGTAAACTAATGGGAGTCAAATAAAGATGCAAATGACCCTTTTGGTTATATTAAGGATGTGTTTGATGATAAAGTTATGATTGTATTTGAGCATTGGACGTTTACTGCTATCGAGGAATTTGTCCTTATTGATGAGATATGAGGTAGAACATGCCCTTTGATTTGTGTATGTGAAATGCAGGTAAACCACAAACTTGGGAGACAATCGTTTACCCACTTTTTTTCCCCAACCATAATATTCTATTTGTGGTATTGAATCAAATAAGATCATTGAGGAAAAATAAATCGAGAAGAACCTATGCTTATCCCTGTAGAAGCAACCGACACTACTCCATCTAACTTTGCTCCACCTATTAAATCTAGTACAATGATTACTTTAAGGGAGAGTGAAAAGTCGAAGAAGGGACTAGAAATGGTGAGTCTATGAGGGAGCTAAGCATATGCGATGTAGGTTCTTGTATACTCAACCTTGCATCATTCAATTGCCATCGACGCGGAATCTAAGTGATGTTAAGGAAACCGAGAATTTGGGGATGTAAAAAAAAAATAAGGAAAGAAGTTTCCGTTGAGGATATCATGCATACGATTGTTTTGTTATTTTGGGTTCAAGTGACGAAAATTCGATATGCAATTTATGAAACTAGAGTCACCCAAAATTTAGAAGAACTCTCGAAGTGAACCAAATACTATTGTGACGAAGGTCAATTTATGTATTTCTGCAAGAGTGGTGAGGTTTTAAAGAATTGCAAGTTAGATGTGACTATGATCATGGATACGATACTTTAAAGTTGAGGATTTCTGTGATTTTCCTTACCTCGTTTTATTTGCATTTAGACTCCATGTATTGTAATTGTCTTAGAGGGGACAACGCCCCTATAAATCTATTTTAATTGATGTCATTTGATTGAGACTACGTGCTATTTGAGAACTTATATGAGTGTGTGAGTGTTTCGTTCCTCTGACTCACCTATTCTAAATAGCCATGGCTTTGTTGGGGGCTCACGTTGGCACCACGAAGAGTGTCCACCCGCCTTAACCAAGGCGCAGAATGCGCTACCATCCGTATTTCGCCTTGCAGAATTTAAATCGAATAAGTAACCGATAAATCGTATGATCACGAGTTAAACAAGAAAGTATTGCTCTAATTTTGGATTCACCCTAAGTCAAACAAAACACTCGAATAAACCGGTTGGTTGATTATTAGTATTGCATGGGATTTCATACTTGGTTCGTTGAAGGTCGTACTATAAAGGTAGACTATTTACTTCGGGGCCCCTAACAAGATTCTTCAAATTAGGGCCGTTTGGTTAAAAGATGGTGCATATGGGTTCTAAGTGAATAATCAGATTTGATTCGGGGCTTTGTTGTATGAATTACGGCTAGCGTTGGTAATTACTCCCTACGCGTGATTTTGTAGTATTGAAGAATAAGACAAACATTATGGAATATACATGAGCAAAGGGACACCTTCAGGACTTCTCGAATTATCATTATATTTGTGTGAGATCTATCTCGGTAAATCATAAGATAAGAGTGTTGGACGCCTAATATAAAATGGAGAGTGAAATTTTGAGGTTACCATGGGGATTAATCAATTGAAATTGGGAATTAATTGGTTGAGGTACAATTAGATTGTGCGGGGCAAGACTCAACGTTCAAGATCAGTTACGTCTATTGGTACATGATTGACATAATTAGTAAAGTGAAAGAGATAACAGGGTTATGACTTCAGCTATTGTTCGAAAACTGAATTGGTGAAAGAGATTCAACTAGCCACTTGCATGACTTGAAGGTTGACACTATGATATAATTTGAACAATGGAGACATAAGTTGTCTTGGGATCTCCAACAATGGAGAGTAAACGTAAGAAGGAAAGGACTGTCGTTGTGCTACAACTATACCGAGGTTTTAATTTTTATAGACTGATATGTATGTCGGTCGACCACCATACTCCCACGCGGCCTCTCGGTCGATCCTTGCCTTCCTCGGCCCTTCGGCCTCTAGTCAAGACCACCACTCGGTCGAGTGGTGTGTATGTTTGTCGCTTGTGTTTTTGTTTCGCTTCAAGTATCTATCGATTATGATCATTATAATTTGTATCGTCAAATAATACAATCGTGAGTAACGTATATAAAACGGATGAAAGAAAATAAATGACTCCACCTAGAGTACGATGGATTCGGCTCGGCCGATCATCGTTTGATATATCTCTGATCAAGGTACTATGGGTCGGATTAGCTACCGACTTCCTAATAGTCTTCCTCCTACATGGGAGTTCGTCCTACCGGCCTATCTTGCGAGGGGTGTGCACACTCGGGATTATTAGGGGCGATAATTACAACTCTAGCTCGAACAAAATTCGTTAAGTGGGGCTATGGGGTAGGACCCTGGCCGAAAATATGATTAAATAATTTGTATATATATTGAGCGACGATGCTCCTTTGATAATCCACTCTGTTGTTATTGATACTCCTAAGTTATAACATCAATTCGTTCTTGTTAGCTACGCGCCTCAAGGCGCGTATCTTATTTGTTCTTTATGTTTATTACTTCTTACTCAGCCTGTGCTGACGTTCTGTTTTCTGGTTCGTCCCTACCGTGTTCTGGGGCCTATGTCAATCTTTGATGGCATAGTTGACATGTCTTAATGATATGGCTGCATGCTTACGAAACTGATCATGTTGGGGTTTTCGAAAGACTTTGTTTTATTTCAAACTTCATTTTATTTTGATTATGTAATTTGGGTTTCGTTTTGAGAAATGTAGTTCGACATTTAAAGACTTCTGCTGTTTTATTTT
Source organism: Spergularia marina (assembly GCA_963680865.1). Taxonomy (NCBI): domain Eukaryota; kingdom Viridiplantae; phylum Streptophyta; class Magnoliopsida; order Caryophyllales; family Caryophyllaceae; genus Spergularia; species Spergularia marina. The sequence continues at coordinate 8,143,766 of OY804557.1, read as the reverse complement.
CCGTTGGTTTATTGTAGTTGAATTTCTAGGCTAACAATTGACTTGGTAGTCAATTGCGGCGTGACAATTCTAAATTTACTTCTATTTATAGTTGGTCAAAATTTAGGGTTGTTACAGTTGGTATCAGAGCAATAGGTTCTGATTCGTCGAGTCTACAAAAGTTTTCAGAACTTGTTTTAAGGAAATTTACAAACTGGGAACGGGGTGGGTGCATTCATACGCATGCTGATTGCTAAGTGCTACGTGTTTCCCTTTATTTACTACGGAGTTTTAGAGCCGACTTTTGAGACTTTTGATTTTAGACCGAATGTCACTATTGGGAAGCATCTCATTGTAGGTCTTCTTTGATATTAATGGAAAGTACGAATCTTTGAATTATAACTCCACTTGGAAAGTACAATTACAGTTGGAAAAAGTTCATACCGACGATAACTGGTCCGACATGATGACCAAGCTGATTCCGACAAAGAAGTTCGATGAGTGTTGTGATGGAGTCGGTGTGACGTTGTCCTGTAATTAAGTTGGGAAGGGGGAGATTTGTTGGGTTCCCTCCCAAATTAATGACCCAACATAAATAAAAGGAGTGTGAACTACTCCATTAAGAGGATGCATTATGGGGAAAGGAATGTTTCATGCGTTTCCATGGAGTTGTGAATGCATATGAAACTAATGAAAGAATGTTTCATGCATGCATTTACAAGGTGAAGTGCATATGGCATCAAAACCTCCAACAATTGAATTGTACACACTTATTGATAGGTGTTACATATTCATTTTGGGGAGTTTCTAATGGTTGAGGTTTGCTATATATACCCCCAACTTGAAGAGAATTATTTATTCAAGCCACACACAAACACAAGTGTGAGAGAAAGAGTTCCTCCAAAAGAAAGAGAGCCACTTTTGAGTGAGATTGTACCACCACAAGTTTGGTGAGTAATACATATTGTAATCCATCCTATAGAGGTGAGAGTAATCCTCTAGTGTGCTACAGACGACAACTCCTTGTAATCATACTTGTTCGTATAGTAGAAGTTATCAGGCTTTGACCGGTGGATGTTTCCCCCACATTGGGGTTTTACCACCTAAAACTTCTCATGTCTCTGTTTTATTGTTTTTCGCATACAATATTTATTTAGCCCATTTTAATCACACAGAGAGGGAAAAGTAAATACGCTTCCGCTACCCGTCTTTTCCCAACATATACATGGGTTCTCTATCGATCCATGTTGGCTCTCAGCAAAACTACAGACGGAAACACACTCCATACAGGCAGAGCCTATATATGCAAAACAGATTGATGCATGGAGACACCTTTTGCATGACAGAATCCAAGGATGTACATAACATGCTCATCCCACATTCTAGTTAGTATGATTAGTAGGATGGTGCTAGTCGGTTTCTCAGTTTAGCGAAGATGATTTTGTCACTGCCATGTCAAATGCAGCTAGTGTCATATATGTATATAGTTTTGGTATCAATGATGCATGAATCATTATGTTACTAGTACTATGTTCTTTTTGTGTTGCACGCTATTATATTCACAGTAAGTTAGGGGATTGTCGGGATTCGGACCCTTGGACCCTTTATGTTTCAGCATTGATTTCCGTTGGCTTACATGGCTACAACATCCATCCAAATTGGAGAAGCTCTGAGGGGACACCGTCACACCACCACGCCAAAACAGCCATGATCATTATTGAGAGATTACCAGATTTTGGTGATTGATGCGAAAAATGCAGATGAACTTAATTCGGTGGAAAATTAAGCATGGCCTTCATTTTCTCTTGGTGCAGAAATAACCATCAAATGCAGGCACTACAAAAACACAGAGCCATCATGGGAATAATACTGAAAGTACATTCGTATAACTGTCGTTTTATCTGATATCCATTCAATCATAAACAAGTTGAGGCCAACCATGTCTCTCTCAACTGTTTGTTTGGCAACATTAGGTCTAAAAAATAAATTGAAAGGAAAACTAGGTATATCATCTTTTCCAGGAAGCATGAATGGCATCATTAGCTTCAGCCAGGCCATTCAGTTGCGTAAGTTAAACACTAGGTTCATCAAGTTTGGGCAACTTTGCGGGTTCTTCCAGATCCAGATTAGAGGGAAACATCTGACACTATGAAAGACTGTGCATACTGTGCCATCACTTGATCAACGAACACCAGGGCAACGATTGCTTCAACCACTGGACAACTGCATCAACGGTGCATATAAATTAAATTAATACAGCAACCCTTGGTATAACTATGGAGAAAAACAATTTATACTTCCTGATCACACAATATTTGGATGGTACCGTACAAGTTAGTAGTTGCTTTCATGAACGATGAAACTGAAAAAATGTTCACATGCAGTTGAACTTCAAATTAATTTTAATGGAGCAAGGGCTTATTCTTATAACCTGGAGTAAACAATAGTGCAAATGTGTTTTAGCAATTGTACCCTAAAAAAAATCAAAGGAAGATTATAGGATGGACTAACTTAACTGACTGGATGTGAGCGACTGTACAAATCTGCTACAAGGGAGAGAAAATCAAGAATTCGCACATAAAAATAACAAAGGATACAAGAAGCTGGTTGTTGTCAATTGATGTCTAAAAAATGGAAAGCATTATAAGAAAGAAACAGAAACAGAACAACTGAGCATCTATTGGCTGTTGCATTTACCAAAATGAAGTAACACATAAATTTTCAGTGGCATTATTATTTTTCCTACTGATTTCCCTTTTCTCACAATAGACTTTCTATCAGTGTTCCTGAAAGTCGCTCGACCAGCTGAAGCCTTAAAGTTTCTCACTGGTATTTGAGTCGTATAAAATTTTAAGAAATTAGAAGGGACAGCAACAGACCTCGAGTGTCAAATTACTGTAGAAGAATAAGAACATTTCAAATGAACCACCAGCTCATACGCCTTTGTCTGGAGTCTGGACTAGTGTCCACGAGTCAGTTGCCATAAAAACATAAAGCTTCAAGAAGTTTAAGGGAGATGAAACGAAGTTTCAGTCAATCACAAGCTTTCTCATTCTCTATATACTCCCTCCATTTATTTTGATTCTTTACTTTTACCTTATTTGGCAATTTCTTTTGATTCTTTACGTTTCTGTTTTGGACTACTTACTAACTTTAATAACACATTTTCTAATTGGACCACTTATATTCTAATTAACCCAAAAACAAACTCAGTTACTCTTTAAACTTTCATTCTCTTTTCTTAATCTAACAACCTAAATCCATGTACCCACCCACAAATAAATTCACCAGATAACCACCCCCACATCCCCAATATCAAAATCAACGCCCCTACCAACACCCATCTTCATCATTCATTCAACCTCATTCATCCTGAGATCTCACCCATCTTCATCAATAATCATCATTCATTCATCCCCGTATCTCACCCATCTTTATGTCTTCTCTATCATCTCTCTTCCTCTTCTCTCTCAAACTCTTTCTCTTCACTATCGGCCACCACAACGCGCGTCACATAGCATGCGGTTGTCGCGATATAGTGGCTCAGGCGAAGTTGCGTGGCTATTGTCATGGTGTCGCACTCGTCGGCCACAATCGGCTCAGGCGGGTGAGCCGCTAGACCAGATCTGGTTCAGGCGAACAAGTCGAGAGTTGTCGTCGTTCCGGCGGCAGTAGTGTCGGACTGTTGGGTCGATAGGGGAGAGATTGTTGTTGTGGTGGTGGTGGTGGGTATAATAAGGGTGGTGGTAGTAGGTAAGTAATGGGGTGGGTGCAGGTGGTAATGAGTGTGATTATTAACTAATTAATTTCCTCTAATACATGCCCCTTCTTTTCCTAATTTCCTTCCCTCTCTACCCACCTTGGTTCTCCCCCCATTTCTCTATGTAAAGAATCAAAAGAAATGGAGGGAGTATTTGATTTGCCTATTTTACTTTGTTTGCACAAAGGAGGTTGGACTAATATGTTTGTGAGTCGTGACAAGACAAATGTCTGTCACAGAAGTTCTCCTATATGCCAAATTATTCTACATTCTGTTTTCTATTTCTTCTAGCAACAAGAACTGAAAACGCACCTCGTGGGGCAGCACAAAGATCATGTCGCCTTCGAGCAATTAGCTCCGTCTCCTCTCTACCTCTCGTAACAGTATTCTGCTTCTTCTGCAATTGCAAAAGGGGAATATCAGACACCCTAATTTAATGTTTCTTCTTTCAGTTTAATAATGACCCATATCTGGAGATGTTACAGAAATCACATTCATTGTCCAGGCAAGAGTGATAAAGAGACAACTCACTCCTATTGGAGAGGTTGGCTTGAATCATACTCTCATGTTGATATTGTCCCCAATAGATATTCCTCCCTATCCATGGAGAAAAAAAGCTCATCAAAATCCTCACATGATTAGTTAAACAAGTAAGGTGGCAACTATGACCACGTTTCTATTAGGGATAAGAGAACTATTAGTTGCTAATGGATACAAATGCTCAGTGAAGAATGACGAACATATCAATATATCATCAGTAGTAATCATAGAACTACTACGATTAGGCTTAGTAAGTTTCTTTATTAACCAGGTTAGATAGTTCGTAAAGGAAGAAAAATAAAATGGTTAAGTCAGCTGGAGACTTCAAGATCACGAGTTAGACACAACACTCAAGCTGCAGGTCCATATAGTTACCTTCAGATCGATAACAAAAAAAATGAAAAAGAATCATCAATACAGCACTGTCGGAAGGTGAATTGTTAGCAGTTCAACTACATCAAATAACAATAGGTGACAGTAAAAACAATTCACAATTATTTAGAACTCTGTGTCACCTTTGGCAACCTAGAAACCAAACATTGAGTAAGAGCTTGATGTCTTAAGATACACGTCCTTGTTCTTATTTTTGGGATAAGAACGAGATATGAATACGAATCTCAGTTAGTATTCAGCTAAAGGTGAGCATATGTAATCCATAACTATGCTGATAGTCCAACCAAAGGAAACAGTTTCATATTAGTACATCACTATGAGAACAGCACATCAGTGTAACGATGCAAAAACACAAAGAAAACATGATCCTGAGCACAAATCATGTGACATAGATGACAAAGCAAAACATGGCTAAAGCTCATCAGCTCATTCATCAGAACATCCGCCTTGCATCCTGATTACTACATGTGATGTGTGTCCAGAATTCCTAGGCAGAAAAATCATAGGAATATGAGATACATCAAATAATTCACACCCATGTAGAGACTACGTAACTGTTGTCTGCGGTATATACTGTACAGAAAGGACTACTGAAATATGCTTTTCCTAGGCAAGTTGTTACGGAAAAATCCAGAGTTGAAAGGTAAAATACCCATTGTAGATGGCTGCAAAGAGAAAATTCGTATTAAGAGAAATTATACTCCAATTTTCAAGGAAAAACATTTTTTCTTGATAGGATAGGAGGTCATTATATTCAAAAGAACACCAAGGGGGTGACTCCCAAATACAAAAAGACACCTAAAGGGGTGACGCCTGTAAGCAAAAGAGAGCTAATCAAGTTCTAGGACTATCAAATTTAGACAAGAGCGCACCAAAGGCTAAGGCTGATTTTGCAAAAGTATAATTTCAAGCAAATCATAATCAGCGCAAGACTTTCCACCCTGAAGTCACAACACAGAAAGTAGATAGATTGATCAAGCGAACATTTAATAGAAGCAAAGCCAAGTGATTCCCTCCATTAAAAATTAATTCCGTTTTTTAGTATTTAATTAGTTACCATACAGATAAGAAATAAAAATGACAAAGAGCAACCCCATAAATGACTCAATGAGGGAGGGAATTCCACCATAGAATGAAAAAATTGAGAACCATAGAATTCATACTTTCAGTACATATCATGAGTGATTGAGATTCAATAGCGCAGTGAACTAAGAATAACCTTGCTAACAAGCAACACAGCACCATATGAATGGTGACATTATAATGAAAATTAATACCATAACTTGAGAAGGTCAGAGATTCAATACCAGAACTGACACCCAATTGGAACTCTAAACTGACGCATGGAACACTAAACTTAGACATACATTATATATGATCCTAAAATCGGAGATGATGAGACTTCAGTCCTGCTATCACGCCAACATCAAAGCCAAACACAAACAATAATTTACACCCACACAGTTCATATTCTATATTGCAAGTACAGTAAATGAAACAGTACGAAACTAAACTCATAAACTCGATTGCTGTTAATAATCAACTTAGTAACCCGAAGTTTCAGAAACTGTTACATATGCATCAAGCTGAACCGATTATGTCTGCTACAGCTACTTGAAGGCCATATCATGATGCAAGACACCAACAATCACATTATAATTTATAATTATACAGTATCGTCTAGTTGCAAGTAATTAGTTTAAACGTTTATCATATGGGAATGAAACTTTTTCCATTTCTCACAGAATCTTTCAACTAAATAAGTTTGATTTACACAGATGACAGATCTTCCCACTTACCTTACAGTGACTCTTTAACTTGGTCGTCCAACTTGTAGGATCCTGAAAAGGATAATACAACACTCTTCAGATAAAGGCAGCCACATAACATTTCCTATAATAGCCATACACCACCAACAGAATCAAAATGGAAATGTTACGAAAGGTGAATTAATGCCCTTGCTTTCGTTACTATACCTGCTTTCTTTTGTAGGGCTGCACAACCACTCGCACTCCATCCAAACAGAGCTGCCTTCTCGAATATATTGCTTTAAAAAGAGCAGGAAAGGGACACATTTGAAACAGGAGTCGTGAAGTGATAATGGAGGGAAGATGAAGAGACAAAGAGTATGCTGAACGATGCACCATTCATCTTCTGCAGTAAATGTGAAAGGGGGTACGTTGAAAATGGAAATGAAAAGACCCCTTTGAAGGTGCTATTGGTTTGTCATATATTTGTCTCAAAATTTCTATTCCACGGGCACGCGACTAACATGTGGGGAGGGAGATGGGGAGTCTTGGAAGTTAGGCGTCCTTGTTTATTTCATTTAATGAAAAATAAATCTACCCTCAACTAAAGCGACGGATGATAACAAAGTGTTCTAAAGATGCACGGAGGCATACAACGTGACATTTCTTGCCTGATAACAATGCAAGAGAGAGAGAGAGAGACGCAGTGAACACTGAACAGTGATAAAGGTAACATAGTCCACCAGATATTTTTTGCATTACAAAGCCCAAGGGACAGAGCCAAAGGTTTATTAAGTTGAAACATGCCAACTCTAAACTGGAAGTCTGGAACGATGATGTGATGAAGCTTAGTTGACCTCCTTACAAACAAGCTATCTTCCAGTTTCACTGGAACTTAGAGACACTGCAGTCACAGGAACAAACAATGCAGAAAAGCACCACCAATGAGTAAATACATCGGTATATATCTTCAAATTCAGATTACAAAAAACCAATCAATAACATTCAAGAAAACTACCCCAGTGCCTCAAAGTCTCCCGCCAATGGCAAGGTAAGGGGGAGGGGGTATGTACGCAACCTCACCTCTATGTTGAAAACATAGAGAGGCTGCAGCTGGACGGCTCATAATGAAGACTCAATCAGCAATATGGAAGATAAATCTTCTTATAGCTCAATCTCACATCATCACATGGGACTGCTGCTTTTCATGAGGGCAATTGCAACTAGGGTCCCGCTTATCCAAAATCCACATCAATTAGACAATATTCAAGTCATACAGATTATCCCTCATTTTGTCTCCCATCTAATATCTCAATGCATTCGCGTATATTGTCAGATATCTTCTATGGCGATGTGTCAAAGAAAACAAGATGGGGTAGGAAGTTAGGTTCTCTGCTCACATACCAGGAATAGAGAGCCCTAAATTCGAGGTTGAGGAGTAAATGAAAAAAAGAAATGATAGGGTCAGCAGGTAGATCAAACTAACACATTAACCAAGATTGTATCTGCCCCTTTCACTTCAACCGGAAGCGTGAGACACAAGATTAATGTTTTCTCGTAGTTGTAGGATAATTATGCCAACAAATGCTCCAAACAATCAGTCTGGCCTCTCAATCGAACGAGATTTCCCGAAATTTACCCAACTCAATAGAACTACTACCCCACACCCCCCCCCCCAATCTTGCATTAGGCAAGAACCTTCGAGGCACACCGCACATGAGTATTTCTAGTCATGGCACACCAACCACCCGAACAATGACTCCAAATGAACAGTTCAGCCTATCATTAGTGTGAGATGTCCCAGAGTATACTTTTTCTTAAGGGAGTCCCACAGATACACTTAATCGTCTGTATGTGCCCCAAAGGATCTCAGAACCACCATCATTAAGACTGCTGCCTATATAGGCAGCATGCTAAATTTAGAAAGAATACTGCTGGCTAATTATCCTAATATTTTGACTACAGCAACAAGCAAGAACAAAAGATACCATCATCTAAAATAGAAACTATGCCTAATACCTGTAAGAGCTCACAACATGTCACTATTTCAGGGTAGAATAATAGCAAGAAGAATGGCAAGATCATCAAAAATAGGTTTCCTCAGCAGTTTTGTTGTTACCTCATCTGTTGAAGCCTTTGGGCGCGTGGCGGATACTCATTCCCATTGCACCTTCTCTTCTGAAAAAACAAAATTGAAAAAAGAAGCTAGTCATTTCATAACCAAATTAAATATAGTTGGGAACTTCCGTACAAAACCCTAAAAATCTCGAACAATTATGAGTGCTAATGAAATTACATTATTCCTTTCCCATACTACACACTTTTGGCCCAACGCTATGAAAACCAAGTAACACTATGATTACTGACATGCGTACACTGAAGAATGTGTGTAACATTGAAACCTGACCCCTTAAGAAAGAAAAGTCTGGGTTATCCTAAAACACCATAAGATGATTTTAGGGTAGATTAATTCTTCGGTAATATGCTGGCAGAGAAGTATACAAAACTGAAACAGTTGTACCAAGAACCACTCACCTAAAGTAAATTAAATCGAAGGCACAAGACAAAGAAAGAGGGGGTGGGGTGGGGTGAGTAACCTTTTCCTGACTTATCAAGTGTTCTTGACCATCCAATGGCTGCCCATCTCTCTCCTTATCCTTAGCTCGGTTGTCATCTATGCCCTTGCTTTGATGGCTATGATCTTTTTTATCTTTAGCTTTACGCTTATTCCTGTCTTTGCTCTTCTTATGATGCGTATCCTTGGACTTGCTTTTCAACTTGGTCATGGTAGCGGGAGTTCCCCTATTTGGCTGAGTAGAATGCAAATAATTGAATCAAATTAATTATCACTAGGTAAACAGAATAATGGTTACACCTTGCTTTAGAAAAGAATATTTCAGAAGATCAATCAAGTGTATAGAAAAGTAAAATCGAGTAAAAGAGATGTGAAGGAATATTTCAAAACGAAAGCGCACAAGCAAGAGAACAGAGAAGAGCATTTGTTTCTTGTTTGTTTTAGTTTAAAAAAAAAATCTTTGGAGTCTTAATTTTCATGACAGGTATGGCAACAACTAGTGGCCATCTAAGATGAAGAAAACGAACTTCGGGGTGTGATAGCAGCCAATTGTATGCAATTGAACAATACAAGTACAAAGGGTATCTTACAGAAGAGAGTCTAAGAGTGGCTGTTTCTTGCATATGAAATACATCTGCCAGGACATCTAATCGAAATGGATGAACACGACCCTTTTTCTCTTCAAGCAGTGTAACATTCTTGGACAACGGGTCCAGCTCCATGCCATCTCCTTTCCTTATCTCTCTATCTCCTACCACATTCTGTAGGTAATGAGTCTCTGAAACTGATACAGGTAGCGACTTCTTGCAGAAGAATTCATGGTGAGGCCGAAGTCTGTAGTGATTTAAAAGATCAACTGAACCCCCAAGCTCCTTAGGTCCTGAGATACAAGTAACATATACTTAGTAGCAGAAAGCTACGACATTAACTCCATTGTTTAATCTTCACATGAGGTGCAATTTCATACCGCCAAATTTCATGACAAAAGAAGTAACACCATCAAAATTTCAACACATATATTAATGTATAGCCACATCAAATGTAGAGTTTAAGAGACAACAATTATTGGTCAGATGCTAATTTGGTTAATGTCAGAGAGCCAACTTTAGGCTCAACACCCAGCTCGTGTAAGTTGTTACATATACACAACATTACTTCAACACAATGTGCCTCCACATTTTCAAATGAATGAATAAGGATAAAATTGAGTTAACAATGAGCGATATCTCTTACTAACACACCTTTCCTACCGGCTAGTCGGCTACCACTAATATTGCTCACTTTAGTCCTTCCCTCAAGGCTGTTCTCCCCTACACCCATTCATCAGTCGGTATATCCCCCAACACACCCACTCCACTCTACTGGCCACTGAGCCACTCCCCATAAAAAGGGAGAAAACCATTGCGTGACAGTTTATCTCATCGCACTTTGAGTGATAAGGACATAGATTCCTAAAATACAGCCTGAGGAAAAACCTAGTTTTGAAAGACGACTACTTCTATACATAGCAAATCCATTTTGGAGAGGAAACGCTCTTTTATAAGCAAAAGAAGCTTACAAAAACTTCTAAATTCAATATCAATAACAATAACAATGACGACGACGACGACATGTCGCAGCAACAAAGTATCCCAACCGAAGATCGAGAGCGATGAAAGCGAAATTAACAACTTAGACTCACTCAGAATAGTACAAATTTGACACATGACATCTACATGAAACCACTCAGCTGTAATAATACAAGATGGTATGGAATTTACGGAAAAGAAATGTGGCAGAGCTATCTCTATATGATGAAAGATTTTTACCGAGCGACTGTCTCACAATCAACCAAGTATCATCAAGCTCTGATATCAATTTATCACTGCTTTTAAACCTCATGAGGAAACTTTCCACCATGAAGCTCTGATAACAGTGAATTCAATATATTAGGAGTATTAGTTAAGTTTGATATTGGAGAACAACCAAACACCAAAAGACTGACTGAGAGAAGATTAATTGCCTCACCAAACCCAAATTTAGGCCCCTTGAAGTTGAAGCTCATCCTTGACACAAAACCAGATCAACTCTGACGATAACAAAACAACAGAAGTTAGTAATCTGAATTTGACCACCGGACTAGGATTGGAGAGTGTCAAAAAACAAGTAATAGAAGAGATTTTGTAAGAAGACGGATCCTCAATCTCACTTACTTTAATTTGGCTCAAGTTGAAATCTTGTTCTTTTTGCTCCGGGGAGAAAGAAGAGGTGGGGGGGCGGCTTACGCTATGGCACCGAAACTACCCAAGTTAACATTAGTTCGGTTTTGGCCCCGATTGTGTTTAAATTGTAGAGCCTCTTTCTCACAGGTAACTCTATACGCTAGGGGTGGCCATTGGGCATTGGGAGCCCGGGCCTACAGTGGCCCGACCCTTGACAAGCCCTGGTCAACGCACGGTCCGACCCGTCACTAGCCCGGCCCTGGTCATTGCACGGTCCGACCGGGTACTAGCCTGCACTGGCTCAAGCCCTGGTCGACACACGGTCCGACCCGGCACTACCTATCCCGAGTTAGGTAGTGCTAGTGCTAGTGTTCGATTTTTCAAGCCACTAACCCTGGTCAAACCCAGTCAAAGCACTGGTTAATCACTGGTCAAGCACTAGTCAAGCACTGGTCAACGCATTGGTCAAAATACTGGTGAAAGCAATGATCAAGCACTGGTCAAAGCACTGGTTAAGCACTTGTCAAAGCCCTAGCCCGCCACCAGCCCGCCCTAGCCAACGACTAGTTTAGGTTCAAAACCAAAACTAGTCGTTTAGTTCCCAACGGCAGCTTTTTTTTGTTTTTAAATTATATCCCCATCCCTTAAATCTAATCTAATCTAATCTAATATAAATTAAAACTTGAAACCAAATCTTTCCTACAACGACAATTGGCATTTATTAATTGGATATAACATAAAAATAGCATTAAATATAATTATCGGTTAAGATATGGTAATAAATTATCACAGAGTAGTATAATATTGCTAATTTATAGAAAATAGTTATTATGGTAATTTATTTGAACAAATATAAGCCGTACTATAGTATAACTAATTTATGGAATATAATCATTGTGGTAATTTATTAGATTATTAAAGATAAGCCAACATTTTTCTTATAAAGTGAGTATAAACAATATAAATATATAGCTCGGGCGTGTCACGGCCTCACGGGCATGGAAACTAGTATATATATTTAAAAGCTAATAATTTAGAGCGCATTGAGGGCGTCGGGAAATAAAAAAATGCGCAGAGAGAGTCCAATAATCGCAAAACTGTCACATTAAGAATTGCACAAAGACTGTCCAATGTTTGTAAAACTCTTAAGTAATAAAGTATCAACATAAAACATAATATAAACCGTATAATTGGGCTACGTATATCAAAATATTACGATACGTGTGTCATTAAATTTGTTTCGAAATGTATTTCAATATCAGATCCATTTACACATACTTTTAAAAAGTTAAGTATGCTTTTGTTTGAGATATGTCGACAAGTTTAAGACTTTTGTGACAATGGTTTAAAAACAAAAGTATTATTTAAACATAAAGTAATACTAAATACAGTGATATACTACGCAAGTGATTTAGTGGGATTATGAGACATCTTAACTAACTACCATTTGATTATTTATCATAATTTATCTATTTTGAGATTAACTACTTAATAAAAAAGAATCTGAAGAAGTGTCCCGTGCAGCGCACGAGCTTTCTATCTAGTTTTCTATAAATACACAGCATATCCAACTCTAATTTTCACACAACCTTTCTCTCTATTCTACATTTTTTCTTTAATTACTACAATTCTACAACTCAAAAGTATTAAAGCTTTAAGTTTACTTAAAAAAAATTACTACAATTCTCAAGTGTTAATTAAGTTTTCAAGTTCAGTTAGAAAAAAATCACTACAAGTATTCTATTAAGTAAGTATATAATATTTAATACTTTTGTTATTGTTATTTTGATAATTATTGTACTTTGTATTTAATATTTCAATATTCTTATCAAAAAATAATATTAACCAGAAATGGAGAATTTAAATCACGAGCAAAGAAAAGTGTTGAGAGAATACGAGGAATCATTTCTAGGTGATGTTAATCAAGGTAACTTTATGTTTTTAAATTATTTTTATAATTATTAGTGTTATTTTGTCAAATTTTCTTTTATTAATATAATTTTATTTGTAGGTATAGGTAATATATCACGACAAGAATCATCGGTCATGCCACCACCTCATTCTTATCCAAGAACGGATATAGATTCACAAGATGGTAAAATTCAATTTATATAGTTCCATATTTATTCAACTCATTTAATTTTTTAATTTATTCAATTGATTTAAATTTACAAGATGGTATCATTATTCGTTAATTGTAGGTGGTGATATTGTTAATCAACGTGGTGTCAAAACAAGTTTTGTTTGGGCTCATTTTGACAAAATCTACATTGAAGGCGACAATAAAGGTTTAAAATGTTTCAAAATTATATGTCGAATTTGCAAAAACATCAATGTTCATGTAGAATTGAAGTGGAAAACGGGTAGCGGAACTGACACTCAAGCTCGAAACCTACTTAACGTACATGGCATAACAAACCCCGAAAAAGAAAAGTGAAGGTGAATCAAGTCATGGTGGTGGTCAAACGCAAATCGGAGATTATATGACCCCGACTCCCGGTGGAGGTATATCCCTTTCTATTATAATAGAGATCGAATGATTGATAATATGGCTATCTAGTTTTGTTTGGCTTGATGAATTGTCTTTTAGTTTTGGTGAAAGTATTAATTATGAAGAGTTTAATAGATTACCATTACAACCCGCTTATAGAAAGGTTCATAGAAACACTCTTAAGCGCCATACTATGGCACAATATCACAAAACTCGAGACGGACTAATTGAATATTTTCGTACATTTAGTGGACGTGTTTGCTTAATTAGTGATAGATGGTTTTCAAGACAAGGTGAGCCTTATATATGCATTGCCGTTCATTGGATTGATAATGATTTTAAATTGCAAAAACGTATTATTGCTTTTAATGTTATGGAAGAGTCGCATACCGGTTATAACATATATTCTCGTATTAATGGTTCTTGTAGTGATGAGTTTAAATTGCTTGATAAGTTGTTTACTATTTTATTTGGTAATGCTATGACTAATACTAATTGTATTAGCCTGATCAAGAGTAATATTTCAGCTTTATTATTAGATGGTATGTTTTTACATGTTAGGTGTTGTGCACATATAATTAATTTGTCCGCTCAAGAAGGGATTGCTTGTATACCTCCTATTTTAAAGCCTATTAGAAAAGTTATTAAGTGGCTTAGAGTAACAGGCACAACAAATTAAGTGTAGATACAAACAATTGTGGAGGGAACATCAATTGAAATCGAAGAGATATCATGCTAGGTGCTGCAATCAGATATAAACAAGTTATTACTACTTTGTATAATGAACATCATTCTACTAATCCAAATGCACAACTTCTCGATGATGTTACTTGGGAACTTGCCGAACCTATTTCTAAACAAAGTATATTTGGTGATTATCATAACATTATTTTTAAAAAACAAAAAACGATTTTAGACGATACTACATCTTTTGTCAATGAATTATTCAACACTTGTCCATGATACTATCGATGATAGTGATTTTAGCGTTCTTGTAGTTCTAGCTTCGACAGTTGTTTCAGAGTCCGCTTTAAGTGCCGGTAGAAGAGTATTGGATGAAAAGTGATCAAGCTTGGCTCTCGAATCCGTGAAAGTATGTGTATGCAAAAATGATTTGGATCAAGTATTAAAAAGAAGACAAGGAATGGAGGACGATGATGATGATGATGACGACGAAGATGGTTCATTCATGACATGGATACTGCATCGGAATCGGGAGCATCAACCGCCGTTCAAAACGTCTAAGAATGAACCGATCAAATAATCAAACAAGGGTATGTAAGTTAAGTGAAGAACTACGTGGGCTTTAATTCTTTCGAGATAAGTAGGCATCCTAATTACTATAAGTTTATCAAATAATGATAAAATTATGATAATTATGAGCAAGCCTTTTTTTTTAGCCGAGGCAGGGCCTGAGCACTGGTGTAATAACCCACTTTTGAAATAATAATAATATAAAAAAAAAGGACAAACCACATCAAGTTTGTCGAAGACTAGCTAAGCTAGGCCTTTAATAGCTTACACAACTATTCTTTTGCTCCCTTGATTCAAGGAGTAACTTGGACTACCCGGGGTTGATTGGCGTACCTTCGGAAGAAATATGATCACACAGCGCTTATATATATAACATGCTTCATACTCAGTTTCGACGATCAACAAACAAGTGTTGCAATGAGTGAAATAAAACTGAAGTGCTTCAGACCATAAGCACACCAAAACTAGAGTGAGTTACGAGTGTTGTAAATCTTCGTAAATATATCTTACGAAATAAGTAATCGTTTCGAAGTACGAGATCTTTTACTAACACTACTACAAAATCGACCATAGACATGACTAGATAAACATAAGACATCTAGAAAACCGACGTCTATGAGAAACCGGTGGCACTTTTGAAATTTTGGCCAAGTAATAGACATGGGTTTTTTTGGTAAAACCCATGTGTATTATCAATATACAAACGTCACATCAATATATCACCAACCCATTGTTCATGCTCCGCTCTATCAACGCCACAAGTCGGATTTTCGAATGCAATTGTATGTTGAAGTAGATCTCACCTTGTTCTTTTTTCTTCATATCGTCAAGGTATGGTTTTACTTATTATGTTCTTCAAGAATCAAATGTTTTAATTTGAGTTTTTGATTATTTGAGGATTTTAATTATGATTTTGATTTTCCATTGTTATTCTTGTATATTTTCTTTGTCATAATTCCAAATCTGACATTTTTGGATCTAATTTCACTAGGGTGTGTGTTTTTCACAATCAGATCGGACCAACCCCCTCAAATTCTAAGGGTTTTTTAATCTTCGATCTGCTTAAAGGTACTGTAAGAATAAAATACGAAAAATGGCTAAGGTAAGAGACGGATACTTATCAGAATTCAAGACTGTGCCGCGGTAGGAGACCACTGACTTGAAAGCGTTTACGGCCCGACTCCGCTGGTAATCGTCACTGGCCGAAAAAGCTCCCCAAGGTTAACACAGTCACCCTCGACCGCTACCACTAACGGCTAAGGGTTGGAGATTGCACTACTACAATTACCCAGGAACAATCGTCTTTGAACGTGTTTATGTGTTTGTAATTTCTGTGAGATTTTCGATGATCAACAATGAGCAGAAACGGCTCGTATATAAAGAGGAGAACAGAGCCGTTTTGGGAAGAAAATCAGGGCGAAATTATGACCATAATTACGTGAATTATGACAGACATAATCACGGAGATAATGGGAATTAAGGCGTCATTATCGCAGTATTAAGGGAAATAAAATCGGAATCGAAACGGTCAAATAAACGTTTGAAAATCAAACGTTCAAACGACAAAAGATAAAACCGGGCCAAAATTTTTAGATCCAACCAAATTGAAAAGTACATGCCCAGCCCAGCCCACACCCACACCCACGCCCCGACCCGGACCGGGCGGGCGGGCGGCGCGCGCGCGCGCGTGTGGGCCGAAACCAACACACACATAGTCCATAGTAAGCCCACAGCTTGGCAGCTCAACAGCTAAAAGAAGAGTGAGGTATATAAACCAAGTAAAATGAGTTTGCTTGGCCAATGTGGGATATCATTCCCACTATGGCTTTGGCAGCCATTTTTCCAGCAGGTACGATATTTGTCACCAAACGTGATCTTTCTACTTTATTTTCGTAATTTGGGTTACTAATTCGCAATTGTTCTGAGTTTTATTCCTAATTTCTTTCACATGGTTGGTTGAAAAAATGAGGAGATCTAGTCTTGTACTCATGTTTTTAAGTTTTCTAATTTGGTTGGTTCTTAATTTTTTCTTTCTGAATTGGTTGTGTTATTAATTGGCTGAATTTCTTGTCGTGGTTTTAGGTCAGAGCAAGATGAACATTTCATGAGTCTATCTGCTGTAAAGATTGAAGATTTAAAGGTTACAGTTGGGACAATGACACTGGCGGTATAGAAGCTTGTTAATTATTTTATTTTATTTTGGCATTTCGGCTAATTTTAGTTTGTAATTTTGTCGAATTTGATTTGTGTCTCAGTGATTACATTTGAGCACATCTAACGATTGTAACTTTGTATTGGTGAATATGAGATTTTTATTAGTATTGAAATGTCCTCTTTTACTCCCATCTTTTTAATTTGTATGACATACAATAAGGTTCGGAACCAAAAATGTATTAGGTTCGGAACCTTTTTTTTTAATATTTTGTTGAAGAATACACATGGGATTTTTTGAAAAAAACTGATGTATAACATCCCTATAGACATGGGATTTCCCAGGAAATCCGATGTCTATTGCAGCATATACACATGGGTTTTTTTAAAAAAAAAGCTGATGTCTATACTTTTGAAGCACGTCAGACTTAAATCCGACGTCTGTTCCAATAGAATAGACGTCACTCAACTTAACGTCTAACACATATCCGACGCGTATGTGCAAAAATGTCCCACGTCTATATTGCCTTTTGTAGTAGTGTAACAAGGTTCTGTTCAAAGTCTATCTTCGCATAAATCGACTACGGTATGTTACTTAAACTATGTTAAGCTATTGTATTTAGTTAATGGCATTAACGACCATATGCATTTTATAACTTATAATTAATTAATCTTGTGGCGAATAATTATTACGGTACAAGTAACTCGGCGGATATACCCAGTTTGTGAATGTCACCGTTAATAAGAAATAGCCCAAGATTGGATGTTAATTATGTTAGTGATAAATAGTAACTCCATGATTGAAAGTAATCCGGCGGAATTATCCCAATGGTGAAATAATCTTAGAGTGAATAATTTCAGGTAAAGGACGATCATTTAATAAAATTAATAAATTGACTAAGTAGTTATCACTTCGGACGTCATTGGACACTTGGACAATTAATTATCAAACAATCAACAGTATGATTACCTTACCAATGTGATCTTCAATAAATAACTTACGCGACTTTATTTACTTAGAACGAGAAAACGCACGGAGTATGAGCGCGGTGATTTGGAATTCAGGTATGGGATTCTTTCTGATTTAGCTTATAGTATTATTTTTGTATACACTATAAATTCTTATTTTTGAAAGAGGATCGAGTACTGAAAACTCTGATCATTTTCCGAACTACTTGGAATTGGGGGGCTACCCATCTTCAAGGAGACATGACATATTGTGTACGAACACATGAGTTTGGTCCATCGTGTCAATTTACGATCTTATCTGATGCGGACAAGCATTATTCGACACACGAATTAGAAAAAGGGTCATACGTGAAGAGACAACTTTTCTACTAGAAACTTTTCATTAGGAGGGGTGGATGTAATAACCACTTTTTAATAATAATAATATCGGCAAATTCACGTGGTGCCCCTGAGTTATGTCAAAATGTACGTGGTGCCCCCACTTTGCAAACTACTACTCTCCGGTGCCCCTAAACTATTGCACCCCATGCACATGGTGCCTCTTTTACCCATATTGAACCAAATTGACTAACGGTGTTAACTTTCGAGGGTTAAGTGATGACGTGGCAATGGGGTTAGGAGTTGGGCGGGAAAATTAGTGTAGGATTAGTTATTAATTATAATTTTATAATATTAAAAAAATAATTCCAAAATATCAACAATTTTTTTTGCCAGAAAATATTTTTCAAATTGTGTTAGTTTTATTAAAAAAAAGTGCACATGGTGCCCCTGAGAGTCACACAGCAATGCACACGGTGCCCCTGAGTTTTACTCGAAAAACTAAAAAAAAAACTGTTTTACATTACTTAAGAAAACTCAGGGGCACCGTATGCATTGTCGTGTAAATCTCAAGGGCACCATGTGCACTAGCACAATTTGAAAAATATTTTATGAAAAAAAAATTGTGATTTTTTGGAATTTTTTTTAATAGTATAAAATTATAATTAATAAATAATCCTACACTAATTTTCCCGCCCAACTGCTAACCCCATTGCCACGTCATCACTTAACCTTCGAAAGTTAACACCGTTAGTCAATTTGGGTCGATGTGGGTAAAAGGGGCACCGCATGCATGGGGTGCAATAGTTCAGGGGCACCAGAGAGTAGTAGTTTGCAAAGTGGGGCACCGCGTGCATTTTGACATAACTCAGGGACACCACGTGAATTTGCGTAATAATATATATAAGAAAAAAAGGACAAACCACAAGTTTGTCGAAGTCTAGCTAAGCTAGGCATTAAATGCCTTATTGTAACAACCCTAAATTTTCGCTATTTTTAAATACAAAAATAAAGGATTGTTATGCCGCCATTGACTACCAAGTCAACGGCAAAGCTAATTTAAAACAAACTTGATAAACAAGAAGAACAAATGACAGCGGAAGACTTCTAGCTGAATCTACAAATCGGAAATTAAACCAAAAGATAAACTAAAAATCGTCCCCAATGCAAATATCTAACGACTCATCCAAGTGTCCAACATGTAATGACGCGTCAACCATACAATGCATCTCAATCTGCAAACTTGTCAACTGCGCTACCAAAAGGATGACACAACCCCAGAATAGGGTAAGGACACAACCCAAAATAAAGAACGTCAACACTAGCTGAGTAAGAAAAGAGAGAGCAACAAAAGAAGGTAAGATACGCGCCATAGCGTAGCTACAAATAACGGAGAAAACTACGCCAAGCGACGAAGACAACGAAACACTGGACATGACTCGTGCACGACTCGTGCACGACTCGTGCACGACTCGTGCTTAGTTCAGAAACTGACAGAGCAAAGGCAACAGTGGACACGATTTGTGTGTCGGATTACATGAGTCGTGCAAAGGTCAGCCCGGGGCTGCCTAAAAAGTAATTCGACTACTCTTTCTTTCAATTCTTTTGTCAATAATATACGTTATTCGATGGCCTCCGTGAGGTCCCTAAAGACAAGCCAAGGGTCCTACCCCAAGACTACCACATCTAGAGTTGCATAGTAACGCAACCTAATGACTCGAGTGTGCACACCCCTCACTAGAGGGCCGGTAGGACGAAACCACCTCTAGGAGGAAGTCTATTAGGGGGTTCGGTAGCTGATCTCCGACCCACAATACAACCTTGATCAGAGGTTCAAACAAAAGTCACATCCTCGTGATGTGGTGACGGCTCCTATGTCCGTCCATCTAGATGGGTTTCATTTATCATTTCGTTGTTTCGATATACTATCGGTTTGTCATTTAAGGACATTATTTGTGCTTGCGCATTTCGATTTATAAACGATCGTAGCCGGAATAACGATATAGAATCAACAACAAGGGGTGGCATAGCCACACAAGATAGTATACATATGTACAAGTATGAATCACAAGAATTATGTGCGAACAACAATCAGTAGCTAGGCAATAAGAGATGAACGAATGCCAAGGATCATGAGTTTGAACAATACAAACATGCTCAACTTTAGATGGTCAACGTTCTTACCTTAAACGCTAATCCATTTCTCCTTTTTACTCTAACATCATCTTTTCCCATAATCAATCATACCCAATTATTTAAGCCATCAATCATAGTCCTTACTCCATCAAGCCTAATTACAACCACGAATGATGCTAATTGAATAAGAACCCAAATCAGGGCAGTGGCAAAGAAACAAGAATAATTGACGTTTAAGGAATGGGTTGAATACGAAATTTGAGTATGTCATAAAAGACTATATCCGCCACGTCTCTTCAAAATTTCGTCCACAAACTCCAAGTGGATCAACGGGAATCAACCTCACACTGAACCATAAACATGAATTAGGGTTTACCCACGAATTATGATATAACTTTTGATATACAAATACAGGACTTACCAATTTTCGATATTGTGTTACAACTAGAGTTAGGAACATCTCCATAAAAAATATCATCCCAAAATACTTTATGAGTCAACGGGAATGATCAAGATACCGAGAGAGCGGAACAGTTCTCAGGTAGATAGACACAGCTCCACTAAAACACATCTACAGGGAGAATCTGATGGAATCTTGGCACGATCTACATGACAATGGATTCGTATCGAAAGTACAGTTCTAAATCCATCAACCACGACTTAAACAAAGGTCTTATGTGAGAGTTGTCTGTGTTTGAAGTTGACATAGTGGTGCTTGAAATTTTCTGCGGGTGGAGCCTACGAAAAGGAGAGAGAGGGAGAAGGGAAGGCCAAAGATTAAGAAAGAAAGCAAGGGTTTTCTTCCATATATGTACATGGGGATGTGGGTAGACTCGGGTTGGGCTTAATCAATTGAGTGAGAGGAGTGACCCACAAACTCGATCCAAAATCGAATAAGTACCAAACAGTCTTGCGTAATTCTATAATTGGCATCCACAATAATTCAATCGAATTCCATTAAAACTTTGATTAAATCCTCTAATATATAGTAAAAAGTAACACCCTTAATTATTTAACTACCCTGGTGTTACACTTACACAACTATTGTTTTGCTCCCTTGAATAAAGGAGTAACTTTGATTTCACGGGGTTGATTGGCGTACCTTTGGAAGAATTATGATCACACTGCGCCTATATACATATATAACATGCTTCACACTCAGTTTCGACGATCAACACACAAGTGTTGCAATGAGTGAAATAAAACTGAAGTGTTAGAGACCATAAGCACACCACAACTAGAGTGAGTTACGAGTGTTGTCTCTTTGTAAAAATATCTTACGAAATAAGTAACTGTTTCGAAGTACGAGAATCAATCTTTTACTAGCAAGGTTCTGTTCAAAGACTATCGTCGCATAAATCGACTACCGTTATGTTACTTAAACTATGTTAAGCTATTCTATTTAGTTAATGACATTAACGACCATACACGCGCATTTTATAACTTATAATTAATTAATCTTGGCGAATAATTATTACGGTAAAAGTAACTCGGCGGATATACCCCAGTTTGTGAACGTCACCGTTAATAAGAAATAGCCCAAGACTGGATGTTAATTATGTTAGTGGTAAATAGTAACTCCATGATTGAAAGTAACCCGGCGGACTTACTCCAGTGGTGAAATAATCTTAGAGTAAACAATTTCCGCTAAAGGACGATCATTTAAAAAATTAATAAATTGACTAAGTAGTAATCACTTCGGACATCGTTCGACACTTGGACAATTAATTATCAAATAATCTATAGTATGAACCTTACTAATATGATTACCTTACCAATATGATCTTAAATAAATAATTTACGCGACTTTATTTACTTAGAACGAGAAAACGCACAGAGTATTAGCGCGGTGATTTGGAATTCAGGTAAGGGATTTTTTTCTTATTTAGATTATAGTATTATTTTGTATACACTATAAATGCTTATTTTTGAAAGATAATCGAGAACTGCAAACTCTGATCATTTTCCGAACTACTTTGATTTTAAGGTTAGTTATGTGTTCTAGCTAACTTTGAAACGAGGATATCCGTCTGACCCTAATAAGGGGTAAACTGGCACCGAGTGAGAACTTCTGAACTAACCAGAACTATACTACCCACTACTGGAAATTATTGTGCTTATACGAATTATTATCGTTTTACTATTTTATCAACTCCTTGATCCGGTTATGTCGGAAACTGTCTTTTACTGGGCTGTTAAGCTCACCTTTCAATAATAAATTCTTTTCAGGAAATCAGTGCTAGCTGTAGGTGGGAATTTGAGTGAGCTACCCAAGTCGATTTGTAACATAAATAAATGGCCTTAGTGATCGTTTGTACAATAGTACTCGTATGTATAATATTGTGTAATATATGTTTTGTACCTTCGACTTTTGAGGAATAAGAATGGCTTGGCCTACTTTTCGTAGGTTGCGGTATGTTATGTTCCAATAATGGTTTTGGGGCGTAACATCTGGCTCGCTCTGACCCTAGCCCGGTGAAAGCACTGGTGGGCTAGTGCTTGTGCCCAGAATATCAAGCTCTGGCACTAGCTCGGGTGTGTAGGGCTAATGTTAGTGCTCGATTTTCTGGGCACTAGCACGGGTGAGCCCGGCTCAGCCCGGCCCGTGACCAGCTCTACCTACACCACATATGAGGAGATATAAACCTAATACAGAATATAACTTGTTTGGCAGAATGATATTGGATGGAAAATAAACAAATTTTGCAGATTTTCAACGTTTGGTTTGTTTAAATGCACGAGAAGTGGAAGAAAATGATCCTTCGTCAAACTGTTATTTTCTTTTCCTCCCAAAACGGGCGAAATTGGACGGAAAGACAATTTACAACATAAAAACACCCATTCCCCTTCCAATTCCTCCAAATTTCTAATATATAAACCAAATAAAGGAAAAGTTAGTTTCGTTCCTTTCTCGTCTTTTCCTTTCCGTTCCTTTCTTTTCTTCCATTCCTTTCCGTTCATTTTCTTGCTACTAGGCAAGGGTAATTATACAATGGTCCCGGGAGCACACGGACCATGGTGCTCCCATTCAAAATAAATGGGTGGGCCCATAATATATAAAAATGCAAAATCATTTCTTAAGTGTGATCTCTACTTTATTGTGAGAAAAGTCATCATGCTCATTGTGCGCCCGTGGGCATAGTATAAGCATTGTCGAACAGCTAATAAGGATGACAATCTCAATTCTACCTTATGATTCTATGAATATCCATCCACCCTAAATTAAATGGATCGCATATGGATGATTATTCAAATTAATGTAGGGTAGTATATGGATATGGGTGAATTTAGGGTAGGATATGGATATTTTCAAATTTTCCATTTATCGCCATTCATATATCATGCCCTAAATTAGTTTTGCCAGAATAATTTTAAAATAACAAAAACACTTTAAATAAAACGAAAGATCATATAATCTAATTCAAGAATATTTTGTTAGTTAAATTACTTGTAATAATTTGTTATATAATTTCTCATTATGTTAATTAGTATTATTATATAAACTTAGATTATCGGTTTGTATACCAAATACAATGCTATGTACTATATATGATACGAGTACGCGTAAACTTATGTCGTCGATAGGATCAATAGAACCAATTGTATGTTCATTGATAACTTCGATAGTTCCCACATCAATTTATGATCAATGCAAATTAGAGTTTAATTTACCCCAACCTAATGTCATGTATATCGTTTTAATTCAAACAAGTATTTTTTAGCCACCAAGTGATGAGGGTGGGATCTAAAAAACACCAAAGTTGTATTTGATACATATACAACACCAAAGTTGAAAAACTTGTTTTAAAAACACACTTTGAACTATTTGGGTATTTATTAAACACCAAAACTAATAAAAAAAATTTTAAAATAAAGAATTAAATTAAAATTATGTATGTACTTACTGAAATCAAGAAAGACTAGCAGGCTCGCTTCAAAATACGTAAAGATATATATCAAGTTCATTGATCTAAAAAAAATCACATAATTGAGCAAATGTCAAAAAAAAAATCTACGTACGAACATGATTGTAAGGTACTGTAAAGTTCAAAATATAGCATAAACTTGTTTAGAAGTGCCAAAATCCTTGTGCTCCCGCTCTACTAGGTCCAAAACGACTCTTATTTAAATTTCCTGAGAGCTGATGCCACTAAATCCCCAAATAGTGTTTCTGATGTCGTTCTTCGCCCCTGAACTTGAGTGTCGTCAATACCCGCTCTATTTTCTAATTGATTTGTATCATTCTCTTTAGAATTCTCTCATGAGTTTTCCTGTGTAATTTTCTTTAGTCGACCTCGCTTATTAGCCATGAATCAAGCTTCTAAAAATGGTGTTTTTAGCTAGCTCGGGAAAGAAGTCACTTTCCTCCCCATGGTTTTTTTTCATATATAATATATTACATCGTTAATGTGATTGTGCAACGCACGAGCTTTAAACTAGTAAATTTATAAACGAAACTTTTTTCATGGACATCGAAGAGGTTTAGAGCCCTTCAAGTTTTTTTAGAGCTTCTGGTGAATGAGAAACTAACTTATGTTATGGAATTGTTGTTATATCATATGTGAGTTCATGGTAATCATGTACAAGATTCATATATTAGTTATGGAAATGTAGTATGCCATACATAAGCTTATGGTAATCATGAAAATAAGCTTATGGTAACCATGGAGATATTACATTTTCATAATCATGAAATTATTTTATATGTTATGGCAAAAAAATATTCCATAAGTAGTCAAAAGTCTAGTACTCCCTCCTATTCTGAATGATCTTCCTATTTGTTTTGTACTTTTTGACTAGCCGTATTGAGACTAGTATATACACCAAATGAAAAACCCGTTTGACTTAAAATCAAGCAAAACTTGTAGAGTGCACTTCAGAATAAAAGTTTGTTAATTTTTACACCAAGTAAACATTTCATTTGATCTATGTGTGGCTTTCAATATGCCTAGTAAAAAACTGCAAAACAAAGGAGAAGATCATTCGAAAGAGGATGGAGTATGACATTTTCTACATTTTGGATTTTTGGTACATATAAGCAATAAATAATGACCCTTAAACTCTATTAAATAGTTTAGAAGGCTTACAAATTTTCTTAGAACTTTAGGTGAATATAGAATTAATTAGTTAAATGTTATGAAAATGTAGTTAGCATATGTAAGTTTATGGTGATCATATAAAGAATTCGTTTATTACTTATGAATATGTGGTTACCGTATGTAGGTTTATTGTAACCACATACTTATGTAGTTGGTACTTAAGTGTCATAATATTATAGTTTTGTAGTTTTTGGCTTTCTGTTTTTAATTTTTTTTTTCATTTTAATGTCTCACCTCCAAAAATAAAATGATATTGAAACATATTTTTGAAGGAGAATGTTATATAAAATTTATCGTCGTCATCATTATCATTGCTTTTTTTTTTGCATATTATTATTTTTGAAAAATTTCTATAATTGTCATTATTCGCCTTTTACATCAACGCATCTTAATAGATTACTGTTAAAAATAATTTGTTGTAAAAATGGTAAAATCAAGAGAACATCAACCCACCTTACCTTGAGGTTATTTGCGTAAAAATTGATTATGCCTTGGTCATTTAGGTCTTGTATCATCTAATAAAAATATTTGATTAAATGAGAAGTTATTTGATGTGATATTCATATTTCAGATATTAATTGGTCTAAATTAATTAAAAAAAGAATTGCGATTGATTAGGAAACCTTAGTTTGAGGTTATTTGCATGAAAATTGATTATGTCTTGATTATTTTAGATTCTGTATGATATGATACTGTAGATTCCACGGATGGTCTCTACTGCGGCGGACGCGCGAGTCGTGCAATGATTGCACTAGGATAGGAGTCGCCACTTAACAATTGTGGGGTGTTTGGAAACCATGCAATGCGATCTTGTTCCTTGTTACCGAGAGACTACATAAACGCTAGGTGAGTCTGTACCCATTGAGCATAAACGCTTGGGGAAGCGAGTCATGCCAAGTACAAAACACTTTCGCGAGTCGTTTACCGAAAGGGACAAAACCGAGGGACGGAAGGAACAAAATGCGCATTGTACCCTACGCCAATATACAGCCCAAGGACCGCAAGACTGGGTTCGGGGGTGACGGTACGTGTTGGGAACCCATAAGACACCCAACCCCGCCCGCGTATAGCGGCCTCTACAAGTTGAATTATCGTTTACAAGTAGTCGAGAAGTTAAGCCATGCAAGTTTACAATCATTTACAAGTTATATACAACCTAGTATATAAGCTAAGTCGGTTATTTAGCACATAAACTAGATCTTAGGTCGCAACGTCGTTAAGATTGATTAACGGTCCCTAGCTACCAATTTGTCCAAGCGCTTTGCGCTATGTGTGTTAGGCGTGATTCATGTAATTCGTTTTAGATCTAAATCTTGGTTAGGCAAAATATAAATCTATGTCGTAAAAGCAATAAAATGCGCACGTAAAGAAGGGGTAGAAGATCAGAAAATGTAAAAAGACAAGTTTAGAAAAGAGGGGGTGTCCTCAGGACGTACGTGTGTCTGCTATACCACTACTTGCTCTACTTTGCTTCGAGATCGATGCGTTGATCCTTAGTATGCGTCGTGGGAGGCTAGGTTTTTTCTTGGAGCGATGCGTTGCTCTTCGAACGTGGTGTTTGAGAGGGGCTTTGTTTGTGTTTTGTGTTTAGGGGTGTCCTAGAGTGTAAGGTTGCTCTAGGGTTTTTGGTGTTGCATTGCTAGGGTTCTGTGGTGGAGAAATGAAGAGAGAGGGGCAGAGATTTGGGGTAGAAAATGGTGTGTGAAGGTTGTGAAATGGGGTGGAAAAGGGGTTGTATTTATAGGTGGTGGTGATGTAGGGTTTTGAGGTGGAGAGCTAGGGCAGCCGGCCACCCTACGGCGACGTGCGTCAGGCGCGGCTGAGATGCGTCAGGCGCGGCCATTGGTGCGTCAGACACGGCCATTGGTGCGTCAGACGTGGCCATTGGTGCGTCAGGCGCGGCCATTGGTGCGTCAGGCCCATGCGCGGGTGCGCCATGGCCTCTGTGCGCACGTACTGGTGCGCCTGAATCCCTTGACGCACCATACAAACTTGCATTTCTGGGCTTCTTATGACATGATATTGTACATGTGAATTTGGGTGGGCAAATAACGTACAAAAACATGTTTTGTTGATGATATTAGGCACGCGGGTTATTCCTGAGTTAGGTCAGGTGTATAAGGGGAAGAAAATGATTGTTTTTGTCCTTGTTTTGGGTGAAGACGCATTTGCTAACAGATTCACGACAATGGTGGTTCACATAGTAGAGCAAGTAGACGCAGTTCACAGTATAGTGTCCTTTCATCATCGGGCATTTGGGTAGGGACAAATGCAGGTGTCTATAGAAGCCCCCACTTTGACTGAGGCTTGGACAAGGCGAAAAAATGCAACCTAAATTCGAGGCATATGCAGATGTAAAATGCGAAAAAATGCAGGGTGGTACCCCGACTTCCCGCAAAAGGAAAAAGGATGAAAGAGATGGTAAGTTTCATGGAATAAAACTAAGAGTGCAAACTAGAAAATGGTGAGGAGAACTAAAATGTGTAGGAATGAGTTTGAGGCTTCCCCCAAAAGAAAAAAAAAGATGAAAATGGTAAAGTTTTGTGGAAGAAATTTGAGGTTTCCCCCAAAAGAAAAAAATGATGAAAAAGGTGAGTAAAAGTTGTGATTGTCCAACTTATGGTGACGGCTCATACTGACATTCCCACTGCTCGAGGATGATCTCGGTGCTTGCTGTGGAGTAAGGCTTTGTATTTGTGGTGGCACAAATGTATGCATGTGGTGGAGCGCAGCATGATTCTTGAGGTGGCTCAAGGGTTAGTGTTTGTGGCGGCGCAATATATATATGATGATTCAAAATGGACGAGACGTGCTACTCGTGATGACGATCATTCTTGTCTTGGGTCGACAAAAGATTCCATGCGTGGGCAAGGGTAAAGAAAAGTCCAAGAATTTGGAATGTAGAGTTCGGTAGTTGTGGCTGGGTCAATGAGGCCTTGATCCTTGATGTTGGACCAAGTGGGATACAAATTCTGAAGGCAAGTTGGATGCGACTGGCCAAGGGTTATGGCTTGTAATGTGGGTGGAAAAGAGGAATTCAGACCTATGCGTCGGCCTAAATTTGCAAAGGGGTAGGTTGATAACGTGGGTTCAGATTTCCATGTCATTTAGCACTATGGGAAACGAATCGGAGAATGCATGCATGGCGAGCTTGATGAGCGATCCTCAAAATTCCTAGGGTCTTACCTTCACGATTATCATCCGTCGTGCGGAAGAACTCTCGCGGTGAATCAACAAATGTCAAGTTCTTGAATAGAAGTGCGGCCGATTGCGGTGGCGTGATTTTCACGATCTCAAGGAGGACTTTTTCGGTGCTTTTGTAGCTGGCTTGGGTGACAAATGACGGATGTGTATGAAGGCTCTTGCCCATTTTACCCCCAATTGTGCTGACTTGACCATGTTGGCAGTTAGAAAGACACATTTTGCTTGACTTTTCAATTTAGCCCCTATTGAGGGATGCTTTCACTTGTTCATGACAGTTGTTATTTGTTTTTTGCTCCAGCTACAGAAGTTTTGCTTTTTTATTTGTTAGCCATATTTGTTATTATTGGCTCCACTTTTTTAAGTCTTGCCATTGTCAGTCTATTTGCAGTTAGTGGCTCCACTTTTTTAAG
The DNA here is from genome assembly GCA_963680865.1 of Spergularia marina. Lineage (NCBI taxonomy): Eukaryota > Viridiplantae > Streptophyta > Magnoliopsida > Caryophyllales > Caryophyllaceae > Spergularia > Spergularia marina. The sequence goes on along the minus strand of OY804557.1, from coordinate 8,114,538 downwards.
TCTTCCCGTCTGTTAATATAAACAATTATAGTTAGTGGCTTTACTTTCTTAAGTCTTGCTGTTCAAGTCAAATCAACACCCCTTACCCAGACTAGGAAGATGTAGGATAAAAATGAAAAGGTTATCGGCATGGAGGCTCTGCGGGCTAGCAAAGAAAATGGATTCAGTCGTGAGGGATTAAAGTCATTTATGTAGTTACAATTTTTACCTCCAGTCATTAATCGTGCAGTGTAAGGCATACTAGGATTCGTCATTGGATGCTCATGAGAGATATGGTAAACCAAGAGCTCATTTATTCCATCAGCGAAAAAGAGAAATTTCAATCTGTTGGAGGTATCTATGCTAGACATGGAAAGGAGGTAAACAAAACATGCATGAAATCTTTTGTCGTGTGGTTGTGTCTCGAAAGACTACCTACATATCCACTAACGCGTGGAATCAAACCAAACGTAGTTCGGAAAGAACGTTCATTGTTGATGTCGTTGATGGTAGCCTCGTTTTAGTGATGCATGTCCTCATCGCCTTTAACTTTCGTGCAATGTACGTTTTTGAATTCAAGACATAGTGCATGGATTTTGCTACCCCTTTGATTTTCGAGATGGTAATGTCGAGAAGTTGTGGAAAAAACTTAACATTGACGAGAGGAACGTGCGACCAATCTCAACGTGGATTGTCGATCCATAGAGAAGTAGTGGTCGTCCCTCAAACCATTGGTGCTTCAATTGAGTTGCTTGAAAACGTGGGTCAGGGTCACTGAGTTGGACAAGGTGTTGACGATCTTATGTATTTAGAGATCGAAAGATCGTGAAGAGTGGGCTTCAACGACGGAAAAAAAGGAGATAAGGAGTGAGCCTCGATGATCCTAGGTGGCTAAGATCGAAACAAGTGCAATGTGTGTGGTGTGTACGCATACGGATAGACGTATGGACGAGATGCAAAAATTCAATGATGATGTGAGTGAGGAGTGGCCCTCGATGATCCTAGGTGGCTAAGATCAAGTTATATGGTTCGGATTTCCATAAGTTGTACGGAATTGTTGAAAAATGGGTGAGGAGTGGGCCTCAAAAATCCTAGGTGGCTAGGGTTGATGATACAGATTGACGTGTCGTTAAGTTGTCAAGGTTTGGGCAAAAAATAGTGAGGGGGTGAGCCTCGAAGTTTCTAAGTAGCTAGGGTCGTTGATACGAATTGACGTAACGTTATGGTGCGGATTTTTGGGTAAAAAAGAGCGATGAGTGGGCCTCGAAAATCCTAGGTGGATAGGGTTGATGATACGGATTGACGTATCGAAAAAGATATGAATTTTTGTGTAATAAAGAGCGAGGAGTGGGCCTCAAAAATCCTAGGTGGCTAGGGTTGATGATACAGATTGACGTGTCGTTAAGTTGTCAAGGTTTGGGCAAAAAATAGTGAGGGGTGGGCCTCGAAGTTTCTAAGTAGCTAGGGTCGTTGATACGAATTGACGTAACGGTTATGGTGCGGATTTTTGGGTAAAAAAGAGCGATGAGTGGGCCTCGAAAATCCTAGGTGGATAGGGTTGATGATACGGATTGACGTATCGAAAAAGATATGAATTTTTGTGTAATAAAGAGCGAGGAGTGGGCCTCAAAAATCCTAGGTGGCTAGGGTTGATGATACAGATTGACGTGTCGTTAAGTTGTCAAGGTTTGGGCAAAAAATAGTGAGGGGTGGGCCTCGAAGTTTCTAAGTAGCTAGGGTCGTTGATACGAATTGACGTAACGTTATGGTGCGGATTTTTGGGTAAAAAAGAGCGATGAGTGGGCCTCGAAAATCCTAGGTGGATACGGTTGATGATACGGATTGACGTATCGAAAAAGATATGAATTTTTGTGTAATAAAGAGCGAGGAGTGGGCCTCAAATATCTTAGGTGGATAGAGTCGATAATACGGGTTGACGTATAAGACAGACATGATGTGTTTGACATGATGCATGACATAACTTGTTTTTTTTGTTTTTTTTGTAGGTTCGATGCATGGGTTGTGATGCTTGTATGCATGGATGCATATGATCATACAAGTCGTAGAGCAAAAATGCGTGCAATGGTTCGGGTTCCTAGGATGCATGAGTTCATAGTTAAGTACAAACTTGACCCTACATGAGACGGTTTGTCCTAAGAATGGTATGGACTAGGATAATGCATGATTTAGATGACTAGGGGTGGACCTAGATGATATGCAAATGTATTATGCAAGACGCGACTCTATGGATATGACGTATGTATATATGTATGTATGCAGCAAGTTATAGTTGTGTATGCGTGACACGACAATGCGGTATTCAAGAATGCAACGAAGTGCAATGAGGTTGACTCCATTTTGTGGGTGCAACATGTGTGTGCGAGGTGTATAGGTGCATTCATTCCTTCAGCTTCATCTAGTAAGTGGAAGTTCACTTGACTCAGGAAATGAAGGCAAGCGAAGTGAACCTAACGTGATCCACTTGACTCTTTTCCCGGCCCTCCGGCGACTCTTCTCTGAAGTCTACAACAAACAAGTGGGAGAGGCAGGATTCGAACCTACGTAGAAAAACTTCAACAGATTTACAATCTGTCGCTTGGACGAAAGCTCCATTTCCGAGCCGACAAGCAGAAAGCAACAACGGCTGACCGAGGGACAGACCCTGAAGCGAAGGACAGGAACGCGCGGAAGCGCGTTCGGCCTGCTTGCTATGCCACTCTCTCCTCTCACATTCGTTCGAGGCTCGATCACCCAACTAAGCGGATCCCATCACTTCCAGAATACCTATTTGTTCTTCTGGCAGAACGTCTGCCGAATCCTCCAAGTGGAATCCCTCCTGCTACGGCTTAACAACCAAAAAGCTCTGCGTCGAACTTCAGCCCCTTCGAGTTGGCCACGAGGCAACAGCCTATGACGCCCCACACCATTGCGACAGGAGGGAGCTTGCCCATCAGCCTACTTTGGGCAAAGAAGCATTTGCGCAGCTGGATAGAATCCATTCAATCCATACGCCATAGCTTTTGATGCGGAGTCAAGCAAGACGGGAATGTTCCTTCAGTAAGGGAAGTCTTTCTTTTTGATTTCGGGTTTCTTTATTGCTCAGAACGCTAAAAGGTGGGGAAGAAGCTAGCCGAACCTAGGCACCCAAGCGAGGCGGCGCCCGGTCTTCCCGCGCAGAATATCCAGAAAGGCATTTCGAGAATCATGGTAGTGTATGCAAGTGTTGAAAATGACTCAAACAATGGGAAACATGCAGTGGGGGCATGGCTAGGAATGGGAATTGCACCATTCAAAGGAAAATGCGTAGTGCGTATTAGTGGGCAGACGCACGGGGGTGGTGCGCACGGGCTTGTGACGCGCGCAATGGTGCGCACAAGGGGGGAGACACACGACACGAAAAGTCACGAAAAGTGACGTGTTGCATAGGGAAGGCACCAATTTAATTGCAACTTACTTTGACAAAGTTTAGGGGATGAATATGGCACAAAATAGGCAAAAACAAGCAACAAAGACACGTAAGAGCAAACACATACCATGCAAATGTACTATGGCTTTGGCTTTGAGGTTTAGGCTTAGGGTACCACGTTATAGGTAGTTATATCTCGATTTGTGGCAGTCCATGCTCGAGAGTATAACATCCTTGCACCAGAAACAATGTTTCATTGAAAACGAAGTGTCGATGATGCAAACGTGGGTGGTACAACCACTATTCAGTCCTACACGAGGTAGAAAGACATGGATGTACCGAAAGGACAAAGGTTCCTATGGGACGTGGGTCGCGTCCATGCAAATGAAAGTGCTAAACTTCTCAACAAATGTAACGTGATAACCAATCTTCGAGTCTCACCCACTTTGAACAAAAAGTCCCCGACGGAGTCGCCACTGTAGATTCCACGGATTGTCTCTATCGCGGCGGACGCAAGAGTCGTGCGATGATTGCACTAGGATAGGAGTCGCCACTAAACAATTGTGGGGTGTTTGGAAACCATGCAATGCGATCTTGTTCCTTGTTACCGAGGGACTACGTAAACGTTAGGTGAGTCTGTACCCATTGAGCATAAACGCTTGGAGAAGCGAGTCATGCCAAGTACAAAACACGTTTGCGAGTCGTTTACCGAAAGAGACAAAACCGAGGGACGTAAGGAACAAGATGCGCATTGTGCCCTACGCCAATATGCAGCCTACGGACCGCAAGACTGGGTTCGGGGGTGACGGTACGTGTTGGGAAGCCATAAGACACCCAACCCCGCCTGCGTATAGTGGCCTCTACTAGTTGAATTATCGTTTACAAGTCATTGAGAAGTTAAGCCATGCAAGTTTACAATCATTTACAAGTTGTATACAACCTAGTAAATTAGCTAAGTCGATTATTTAGCAAATAAACTAGATCTTAGGTCACAACGTCGTTAAGATTGATTAACGGTCCCTAGCTACCAATTTGTCCAAGCGCTTTGCGCTATGTGTGTTAGGCATGATTCATGTAATTCGTTTTAGATCTAATATTGGTTAGGCAAAATAAATCTATTATGCTCTATTATGCTTTGAGATCGTTGCGTTGATCCTTAGTATGCGTCGTAGGGGCTAGATGTGTTCTTAGAACGATGCGTTGCTATACGAACGTGGGTATTTGTGAGGGGCTTTACTTGAGTTGTGTTTGTAGTGTTGTGTTTGGGGGTGTCCTAGAGTGTAAGGTTGCCCTAGGGTTTTTGGTGTTGTGTTGCTAGGGTTTTGTGTGAGAGAATGGAAGAGAGAGGAGCAGAGATTCGGGGTGAAAAATGGTGTGTGTAGGTTTTTAAATGGGGTGGAAATGATGGGTATTTATAGTGTGGTCGTGGGCTAGGGTGGCCGCCGTCTAGGTGACGCGCATGGCGCAGGGAGGTCACGCATGGCGCAGGCAAGGTCGCGCATGGCGCAGGTTGGCTCGCGCATGGCGCAGCCTAGATCGCGCATGACGCAGCCTCGGTCGCGCGTAGGCCTCTGTGCGCACGCGAAGGTGCGTCTGGACCCCTTGACGCACCATAAGAAATTGCATTTTTGGCCTTCTTACGACATGAATATTGTAAATGTGAATTTGGGTGGGCAAATTACGTACAAAAACGTGTTTTGTTGATGATTTTTGGCGGTTTAGGCACGTAGGTCAATCCTGAGTTAGGTCAGGTGTAAAAAGGGAGGAAATGGTTGTTTTTGGCCTTGTTTATGGTGAAGACGCATTTGCTAACGGATTCATGACAACCGTGGTTCTCATAGTAGAGCAAGTAGACGCAGTTCACAGTTATAGTCGCCACTGTAGATTCCACGGATGGTCTCTACCGCGGCGGACGCGCGAGTCGTGCGATGATTGCACTAGGATAGAAGTCGCCACCAAACAATTGTGGGTTGTTTGGAAACCATGCAATGCGATCTTGTTCCTTGTTACCGAGGGATTACATAAACGCAAGGTGAGTCTGTACCCATTGAGCATAAACGCTTGGGGAAGCGAGTCATGACAAGTACAAAACACTTTCGCGAGTCGTTTACCGAAAGGCACAAAACCGAGGGACTTAAGGAACAAAATGCGCATTGTACCGTACGCCAATATGCAGCCCAAGGACCGCAAGACTGGGTTCGGGGGTGACGGTACGTGTTGGGAAGCTATAAGACACCCAACCCCGCCCGCGTATAGCGGACTCTACTAGTTGAATTATCGTTTACAAGTAGTCGAGAAGTTAAGCCATGCAAGTTTACAATCATTTACAAGTTATATACAACCTAGTAAATAAGCTAAGTCGGTTATTTAGCACATAAACTAGATCTTAGGTCGCAACTTTGTTAAGATTGATTAACGATCCCTAGCTACCAATTTGTCCAAGCGCTTTGCGCTATGTGTGTTAGGCGTGATTCATGTAATTCGTTTTAGATCTAATATTGGTTAGGCAAAATAAATCTATGTCAAAAGCAATAAAATGCGCACGTAAAGAAGGGGTAGAAGATGAGAATAAAGTAAAAAAGATGAGTTTAGAAAAGAGGGGGTGCCCTTAGGACTTACGTGTGTCCGCAATACCACTACTTGTTCTACTATACTTTGAGATCGTTGCGTTGATCCTTAGTATGCATCGTAGGGGCTAGATGTGTTCTTAGAACGATGCGTTGCTCTTCGAACGTGGGTATTTGTGACGGGCTTTAGTTGAGTTGTGTTTGTAGTGTTGTGTTTGGGGGTGTCCTAAAGTGTAAGGTTGCCCTAGGGTTTTTGGTGTTGTGTTGCAAGGGTTTTGGTGAGAGAAGGGAAGAGAGAGGAGCAGAGATTCGGGGTGAAAAATGGTGTGTGAAGGTTGTGAAATGGGGTAGAGATGGGTTGTGTTTATAGTTGTTGAAGAGGTAGGGTTTGAGGTGGAAAACTAGGGCAGCCGGCCACCCTACGATGATGTGCGTCAGGCGCACGGGGTGGTGCATCTGGCGCACCAGGGGCTGCGTCAGTCGCGGCTGAGGTGCGTGAGACGTGGCTGAGGGGCGTCAGGCGCGGCCATTGGTGCGTCAGGCGCGGCTATTGGTGCGTCAGGCGCGGCTCATGGTGCGTCAGGCGCATGCGCGGGTGCGCCATGGCCTCTGTGCGCATGATATGCTCGTGTTTGACACGGTTTTTGGCTTGCTTTTAATGCTATTTCCGGTTGTAATATTTATTTTTATGTTATTATTCTCACGGGATCGATTTATGTAACTTGTGTGAGAAAATGGCTATTTAGAGCCGATTGTTAGATTATGGAATTCCAATAATGAAGGCCAATTTGAAGATCCGTTGCAGTAGGAGCAAGGCGCACCGTGGATGAGGAAGTGAGCTCCACGGACTCACTCGCGAAGGGAAGTGAAGGCGAGGCAGACGCGTTTTGCGCGGACCGCGGTTTTGTAGCGGCGGACCGCGGCGGTGTTTGGATCGGACCGCGCCTTTGGCTCGGCGGTCCGCGGTTTTCGACGGAATCAAACTTTCCGTATTTCTTTTATTTTTCGTATTTTTATTAGAGGATTTATAAAATACTTAGGTTACGTTTTATTTCAACTTGGCATTCAGAATTTATTGACGGCTTGTAATTGGAGATGTATGGAGAACTAATCTCCTAACTTGGTTTATTACGGATTGAAGCTGCAATTTATCGTCATATTGTGAGATCGTTCTTATCGATTCAATTGTGAGTAATTTCAATTCTCTAGTTTTAATTCTTATATCTCATATTTGTTCTTGCTAGGAGTACTACTAGTTTAGGGCTTTTATGATTTAACTGCTTGGAATATTAGCATCTTTGTCTGTTTAATCGATTGCTGATTCAACGTTGGATAGATTAAGGGATAATTGATTTATTATCTTATTTGAACCGCGTGCATTCTTATTGATTATTGTTGTTGATAATCTTAGATCTTATTGCTTCTATTGAATAGATCTAGACGCGTGATTTAGATTGATTGATAGATAGGGTTGTTTAGATACGCTGATTCGTTCTAAATAGCTAGGAAAGAAGATTAGAAATCTTGATTTCGCAACAACGTGCTCACATTGATAGATAAGCGACTTTCTAGGATCAATTGATAAATTGTAGTGGATTGAAGTATAAAGCCAAGACTTGTCATTAATTAAATTCAATCTTTGTTTTAATTGCTTTTACATTTGCTTAAGTTACCAATACTCAATCAAAACCCCCCAATTGATATAATTTTGTGCAACCCACGACAATTGCCTACCAAATTTTGGCGCTGTTGCCGGGGAATGGGCGTTTTAATTGTTTTTGTGTGTTGGCGTTGATTTTTGTCTCTCTTCTTCGTGTAGTTGGTTTATGGTTAACACCCGTTCCTCTAACCACGAAGACTTGGAATATAATCCAGAGCTAGAGAGATTCATTTTCAGGTTGCGCAAGGAAATCCATGACAACTTCAAAGAACTTCCATTTCCAATAGAGGTTCAAGAAGAAAGGATCAACATGCCGCCGCCTCCACCTGAAACCCGTACACTAAAGGAGCTCACTGCTCCTAATGTTGATCAGCAGCCGCTATGCATTACTTTTCCTGTGACTACTGCTGATCAGAAGATTGAGATTAAGTCTGGCCTGTAACACCAGTTGCCCAATTTCTATGGTGAACCAGGTGAAGATCCGATACGGCACTTGAGTGAATTCCACATTGTTTGTATGGGGATGAAGCCACCTGGGGTGTCCGAGGATCAGCTGTTTCTGCGAGCTTTTCCCTTTTCTCTGAAAGGGAAGGCTAAAGATTGGATGTATTACCTTCCACCAGGTAGTATTACGGAGTTCTCGGGGTTGAAGAAGTGCTTTCTCTCAAAGTATTTCCCAGCTTCAAAGTCATCTCAAATGAAGAAGGAGATAAGCAATGTGCAGCAAAGATATGATGAGTGCTTGTATGATTGTGTGCTAGTTGCCCCTATCACGGTTATACGGAACAAGACCTCATCCTATTTTTCTATAATGGGTTGACTGGAGATGATCGTAAGTATGTGAATGCTACTAGTGGTGGTGGTATCGTGAACAAGACCCCGAGTCAAGCTAGAGCACTAATCGCTGATTTGGCCGAGAATTCTAGGCCTTTGACTGAGAGGGGTGTTGTTGTGAAGACGACAGTAAATGCTGCTGGCTCTAGTTCTAATGATGATCTAAAACAGACAGTTCAGGAGTTAGCGTCGTTGATGAAGGATTATGTTATTTCTTCTCGACCCCATCAGCAGGTTAAGGCTTGTGGTATATGTTCTGAGGTGGGGCATCCTACTGATTCGTGCCCGACCTTGCAAGATGATAATGTGGAAGAAGTCAATGCAGCTGGCTTTTCACGACCTCCACAGCGGAAGTATGACCCCTATTCTCAAACTTTCAATGAGGGATGGAGGGATCATCCGAACTTAGATATGGGGGTGCACAAGACACTAGGAATTCAAATTTCCAAGGTTCTAAGTTCCCATCGAAGCAACCATATCAAGGTCCACCAGCTCAGAATCCCGAATCATCTATGTCCACCGAAGAAATGTTGAGGTCTCTTACTAAGAATGTGGTTCAGATGCAAAACAACATGGTTCAATTCCAACAAGAGACTAAGACTAGTATCCACAACATTGAGGGTCAAATTGGACAAATGGCCGGGTCTATAAGTCGATTAGAGGCGCAAAACTCCGACAAGTTTCCTTCCCAAGTTGTTGTGCCCCAAAAGCCTCAAGTTAATGCCATTACATTGAGAAGTGGCAAAGAAGTTGAGTGAAACGGAAGAAGATGAAGACGAGAAGCAGAAGCAAAACGGCGGACAGCGCCCAAAAAACGGCGGTCCGCGCGAGAAGAGCCGCGGTCCGCGGGTGTCTGACGAAGGCGTGGCTGAATCGTCTCCCGATTCCGAGCTGACACCAGATGTTATTCCTTCAAGTGATCATCCCGTGGTCCCACATGAGCCTACCCCACCCTTTCCAGAGGCATTGAAGGACACCCGAGTACCCGACGCTATGAACATGATAAGGATATTTACGAGACATTTAGCAAATGTCAAGTGAATATTCCACTTTTGAGTTGGGTGAAGAGTTTGCCTAAGGGGGCGAAGTTGCTAAAGGAGATGTTGACAATCAAGAGGACGCAGAAATTGAAAGATAAGCAAAAGATCAAGGTGAGTGAGCAAGTTTCTGCTGTCTTTCAACGTAGACTACCTAAGAAGTGTGGTGACCCAGGTATGTTTACTATTCCTTGCACTTTAGGTAATACTACTTTTGCTAGGGCCATGTTAGACTTAGGAGCTTCAATTAATGTGCTTCCTTATTCTGTTTACAAATCTTTGGAGCTTGGTCCTTTGTATGAAACTGAGGTAGTGATACAGTTAGCTGATAGATCTAATGCTTATCCTAAGGGTGTAGTATAAGATGTGTTAGTTTTGGTTGACAAGTTAGTATTTCCTGCTGATTTTTATGTGCTAGATATGGAGCATGATTTGCATGCCGCTCCTATTCTGTTGGGGCGGTCGTTTATGAAAACTGCTAGTACTAAGATAGATGTAGCAAGTGGGAAATTGACAATGGAGTTTGATAAGACTGTGGTAGAATTCAATATCTATGATGCCATGAAATATCCTGTGGAAGATCATTCTCTTTGTTCAATCGATATTGTTGACCATTTAGTGCAGGAAGTGTTTGAGGTTGATGGCAGTGATGAGCTGCAGGTTGCCATTGAGAATAGCTTGGTGGATGATAGTTTAGATTTTGCTATCTCTACTAACTTGCAGGAAGTGGTTGCTGATTTGGTTGTGCTTGATACCATTCCTGTTGATGTTTTTGAGGCTAACGTTCCTGAGCTAATTATGCCCCTTGAGAGGCCTGTCCCATATGTTGTACAGGTACCTACAGTTGAACTTAAGCCCCTGCCTGAGCATCTGAAGTATGTGTTCCTTGGTGAGGGAGACACATTACTTGTAATCAGCTCTAGTAAGCTCATTGAAGAGCAAGAGGAGCGATTGGTGGAGGTTCTTCGTCAGCATAAGTTAGCCATTGGTTGGACTATTGCTGACATTCGAGGCTTAAATCCTACCACCTGTATGCATAGAATTTTGCTAGAGGATGATGCTAAACCTGTGAGACAACCCCAGCGCAGATTGAATCCACCTATGATGGAGGTGGTGAAGAAAGAGATCTAGAAGCTGCTACAAGTGGGCATGATCTATTCCGTGCCTTACAGTCAGTGGGTAAGTCCGACACAGGTGGTTCCTAAGAAATCTGGTGTCACTGTGGTAAGAAATCCGCAAGGTGAGTTGGTCCCCACCCGAGTGCAAAATGGGTGGAGAGTTTGTATTGATTACCGTTGGCTGAATGCGGTAACGAAAAAGGACCATTTTCCCTTGCCATTTATTGACCAGATGTTAGAGAGACTTGCAGGAAATGCGTTTTATTGTTTCCTAGATGGTTATTCGGGTTATTTTCAGGTACCCATTGCACCAGAAGATCAACCTAAGACCACTTTTACATGCCCATTTGGCACTTATGCGTATCGTCGCATGCCTTTTGGGTTGTGTAACGTCCCTGCCACCTTCCAAAGGTGTTTGATGAGCTTATTTTCGGAGTATGTAGAGAGGTTCATGGAAGTTTTTTATGGACGACTTTACTATTCATGGTAACTCCTTTGATAATTGCTTGCATAATTTGTCTCTTGTTTTGCAGCGATGTATTGATAGTGACCTAGTGTTGAATAGTGAAAAGTGTCATTTCATGGTCACTCAAGGTATAGTGTTGGGTCATGTCATCTCCTCTAAGGGGATTGAGGTGGATAAGGCGAAGATTGACACCATTGAGTCTCTCCCCTACCCCTCTAACGTGCGTGCTGTGCGATCTTTTCTTGGCCATGCAGGATTTTATTGCAGGTTTATTAAGGATTTTTCAAAGATAGCTGCCCCTTTGTGCAAGTTGATGCAAAAGGAGGCTGATTTTGTGTTTGATGACCAGTGCAAGTGCGCATTTGATGAGCTGAAAGCTCGGCTGACCACTGCCGCTATCATTCAGGCTCCGGACTGGTCTCTCCCTTTCGAGATCATGTGTGATGCGAGTGATTATGCGGTAGGTGCTGTTTTGGGTCAAAAGGTAAGCAAGGCATCTCATGTCATTCACTATGCCTCTATGACCCTGAATGAAGCTCAGCGCAACTACTCCACTACTGAGAAAGAGATATTGGCTGTGGTATTTGCTCTTGAGAAATTTCGATCTTATTTTTCTTGGTACAAAAATTGTTGTGTATACTGACCATGCAGCTCTTCGCTATCTGATGACGAAGAAAGAAGCCAAGCCACGTTTGATTCGATGGATTCTTCTCTTGAGTGAGTTTAATATTGAGGTTAAGGACAAGAAAGGAGCGGAGAATTTGGTAGCTGACCATCTTAGCCGCCTGGTTCATGAGGAGGACAAGCCCCATGCTCAAGAACCGGTCCAAGGGAAAATTCCTGATGAGGCGTTGTTTGCCTTAAGGGACGTTAAACCTTGGTATGCTCATATTGTTGATTTTCTTGTCTCTAACAAGTTTCCTCCAGGTTTTAGCAAATCTCAGAAGGACAAGGTTCGCAGTGATGCGAAATACTATGTGTGGGATGAGCCCTATTTGTGGAAGCATTGTTCTGATCAAGTGATTCGTTGGTGTATTCCTGACACCGAGTTCATTGCTATCCTGGAGTTTTGTCACTCCCAAGCATGTGGAGGACACTTTGGTGCCAAGAGGACGGCACGTAAGATACTTGATTGCGGTTTTTATTGGCCTAGCATATTTCGAGTTGCGTACGCATTTTGTAAGGCCTGTGACAACTGTCAACGAGTAGGTAACATTTCTCAGCAGAATGAGATGACCCGAACCCCTTTGTTATATTGTGAGATATTTGATGTGTGGGGCATTGACTTTATGGGACCGTTCCCCAATCCCATGGTTACTTATATATTCTTCTTGTTGTTGATTATGTTTCCAAGTGGGTAGAGGCTATCCCCACTAGGACTGATGATTCTAAAGTGGCTGCAGATTTTCTTAAGCATAACATCTTTTCTAGGTCCGGCATGCCCCGGGCTTTGATTAGTGATAAGGGCACCCATTTTTGTAATCGTACAGTCCAGGCTTTGGTGATGAAGTACGGTGTCACCCACAAGATTTCCACTTCATATCACCCGTAGACGAACGGACAGGCTGAGGTGTCCAACAGAGAGATTAAGTCCTAGGACGGTGAATCCCAACCGTAAGGATTGGAGTATGCGGTTACCTGATGCATTGTGGGCATATTGTACGCCTTATAAGACTCCCATTGGTATGTCACCGTTCCGGCTTGTGTTTGGTAAGCCGTGTCATCTTCCTGTGGAGATTGAGCACAAGGCTTATTGGGCGGTGAAGGCTTTTAACATGGATATGGATGCCGCGGGGGAGCATAGGAAGTTGCAGCTACATGAGTTAGAGGAGAATCGACTGGAGTCTTATGAGAACGCTGCGTTGTATAAGGAGAGAACCAAGGCATGGCATGACAAGATGATCATTCGGAAGGACTTTAAGGTTGGTGACAAAGTCCTCCTATTTCAATCTCGCCTTCGGTTGTTTCCTGGGAAATTGCGATCCCGCTGGATGGGTCCTTTCGTAGTGACTCAAGTTTTTCCTCATGGGGCGGTGGAAATCCGAAGTCTTGATTCGGAAAAGCTTTTCAAGGTAAATGGCCAGAGGTTAAAGCCCTATTACGAGGGATTTGAGGTGCAAACCGTGGAGTCTATGGAGCTTGAAGACCCGGTTTACGAGACTTGAGCTACGTGATGAAGATGCGTCGAGCGAACGACGTTAAACAAAAGCGCTTCTTGCGAGGCAACCCAAGCTTTGTTCATTCATTTTTGTAATATTGGATCTTTGTTTTGTTCGGTTTTATGTGTTTTTGTTTTTTGTGTGTTAGGTGAAAAAGAAAAAAAAAAAGAAAGAACCAAAAGCACGAGTACAATCTCGTGGGGGGGGGGGCGGGCGGTCCGCGTGCGAGGACGAGCGGACCGCGGAAGAAAGAAACGCCAAAAGACGAGAAAAAGAAGCTAGAAGCAGAGGCGAAAGCGCGGACCGTGCGAAGGTCCGCGGATTCATAGCCGCGGTTCGCGGAAAAAGTTGCGCGGCCCGCGCCTGGGCGCGTAAGGTGAGTTTTATTCTTCTCCTTCTTCTCGCCTCTTTCTCTCACTTCACTTCCTCCCGACCCCGACCCAAAACTCAGAAAAAAAAAACACACACACACACACACACAAAAATCCTCTTCCTCCATTATTCTCCCACCTTCTCCATCTTCATTCCTTCCCTCACACTCACACCCCATCTTACCCATTTCACCACAACATCATACTCATCTTCTTTTCCCTCTTTCATCCTCAATAATTAATCCAAACCACCAAAATCACATAAACCCTAGAAATTTGGGGGTTTTCGAATTTGAAGCAAATTGTAAGGTTGGGGGTGACGGTTTTGGTGTGTAATTGAAGTGGGTGCTCGTTTTCATCAATCACTTGGTGCTTAAAGTGAATTTTGGAGGCTTAATTGCTACTAGGAGGTATAATTCCGAATTTCACTAATTTCTTTTGATTATTATTTGGTGTGTTGTTGATAATCAATAGAAGTATTGTTGTGGTTGTTGTGGATTCTGAGTGTTGTTGTTGTTGATTGTTGGAGCTATTGTTGATTGTTGTGTGGTATTCATTGGGTGTGTGTTGTTAATTGGGGATTGTTGATTGCCATTGTTATAGACACCTTGGTAGGTGTTAAAATTGGTGTTTGTTGATTAGGGGTTGTTGTTGCTCTTGTTGTGTGGTGCATTTGATTGTTGTTGTAGAGTTTGCCACCATGGTGATGCGGGGGCTACTTCTTCCACTCCCACACCCATTGTTGATCGCGCCACTCGCCCATATAGGGGTCTTACGCACCTTATAGGTAGTGAGAAAAAGACTTGGATGACATTGCATGGACGTAATATTAAGACCACCTACTTCTTTGACGTGGCTACCCTTAGGCAATTGGGTTTAGATGAGTCTATGCAACAACTCATGACTAAGATGGGTTTGGGAGATTTGTATGGTAAGGAGGTGGGTACGGTGAAACGTTGGACTTTAGAATTTTTATCCACCTTTAAATTGACTAAGAATAGGCAAGGGGAGCCCTCGGTGAATTTTACACTCAATGATGAGATTTTCTGTGTCTCATATGATCACCTGAGGGCGGCACTTGGTATTGCACCTCCAGATGGTGAGTTTGTGGAGTTCAATGATTTTGGTTTGGCCCAATTTTGGAGAGATTTGTGTGTGCATGACATTAGTGGTATGAAGACCACTTGGATAGGTCACCCGCTTATTAGCTAGATTTCTTTCTCGGGCGTTCTTTGGGCAAGGTGAGGTTACTAAGCTAAAGAAGGCGGATTTGCACTATTTGATTATGTTTTTTCCGTCTCGGCCGGGTATTCCCGATTGGTTGTCTTTGTTTTTGAGAGCTTGTGAAAAGACTCGGGAGAAGGGTGCCGGTGACATTCCTATGGGGGGGATTATATCCTTGATTGCACGTTTCCTCAACATCATTCCCCAGACCTATTCGGATGTTGACACTACACAGTTGGTGATGTGCCAGGAGTGGACATTTACATTCCGTAAGTTGGTGGAGTGTCATTGTTTGCATAGTGTGGATCCGCGTGACGGTTGTTGGCTGTGGAAGTAATGTGACGAGCTCGAGCTAGCTATACCATTACCTAGACCTCCCGATTCACCCTTACCCTCAGGTGATAATGCTCGTGATTTCTTTGTTAGTGAGATTTTTCATGATGATGGGTATGGTAGAGCGGTAGACTTTGATGAGAATGTTGGTGATGATGGAGGTGCCGCAAGGGCTGCGGTACGAGGTCGTAGGAGAGCTGCTCCTAGAGTTAGAGATGTGCCACAACATGTTGATGGAGGAGCTGCTCCCTTTTATCCTACGGAGGCTCAGTGGTTGACTGCCCAGGAGCGCATGAGTTTGATGGAGGGTCGTCTGGATTCTCTCCACACTGATATGCATGTGGGTTTTGCTCGTCAGGAGAGTATGATGAGGCGCATGATGCAACACTTCCACATTTCTGAGGAGGACCCAGCGGGGCCCTCCGGTTCTTGAGCGTCTCTGTCAGGTTTGCTAACTCTTCCTCGCTGTTTTCATTTGTTGATTTTAGTACACATTAGGGACAATGTGTCGCTTAAGCATGGGGGAGGTTAGCTATTGTTTTGTAATATATGTATCATGATGTATTTCTTTTCGATTCAAAAAAAAAAAAACGAAAAATGAAAAAAGAGGAAAAAAGAAGTGAAAAGAAAGTCAGGAAAGAGAGATGAGCGGAAAAGAAAGTAAGGAAAAGACACGAGGGAAGAAAGTAAGTCGGTAAGCATGGAAAAGTTAACGAGAGGCTAGGTGAAAACCCGAAAGGGCGCCTAGGCAAAATAAGTGGAGTGTGCTACTGTACCGGTGTTGCAATAAGAAGGGTGTATTGAAGGTCGTATCTGGGTAGGTTTCTCTTGGCTGGTATAAGGAGGTTCGGTTGGATTGAATAGTATGATGATAGGACAGAAAACCTCGATTTCCTTGGTTGTTTTGGGGATGTTGGTGGCTATTCGAGGTAGTCTTTGATCCGATGGTGTTATTCCGGACCTAGGCTCACGAGGGAGTTGAGTGTGAGCGGCTTAGGGATACTTAGGACATTTTAGGTTCCTTTGCCATTTGGTTTCATTGTGGTTTTGATTTGTGAAGTATAAGATAGTTTGGGATTGCGTCGAGGTTACATCCGTGACGGCCCCTAACTAGCAAAGACGAAGACCAAATACGGAGTAGAGGAGATAGGTATGAATCTTATTCTTCCCGTGCTGCTTGTTAAAAGTCCTTGGATACATTTTGGTGGTTGTTTGAGATACTCGAGGACGAGTAAAGGTCTAAGCATGGGGGAATTTGATATGCTCGTGTTTGACACGCTTTTTGGCTTGTTTTTAATGCTATTTTGGGTTGTAATATTGATTTTAATGTTATTATTCTCACGGGATCGATTTATGTAACTTGTGTGAGAAAATAGCCATTTAGAGCCGATTATTAGATTATGCAATTCCGATAATGAAGGCCAATTTGAAGATCCGTTGTAGTAGGAGCAAGGCGCACCGCGGAAGAGGAAGTGAGCTCCGCGGAATCACTCGCGAAGGGAAGTGAAGGCGAGGCAGACGCGTTTTGCGCGGACCGCGGCGGTGTATGGCGCGGACCGCGCCTTTGGCTCGGCGGTCCGCGGTTTTCGACGGAATCAAACTTTCCGTATTTCTTTTATTTTCCGTATTTTTATTAGAGGATATATAAACCACTTAGGTTACGTTTTTTTTCAACTTGGCATTCAGAGTTTATTGACGGCTTGTAATTGGAGATTTATGGAGAACTAATCTCCTAACTTGGTTTATTACGGATTGAAGCTGCAATTTATCGTCATATTGTGAGATCGTTCTTATCGATTCAATTGTGAGTAATTTCAATTCTCTAGTTTTAATTCTTATATCTCATATTTGTTCTTGCTAGGAGTACTACTAGTTTAGGGCTTTTATGATTTAACTGCTTGGAATAGTAGCATCTTTGTCTGTTTAATCGATTGCTGATTCAACGTTGCATAGATTAAGGGAGAATTGATTTATTATCTGATTTGAACCGCGTGCATTCTTATTGATTATTGTTGTTGATAATCTTAGATCTTATTGCTTCTATTGAATAGATCTAGACGCGTGATTTAGATTGATTGATAGATAGGGTTGTTTAGATACGCTGATTCGTTCTAAATAGCTAGGAAAGAAGAATAGAAATCTTGATTTCGCAACAACGTGCTCACATTGATAGATAAGCGACTTTCTAGGATCAATTGATAAATTGTAGTGGATTAAAGTATAAAGCCAAGACTTGTCATTAATTGAATTCAATCTTTGTTTTAATTGCTTTTACATTTGCTTAAGTTACCAATACTCAATCAAAACCTCCCAATTGGTTACCTAATCGACTTTACATACATAAGCATTAACTGATTCCCTGTGGATACGAACTTGCTTGCCCCATTACATAGTTTTAGGATAAGTATTGATATAATTTGGTGCAACCCACGACAATTGCCTACCAAATTTTCACTTGTTGGGCCTCTGCGTACGGCGACTACCAGTCCAATTAGTATGATATTGTCCGCTTTGGGCCTAGCCCTCACGGATTTGTTTTTGGGCTCCTTCCCAAAAGGCCTCATACTAATTAGTTTGGTAATCCCTTATAAGGAAATCTTTAACTTCTTATTTCTCCGTGGACGAGACGTGCTGCTCGTGATGATGATCGTTCTTGTCTTGGGTCGACAAAAGATTCCATGCGTGGGCAAGGGAAAAGAAAAGTCCAAGAATTTGGAATGTGGAGTTCGGTAATTGTGGCTGGTTCAATGGGGCCTTGATCCTTGTTGTTGGACCAAGTGGGATATAAATTCTGAAGGCAAGTTGGATGCGGCTGGCCAAGGGTTAGGGCTTGTAATATGGGTGGAAAAGGAGAATTCAGACCTATGTGTCGGCCTAAATTTTTAAAGGGGTATGTTAATAACGATGGTTCAGATTTCCATGTCATTTAGCACTATGGGAAAAGAATCGGAGAATGCATGAATGGCGAGCTTGATGAGCGATCCTCAAAAATCCTAGGGTCTTACCTTCGCGATTATTATCCTTCGTGCGGAAGAACTCTCGCGGTGAATCATCAAATGACAAGTTCTTGAATAGAAGTTCGGCCGATTGCGGTGGCGTGATTTGCACGATCTCAAGGAGGACTTTCTCGATGCTTTTGTAGCTGGCTTGGGTGACAAATGACGGATGTGCATGAAGGCTCTGGCCCATTTTACCCCAAATTATGCTGACTTCACCATGTTAGCAGTTTGAAAGACACATTTTGCTTGATCTTTTCAATTTTGCCCTATTGAGGGATGCTTTCACTTGTTCGTGGCACTTGTTATTTGTTTTTTTGGCTCAAGTTTCAAAAGTTTTGCTTTTTTTTTTTTGTTGGACTTTTTTTTCATTTTGGCTCCACTTTTTTAAGTCTTGCCGTTTGTTAGCCAAATTTGTTGTTAGTGGCTCCACTTTTTTTAAGTCTTGCCATTGTTAGTCTATTTGCTGTTAGTGGCTCCACTTTTTTTAAGTCTTGCCATCTGTTAGTTATGAACATTTACAGTTAGTGACTCCACTTTCTTAAGTCTTGCCGTTCAAGTCAAATCAACACCCCTTACCCAGGCTAAGAAAATGTAGGATAAAAATGAAAAGGTTATCGGCATGGAGGCTCTGGGGGCTATCAAAGAAAATGGATTCAATCGTTAGGGATCAAAGTCATTTATGTAGTTACAAATTTTTACCTCCAGTCATTAATCGTGCAGCATAAGACAAACTAGGAATCGTCATTGGATGCTCATGAGAAATATGGTACACCAAAAGCTCATTTATTCCATCAGCGAAAAAGAGAAATTTCGATCGGTTGGAGGTATCTATGCTAGACATGGAAAGAAGGTAAAGAAAACAAGCGTGTAATCTTTTGTCTTGTATGGTTGTGTCTCGAAAGACTGCCTACGTATCCACTAGCGCGTGGAATCAAACCACACGTAGTTCGGAAAGACCGTTCATTGTAGATGTCGTCGGAGGACGCACCGTTGTAGTGGTGCTTGTTCTCATCGTCTTGGGTTTTCGTGCAATGTAAGTTTTAGAGTTCATGACATAAGCATGGAGTTTGCTATCCCTTTCATTTTCGGAATGCTAATGTCGAGAACTTGTGAGAAAACTTAGCATTGACGGGAGGAACTTGCGACCAATCTCGGCGTGGATTGTGGACCCATAGAGAAGTAGTAGTCGTCCCTCAAACCATTGGCGCTTCAATTGAGTTGCTTGAAAATGTGGGCCGCGGTCACCGAGTTGGACAAGGTGTTGACGATTATGTATGTAGAGATCGAACGGTCGTGAAGAGTGGGCTTCAACGACGAAAATGAAGGAGGTGACGAGTGGGCCTCGATAATCCTAGGTAACTAGGATAAAGTTATATGGTTCGTATTTCCATAAGTTGCACGGAATTGTTGAAAAATGGGTGAGGAGTGGGCCTCAAAAATCCTAGGTGGCTAGGATTGAATGATACGGATTGACGTGTCGCTAAGTTGTCAAGCTTTGGGCAAAAAATATTGAGGGGTGGGCCTCGGAGATTCTAAGTAGCTAGGGTCGTTGATACGGAATGACGTACCGTTAAGGTGAGAATTTTTGGGTAAAAAAAACGCGAGGAGTGGGCCTCTGAAATCCTAGGTGGCTAGGATTGATGATACAGATTGGTGTGTAAGACAAACATGATGTGTTTGACATGATGCATGACGTAACTTGTTTTTTTTTTTTAAGTTCAATGCATGGGTTGTGATGCATGTGATCATACAAGTCGTAGTGCAAAAACGCGTGCAATGGTTCGAGTTGCTATGATGCATGAGATTCGTAGTTAGGTGCAAACTTGACCCTACATGAGACGGTTTGTCCTAAGAATGGTATGGACTAGGATGATGCATGATTTAGATGACTACGGGTGGACCTAGATGATATGCAAAAGTATGGTGCAAGACGCGACTCTATGGACATGACGTATGTATATATGTATGTATGTATGTATGCAGCAAGCTATGGTTGTGTATGCGTGACACGGCAATACGGTATATAAGAGTGTGGCATGAAATGCAATTAGACTGACTCGATTTTGTGGGTGCAACATGTGTGTGCGAGGTGTATAGGTGCATGTTAGTGTATGCAAGTGTTGAATATGACTTAAATAATGGGAAACATGCAATGGGGCATGGCTAGGAATGAGAATCGCACCATTCGAAGGCAAATGCATGGTGCGCGCATAAGGGCAGACGCACGAGAGTGGTGCGCACGGGGCTTGTGACGCACGTATTGGTGCGCACAGGGGGGGAGACGCACGCGACGAAACGTCACAAAAAGTGACGTGGGGCACGGGAAAAGGATTGGTGTGGTTAAAACTTGATTTGACAAAGTTTTGGGGTTTAAATGGTACAAATAAGGCACAAAAAGCAACAAAAAGAAGCAATAAAGGCACGTTGCAACGAACTTATACCATGCAAATGTACTAGAGCTTAGTCTTTGAGGTTTAAGCTTAGGGTACCACGTTATAGGTAGCTATATCTCGATTTGTGGCAGCCCATGCTCGAAAGTATAACATCCTTGCGCCATAAACAATGTTTCATTGGAAACGAAGTGTCGATGATGCGAACGTGGGTGGTGCAACCATTATTCAGTCCTACACGAGGTAGAAAGACATGAATGTACCGAAAGGACAAGGGTTCCTATGGTACGTGGGTCGCGTCCATGCAAATGAAAGTGCTAAACTTCTCAACAAATCTAACGTGATAACCAATCTTCGAGTCTCACCCACTTTGAACAATAAGTCCCCAGCGGAGTCGCCACTGTAGATTCCACGGATGGTCTCTACCGCGGCGGACGCGCGAGTCGTGCGATGATTGCACTGGGATAGGAGTCGCCACCAAACAATTGTGGGGTGTTTGGAAACCATGCAATGCGATCTTGTTCCTTGTTTCCGAGGGAGTACATAAACGCTAGGTGAGTCTGTACCCATTGAGCATAAACGCTTGGGGAAACGAGTCATGCCAAGTACAAAACACTTTCGCGAGTCGTTTACCGAAAGGGACAAAACCGAGGGACGTAAGGAACAAAATGCGCATTGTACCGTACGCCAATATGCAGCCCAAGGACCGCAAGACTGGGTTCAGGGGTGACGGTACGTGTTGGGAACCCATAAGACACCCAACCCCGCCCGCGTATAGCGGCCTCTACTAGTTGAATTATCGTTTACAAGTAGTTGAGAAGTTAAGCCATGCAAGTTTACAATCATTTACAAGTTATATACAACCTAGTAAATAAGCTAAGTCGGTTATTTAGCACACACTACTACAAAAGGCTGCATAGACGTCAGAGATATTCTGTCATACACGTCAGATATGCTTTAGACGTGCAGTCGTGTGACGTCTAATAATTATGCATAGACATCAGATTTTAGTCTGACGTCCTTTCATTTTATGGACGTCAGCTTTCTATAAAAGTCTGACGTCTATAGCCTAAATAGACATCCGTTTTATGAAAAAAAGTCTGATGTGTATGTTTCATATACACATCAGTTTTTTGTTACAACCCATGTGTATTATATCCTATAGACAACAGATTTATGTAAAACTCATGTCGCTTCCGAAGAATAGACATCATACCTAATAAATAAATCTGACGTCTAAAAATTCTCTTTTTTTTTTTTTTAAAACACAGATGTTGTCTCTCTATCTAGGACACCACAGTCCACCATAATGTTACGCAAACCTGCTCAAAATTTCCCAACATAAACGATCCAACATCAAATCATCCACTCCATAACCAATCATCCAATTCACGAACAAGATTCATTACATAGTTATCTCAAGTACTAAGCACGCTCCTATCAGTAAAAAAAAAAAACGAAACTAACACTTTTAATTGTAGTAGCCCCTAATCAATGTGAACTACACATTAAGAAAATAGTTCGCCCATAGATCTCGAACCTCATCGATGTCCTCTTGTGGGTATGGCATATTGTCTTGGAAATGCTGCAAATTCACAACATCAAGTAAGAATAGATAATGTGGGGGTTTTTAAAGTGACTACAATCTAAAGAAAAAAAATCTTAAGAATAAAGCAAGTGTTCTTCCAAATATCAATAGGAGGTGTGTACTCAGGAAAGGAGAGTAAATGTAAAATTAGAGAAGAACAACATAGCCTTAGCCCCAAAATGATATGGAACGAACATGATAAAATCACATGAAGATTCCATTGACAAGCAAACTGTTCAAATTGCCCACATGGTTGCATGAGTCAATACTTAGTGTTCTAATCTAAGTTACTGTGACACTCCATAAACCCAGACCTATCTGACATGACACTTATCAAACACGAGCCTAACGCCTGCACAAATCCGTCACATCAATTACACACAAAAAATTCTCAAAATAGCCACGTTTGGCACACCTGCTTTCGACAATCCTCCTAAGAAAACTTAAAAAAGACGTCCTCCAACTATATTAGGCCACACTGCCACACTGGATCTTTAGTAAAATATTTTCAACGAACTTTGCTAACTTCCCGGTCAGTGTTTAATCTAGTTTTGCAATAGTCAACTTCAAAATCCAACAGAAAAGTAACTAGATGTACCTTTCCATTGAAATAAACGGAGACACTAAATGGAAGCACGCAACAGATAAGCAATTGAACTAATGGTCCAAGCCTACTACCTAAGTGACATCAGAATCCCACGTCAAAAAGTTGGGTATGCAAAACACAATTTAGCAGTAGTTATAACTTATTTCAAAATGGCAGAACATCATTGCCTCCCTTATACCCTCCTACTTCTTTCTGGATCTTCTCCTCATTACGATACGCTTAAGTAAAAGAGTCACAGCCTAATGAAACCTTGTGATGGTTTATCTATTAATACAAACCAGATCAAAGAGAAATTGTATTAGATCACTCCTCATTTCTATTAAATATTTGAAGCAGCACTGCGTCCATGGAGTCCTATCTTGTTAATCTTTGTCTCCCTCGACTCATTTATCACATTTCTCATACGACCCCCCCCCCCCGAAAATTGATCTATACCTTCATTATTCATCTCTCTAATTCATTTCCAGATGCTGACACAGTATGTATCAGCAGCCAAATGTATACGCTACAGGAATAACAAAGAAGTATACTTCTGTACTTTTCAGATTTTGAACACAGCCTTTTGAACACGTTTGTACATGGAGTGTGGTTTACTTAAGACAGAAGTAAAAAGAACCAATTACCTCATTTATGCGGAGTGTATGATCTAAGCGAGCAACAATTTCCAACTTGTATCTCATAATATAATAACCACATTCAACAATCCCCGGTTGACGAGCACACTGAAAGAGTGAAAGTAAGTTCATTAGTAATTAAGCCCATTATATCAGGAATAAATATAGATTTGGCTAGGACTCATAAAAACTATCGAGCAAACATATTTAAAAATATCACATACATTAACTTGAAGCCATTGTGGTACTTTGGCGCCCTTTCGTTTCCCCCCTCCATATCCATATACTCTGACCGACCTGTTCCAATTTCAAAACTTATAATATCAAAACTCAAAAACAGCCCTTAAGCCTGCAACAATTATATTTAAGTTTTAGACCAACTCACGTATTAATCAAAGTCTTAAACCCCGTTGGCTCTTTATTTCCTATTGGATCAAACCAATATATGTCATTATGATCGACAACGTCTATGACCGCAATCATCCAATGTTCCCTGTGTAGCATTAATGGCAAAAGTAGTAACTAAAGGACATAAACAACTTATAATCATCAATACTTAATCGTAGAAAAATATTGTCACTTACTCATTATAATATGGAGCAAAATAGATGAGCATTGATCATAGTTTTGGACATATATGTTGATGCTTCATCGGCATTAGTGCCTACTAGTGAAGTTGTTTGTGGACAAAGAAATCCATATCTATCGGTATCACAAAGCACCTATAATATTCACAAGATATGATTGTCTCGTGAAAATTTACGAAAAATCAACTCTAACAAAGGTAACTGGATATTCTACTAAGAGGAATAAACCTACCCAATAAATGCTTGTATGCACGATATGTTGAGTTTTTGCATATTTAGCAGCTGAGTGATGTCGTTTTTGGTGATGAAAATTGTTTGCTCAAAACCCATTATACTCTTGCTCAAAATAATCGGAGAAGATACCTCATCTTGCATCATACTAGCTACCTTTGATAACAATCTTCGGGATCCAGAATTTTTATCAAGAAACGATTTGAAACACTTGTTTGATCCAGCAACTGACTCCTTTGTTTTACTTTTGCCACTATCAATCTTCTTTGACTTGTCACTCTGTACCTTCTTCAATTTTTCTGCTGTATGGAGCTACAATATAGACCAGACAATTAAAGTAACATTACTCCACATATGACAGAATCAGAAAGAGTCGCCTAGAGACATTATATCAGCAAATTGCATTTTATATACATTTTGTGGAATTAGTATTTCGCAAAACGCTTCATTCAACCAAATCCCCCATCTGTTTCCATTATATATACTGTAAAATAAACATATAACGCATAGCCAGATTTCAGCAAAAGGTGGACATTATCAAGGCATACAGCTTCTTAGTTATCTTTTTTTCTTAGGTCCTCACTTTAAAAAATATAAATGTTGCGTCTCTGGGTTTCTTGCTTCA
Organism: Spergularia marina; assembly: GCA_963680865.1. Taxonomy (NCBI): domain Eukaryota; kingdom Viridiplantae; phylum Streptophyta; class Magnoliopsida; order Caryophyllales; family Caryophyllaceae; genus Spergularia; species Spergularia marina. The sequence goes on along the minus strand of OY804557.1, from coordinate 8,089,743 downwards.
GCAGGAAACTGGCATAGTGGCATGCTTGTATTTGCAAATGCCTTTGAAACAACCAATTCAAGAAAGTCGGGCAAAAAGCTGAATACCACAGCTTTAGCGCCTTTTCTTACTATTGCCCGTAACAGTGACACATTGTTACTGTAAGCAGAGCGTTCATTTCTGTTAACACGAACATAGGGTTCGAGACTTGTCTTCAAGATTTTCGAGATATAAGCTAGTTATCAAAGTGGCATTATACTGCAATAAACATACAACTCATAACCAGCATTCAGCAAAAGCTGGACATTATCATACTTATCAAGGTATACAGTTTCTAAGCCATATTTTTTCCTTAGGTTCTCACTTAACTTGGGATTATTCTTGTGAAATATTCCTTAGTAAAATTGATCCTCCTCAGGTCAAATCTTGACGCAGAGTACACTCACTAGTCACTACCCACGAAAAGCAAGTTTTCACAAAGTCATCCTCTACTTACAACTTCTTCTACTCCAAAATCTATCTTTATCCTCTGTCAAAAAAAAAAAAAAATCTATCTTTATCCAAAGACTTTTCTTATCAAATGTGCTTTAAATCTCATGTACTGTCTTCCTCAACCGTTAAGTTTGGGGAAACATCAATGAAAATTAGTGCTCAAAAGCACCTTGAACGAGACCAACGTTGAACGGGTTCCAGGACCTTGACTTCTGTATACAGGGGCTTCTTAATTATTCTAACCACAAAAGTCTATCATACAAAATGCAGTACAATACCTTCCGAGTAAAGTTTAGGTTGCACTTGCCTACAAGGCAGCCACTCTACACCCGTTTTTGCATGTTGTGTATTTTAACATAGAATTTGTATACTTTTGTTAAGACTTCCCTGTATGAATTTACTTATCAGAGAATATATTCACTAAAATAGATGAAATACTCCTAAATCTATACAAAAACCGGATAAAGTACACAAAAAATGAATTCGGGAATGCAATTATTAAAAATAATATAATACGCTTCAATGTAATTAGAATTTTATACCTTGGGATCCCCAAAAGTGACTAGACTTTTAGGCCATCGAACAAAACCACCAATCGCCTCGCCTACTGTGGTAAATTCATCATCTGGCACAGGCAATGGTGCATCATCCTCACCCTCCAAGACAATATCAATTGAAACTCTCCCTTCATTTTCTCCAAATGCACGATGATGAGATTTTGAAACGCCACTCGGGGCTTTATAAACAGTTCCAATTGCCACATTGCGTAAGCATGGGTCTGCTAAGGCCAACTGGCATGCAGCTCCCTTGAGCAAGATAAAATATATTACAAGTTGTATAATAATGCTGCAAGCTTAGTAATACGATACAAAGAACAAAAAAAAAGGAAGAAGAACAAGATCATTATTTACCTTCTCTGATATCTGTGCAAACAAATCAGGTGCCTCATCCTCAACAACTCGCTTTTCCACTTCCACTAATCATTTCTACTTCAATGTCTGGTTGTGCATCATCATTTATGTTCGTGCCAGAATTTCCTAAAGCTCGCATCTTTTGCTCAAAGTAGGTCTCCATCTCTTTTCTTGTTTTTGCTCTCACCTTTTCCGTAATCACTTGGGTTAGCATCTCTATATCTACCTGAGACATTGCCCCACGTCGATGATAAGTGGATTTACCAAAATAATCCTTGTGACCTACGCTCCCTCCAACCCCTCTTACACGTCCATAATGCTCATTTGTTCCAAGTGCCTTGGTTAAAATGTCATTCTTTCTGATTGGAGTAAAGCTTCCTTCAGCTACTTCTTCCCTAGTTGCATGCTGCAAGTATGTTTCACAAAGATAGTCAAATACATATATTAGCAATTGCAACAGATTTATTGAAAGGTGTGCGCAAAGTAAAAGAATTTGAAGATTTTCTAATGGCCTAGGCAGGAGTCTGTTCCTATAAAATAAAAGAGAAGCAGCAAACAAAAACAACAAAGAACAGAAATGTGACAAAGTACCAAAAACTAAGCTAACGCGAATTACAGAAAGTCACACTCAGAAGCAGAAGTATCCGAAGGAAGCCAATAAGCAACAAACCAAAAAACCTTCCAAAATATACTAATGCTGGAAAGCTGAAAGCGTGGAAAGACTGAAAGTATCATTCCTGAAACATATATCATTCTGGTACCGCCAAATTGCAAGGAACGAACCTAGGTAGAGAAAAGTCGTAGGGCTGTGAATTCTATCAACTTGAACAATATGAGATAGCATTCTAGAAAAAACAATGATGGAGCGGACGGGCTAAACAGAAACTGAGATTATTACTCAAGAGCAAGCACGACCAGAAACTACGAATCCGAGGGCAAGTATAGAAAAGGAGAGCAGCAGATTCATCGGCATTGTTACAGAAAGAGATACTTACAATTTTATCAATAACTTCCTTTGTGCCTGGATTTAAACAGTCTCCATCTTTGTTAATCCTTCCCTCTATCCACAAATCACGTCGTTCTATTGTCAACTGAGAATTATCAGATCCTTGAATGGAAAGTGCTTGTGAGGCACGTAACTTTGCTTCTAACTTGATTCTTGTTTTTCGGTACCCTCCACGAGACATTCTATGTGGATATTTGTTCAAAATCTGCTTTTCAGTAGCTTTTTTGCTTGTAGCCTATCCAAAACAAAAAACCAAGTTAGTCTTTACTTTTTTATGTTGAAAATAGATACACGTAGCTTCAAATAAACGCATATACCTTAAACTCTTCTGTCATACATGTCTCTTTAAATTTCTTCCATACTTCAGACTTGATGTATGAATACTTTTTTAATGGATCATCGTCAACAGGTAACTTTCTTTTTTTCAGTTCCTTTTTGTAGATGTACAGAGAAGTGAGAGTTGACTTAAAATTCGTCCATCTACTGCTTGCAATGGCTAAAACTTGCTTTTTCTTTGAAGGCGGAAGTTTAAAAATAGTCTGCAATTGAAACAAAAATTAGAACAGTAGCATCAATAGCAACATGGACTAAAATACAAATAAAAAATTCACGTGATCGTATTTTAGATACCCTAAGGCAGAAGTTTGCAGCTTACCAAAACATCATCCCGTATCTTTGATTTTCGATCATCATCAACTTCCTTCCAGTTTTTAATGTCAATTGGTACCTTAGTGCGTGCTAACACACCAATATAGCTTTTAAGTCTATCACCATTCTTCCCAATTGCATCACCATGTTCATCAAACTCAACATCAAGTTTAACTCCTGAATTACGCAAAGCTATCAGTTCTTTCATTAGCACAATACTCTTGCCCTTTTTTTTTGGAGGTGTAGGTTCAGAATCAACATGCGTAGGTGATTGCAAAGGAGATTGCGATGTAGAATGCGGTGGAGTAGACATAGTGGCCTGCAAGAACATTTAGATACGGTTAGACATGTAACAGGGATTACAATTACAAATAAAAGTCACATATAAACACATTTACTATAAGTGAATCTTAATGAGCAAGCACAATTTGCCATCTTTACTTCAAAACATCGATTCACTTGCCTTTATAATTGTGTACTCATTTTATCTGCCAAGTTATCAGTAGAATTTGTGTTACTCGGAAGGCTCTCAACCCATAACCCTTCAGCATGATCATCTCGTAAGTAAAAGTCATCGACTTCATTCGTTGTTCCCACTAAAGGCAATCCAGTTGAAAAAGGGGGTAATTCATCATCTACCTCATCTATGTCAATTTCTGCTACAAACTTTTTCTTCCCATGAAGAACTATAGACCATTTTTCATCAGCGGGATCTGTAATATAAAATATTTGTTTTCCTTGACTCGCCATGATGAATGGTTCTGCTTTATATCCTTCACGTTTTAAATCAACCAAAGTGAACCCCATCTCATCGACACGGACGCCTCTATGATCAACCCACATACATCGAAACACTGGAAGCCTGAATTGAACATAATCCAACTCCCATATATCCTCAATGACACCAAAATAAGGCAAAGAATCAGAAGCGGGTCTATTATCTTTAGCACTAGAAACACTCTTAGATTTCGCCATCAAAGGTAATCCACTATTTTGCATAGTACTCTTCTCATCTTGAGCTTTTGTGTAAAATGAATACCCTTTGATGTCGTAACCTTGGTATGATAAGACTTGCATCACAGGACCATGGGCTAACCATCTTACATTTTCAGACACGACTTTTGGATTTTGCTTCAATTGAATATCTACTTGTTTGCTAAACCAAGTGGCAAAGGACCGATTATGTTCTATTGTTAACCACCTTACCCCTTTTGAAGGATTTTGTTCCTTTATAAGTGTTTCATGGGCTTCTAAGTAAGAGCCCACATCAACCATGTGTTCCAACACATAAAAATGTTCTTGATCAAGTAATTTACGATCGATCGTAACTACTTTTTGACCAATGGTACCCTTTCCCTCAATTCTGCCTTCATGTCGAGATTTCGGAAGGCCAATGACTTCGACATCAGACAAATAGTCACCAACAAATGCTAGAGCCTCGTCTGCCACATACCCTTGAATCATAGAACCTTCTGGTCGATATTTATTTCTCACATAACCTCCCAAGGGTTTCATGTACCGTTCAAATGGATATTGATTTCTCAAATAAACTGGACCACAAATTTTGATTTCTCTCACCAGATGAACAACGAGATGCTCCATTATATCAAAAAATGCAGGCGGAAAATACATCTCAAGCTCACATAAAGTAAGAACAATTTCTCGTTGCAATGCTTTTAAGGTATCCGCATCAAGAACTTTAGAATATATTGCATTGAAAAAATAGCAAAGCTTAGTAATAGCATATCGAACATTCTTGGGCAGAACAGCTCGAATAGCAATCGGAAGCAACTGTTGAATCAAAGTATGACAATCATGAGATTTCATACCGACTAACTTCAGATCCTTCATAGAAACAAGATTTCTTATATTTGATGAATAACCTTGTGGAACCTTAATACCATGTAGACACTCACAAACACTTTTTTTCCTTTCTAGACAAAGTGAAACACGCGGGAGGCAAATAAGTTCTTGTACCCTTAACTTGTGGTGCTAATTCAGGCCGAATTTTCTGTAAAACCATATCTGCCCTAGGTTTAACTCCATCTTTGCTTTTGCCAGGGATATTGAGAAGCGTCCCAATTACATTTTCGCAAACATTTTTCTCAACATGCATGACATCAATACAATGTCTCACGTCCAAGTCTTGCCAATATGGTAAATCCCAAAATATGGACCTCTTTTTGTACAAAATTTGGTCACTTTGAGGTTTGTATGGTTTACCAAAACAATTTTCAATATCTTTAACCTTTGCATAGACTTGTTTTCCATTTAGAATTTTAGGAAAAACTCTATCTTCTACCTTCCCATTGAATGGCTTTGTCTTTTTTCTATAAGGGTGAGATCCCTGCAGGAATCTTCTGTGAGTAAGATACACATGTTTTCCACCATGATGTAACCGATCAGAAATTGTATCATTCTCACAAATTGGGCAAGCTTTAGCTCCCTTTACACTATAGCCAGATAAGTTGCCATAAGCTGGGAAATCATTTATGGTGCAGAAAATCATGGCGCGTAATTGAAAATTCTCTTTTCGATATGCATCATACACTTCCACACCTTCATCCCACGACAGCTTCAAGTCATCAATCAAAGGTTCTAGGTAAACATCAATGTCATTTCCGGGTTGCTTAGGTCCCGAAATTAACAATGAAAACATGATATATTTGCGCTTCATACACAACCAATAAGGCAAATTGTAAATCGTTAACAAAACTGGCCATGTGCTCCATCTACTACTAAGATTACCATATGGATTCATACCATCAGTGGATAATCCTATTCTCAAATTTCTATCATCAGATCCAAATTCTTTATATAAAAAGTTTATTTTCTTCCATTGCGTTGAATCAGCTGGATGTCGAATCTTGTCATCGATTGTCCTACCTTCTGCATTCCATACCAAATTCTTAACATCTCTTTCATTTGCGAAAAGTCGCTTAAACCTTGGTATGATAGGGAGATACCATAACACTTTTGATGCGGCTCCTTTATTTTTCTCAGATTGTCTTTTGTTTAACTTGTAACGTGAGGCTCCACACGTAGGACATTGATCAAGGTATTTATACTCTTTTCGATATAGAATACAATCGTTAGGGCATGCATGTATCCTTTCATAACTAACTCCCATCGGACATAAGATCTTCTTAGCCTCATAGTTACGCCTTGGAAGTTCATGACCATCGGGAAGAATTTCACTCAGTAACTCAAGTAGGTCTGTGAAACTTTTATCACTCCATCCATTTTTTGCCTTTAGGTTATACAATTTCAACGTAGCCGATACACGTGTGAACTTAGTATACCCAGGATACAACGGTTTCACTCCATTACTAGCTAATTGTTCAAACAAGGGATGCTCAGTGGAGTGCTTTACATCATTAATCATATCGTCTACTCGATCATTGCACTCTACCTCATAGTCATCTTCTTCAGAATCTCCATCATCTTCAGAGTCATTTGACATATTAGTTAATCCATCCTCCCCATGCCATATCCATCTTGTGTAGCTCTTATCAATTCCATTGCATACGAGATGGTTTTTCAATTCTCCAACATTAACGAACACATTATTCCCACATTTCGTACAAGGGCAAAAAATCTCATCAATGTCTTCTGCATGATTGATAGCATGTATAAACTGATCAACCCCTTTTCTGTAACTAGGATCCAGACGATCAGCAAACATCCACTCCCGATCCATGTAATTTCCTTTGTTTTTGGATGTGTAAGAATTATATTATATATAGATCCTAGGTCACACTTAACCGATTACAAAGAACAAACATACTAATTCTATCAAAGTCAATGTAGGCTAATTCTACAAATTTTAGCCACCAAAAAGACCACATATGAATTTAACAAGTCTTATATGATACCAAATTTAACAAGGCAGATGATGTAATTTAACCACCAAGAAAGAAAAGTAATAGTGATTAAAATACAGAGAGCAACATAAACAAATCACACATGACATTATGCATGTATTATAAGTCAAATCACAAGTTTAAGATTGCAAGCCACAAGAGTTACTTAGAATTAAAGCTGTAGAAATTGTAGAAATTTAAGCGAACTAACCGTTAACAACGACCAGGCAAAGTTGTAGAAATTGTAGTCGTTAAGAAGTTTATAAGATGCTCCCAGCAACAACCTTGTTCGCAGGTGTGTTCGACAGGCAGTTCACATAATGCAACGCGGAGAAAATTTCATAGATTAGAGAACAAAAGCAGCAACACCGTTTTTTTAATCAACCGTTGCTTCAAATTAAATCATGCCCCCAATATAGAAACAGCCGCCAAAAGACATACACCGTACAAGCATAACAATATAAGATTAATTAGATAGATAAAAATAAGCTAATCAGATTAGAACATTCCCAGATTAGAACATGCTGGCAGCAATAATATAGCACGTAATCAGGCTTTTTCAGTTAAACTGTGAGCTGGTGTACTTGTTGATTTGGCAGTATTTGGCATATACATGATCCTGTTACTCCTACTCTACTGAAATTAAGTACTCCTAAATCCCAACAAAAGAATGGAAGCTACTCCTAATAACTAGCACACTGATTACTAATATCTGTACACAAACACAGAAAAAAAAGAAGGATAACTTAGCCTGCCACTAGCTAAACAAGAAGCAGCATATGAACTTTACGCTTTTATCAAGAATACATAACCAAATAGCAGGAACTTATATAGATTGTTCATTGATTGATACAAGAAAAAAATAATACCCCGTCTTTGTCAACTGAAGTAAGAAACAAGGACATAGGCGATTAAACTTAATCATTACTACACACACAAAATGACCAATCGCAACTTAAATAAATGAAGATGAATAAGGGTATATCAAACTTACCAAACGAAATGAGGAATGCAACCCTGTTACTGATCTATACTGCTGATTTTGAGCTACCTACAAAAGAAAATGAAATGGAAAAAGAAGGGATAAAACAAAGATAAAGGAATTTTTGGAATCTAGACAGGAAACGAGTACCACAACAAAGATTAGACAAGTATTATGATGTTCATCACAACTTCACTTAATTATGATGGTCAAGAGAAATCCACTCACAAATTCAGAATTAATTATTATGAATTAGACATGGGTCAGTAATTAAACAAATCACTTAGTTATTAATTAAGAATGTGAACTTTAGTCTCAAAACGGATATTTCATTTCCCAAACCAGTCTTCATCAGATCACATCTAAAATGATTGTACCACTAAACTCTATATTGAACAGTTACATCAGAGTAGCTGACCTGACATCCTTGACAGAATTCTTACCGAGAGTCGCCAACAAACACAAAATAGATGGTAAAGTAAAAAAGCACAACTTTAGCCTAAATATTGCAGGTTTTTAAGTAACTTTATGAGGTTTTTGAAAATAAATTTTATTTCACAACCAAACATAAACATAACAGAAAGCCACTACCCAACGCACAAGGATCAGATTACTAAGAAAAATGACTTAGTAACAAAAAAAGTCAAAAATCTTACCCCAGTCCTCCATGTTGAGCTCTTGTTCCAAAAAAGAATTGCCTTCAAAGAACGCAGCTGCAACTAATCAGCACACAATCTGCAATGACAGAAAAAGAGCAACATACACTACTACTTTAGTGCAGGTTCGCAAGTCCATGGCCAAACCTAGCAAGATTATCAACCAGGTATCCACATAACTGCATCCAACAAAGTTCAAGGTCTAAGTTTTTTGGAAACCAAGCAAGCCCTAAGCTTCCAATCAATCCAACAGAAATTGGGATCCGTATTATGCTCTAAAAGAGATTACTTATACAATACTTTTACCTAGAGAGAGACCAGAAATAGCACAAGTACAAAACTACCACACTCACTTTAGTAGATGCAAGACACTGTATTTACAAAGATAGGAAAATATATTGCAAAAAGCAAGGCCAAGAGGCCAGGACGGAGACAGCTGAATGCAAAGCAGAAATACCAAATAGAGAAGTACACACAAAGAGTATACATCGAAAATTTTTTGAAGTAAAGCAAACGTACAAATCATTTCTTAGCTATCAGCCGGACTATTCCTTTTCTCAGGATTAAAACTGGAAGGAAGCATAAACAGCAAATGCAAATGGCTAACTCAGCTTTAATCTGCAGCAACCAACTCTTTTTAAACAAGCATTGAAACTAGAAACAGCTATATACCAAATCAGACTCGTAAAGCAGCATAGACAAGTATATAAGTATATTACAGCCCACTAACTCAGCAACCTAATACAAGTACACAAAATTCTAGCACAAAAAATCGAATATATATCTCAAAATAAGATGGCATGAGAATTTCAAATTAACCACCGTGACTTAAACTTAATCCACCACGGACACGTCTTTGATTTATGCTCAAGGACGAGTCCAGATTCAAACATCCACTATTCAACTTCTACTCATCAACCATACTGCATTAGATGCAGCAATCGCTATGGGATCTCCTATTTTACGCATAAAAGAACATGACACACATTCATCACATTAATTAAGAATCTAAATTATCTAATCTTAGCAAATTGGAACCAAACACAATCATGACTACATAGAATAACATAAAAAGGCAGAAAAAGACATCGAAAGATTACAAATTGAATTATTGTTCATTAATTGAATTTCTCTAATTATTGTTCATCAATTGAATTCCTCTAGTTATTCCTCATTTCTTTTCAATTGAATTCCCCAACCTAATTTCTTTATTTTTCCTCAACTTCCCTACCAAAATTATTCTAGGGTTTGACTTTTCAATTGAATTTCTCAAAAGTTGTTGACAATTCGTTGAACAATTTGTTGAACAATTTAATTTTCCTAATTGAGAACATACCTGCTCGAAAAATTGAAGAAGACGAGAGCAGTTGGAGGCAACGAGAAGAAGAGAGCTGTCGGAGAATAGATGAGAGAGCAGCGCACGAGAGCGGTCGGAGAAGAGAGCAGTGTGTGTGTAGCCGTTGCCTGAGAGTAGTTGTACCGTCGCCTGAGAATAGCCGCGCGTCGCCTGAGAAGAGAGTCCCCCCATTTTTTTTTGTGAAATGTGAATAAGCTAAGTGAATTGTGAACAAGCAAGTGTTCGAAATGTAAAAGCAAGGTACATACTTACACATCAGTTGTCAAATAAACATGATGTCTATTATTTTTATATAAAAAGAAAAATGTAAAACAAAGGTAGGAAAAGTCCAGTTTTGGTATGTAAACTAATAGACATCAGTTTTACTTAAACAACTGATGTGTATATGTCATTTATAGATATCAGGCTTTGTAAAAAGTTGGACGTCTATATATAGACGACAGTTATTAAAATAAAACTGATGTCTTTTGTTTGCTCATATTTACGAATATACCAGCGGTTCTACTATAGACGTCGGATTTCAATATACCCGATGTCTAATAACTGATGTCTATGCAGCTTTTTGTAGTAGTGACATAAACTAGATCTTAGGTCGCAATGTCGTTAAGATTGATTAACGGTCCCTAGCTACCAATTTGTCCAAGCGCTTTGCGCTATGTGTGTTAGGCGTGATTCATGTAATTCGTTTTAGATCTAATATTGGTTAGGCAAAATAAATCTATGTCGAAAGCAATAAAATGCGCACGTAAAGAAGGGGTAGAAGATGAGAATAAAGTAAAAAAGATGAGTTTAGAAAAGAGGGGGTGCCCTCAGGACTTACGTGTGTCCGCGATACCACTACTTGCTCTACTATGCTTTGAGATCGTTGCGTTGATCCTTAGTATGCGTCGTAGGGGCTAGATGTGTTCTTAGAACGATGCGTTGCTCTTCGAACGTGGGTATATGTGAGGGGCTTTACTTGAGTTGTGTTTGTAGTGTTGTGTTTGGGGGTGTCTTAGAGTGTAAGGTTGCCCTAGGGTTTTTGGTGTTGTGTTGCAAGGGTTTTGTGTGAGAGAATGGAAGAGAGAGGAGCAGAGATTCGGGGTGAAAAATGGTGTGTGAAGGTTGTGAAATGGGGTGGAGATGGGTTGTATTTATAGTTGTTGAAGAGGTAGGGTTTGAGGTGGAAAACTAGGGCAGCCGGCCACCCTACGGCGACGTGTGTCAGGCGCACGGGGTGGTGCGTCTGGCGCACCAGGGGCTGCGTCACGCGCGGTTGAGGTGCGTCAGGCGCGGCCATTGGTGCGTCAGGCGCGGCTCATGGTGCGTCAGGCGAATGCGCGGGTGCGCCATGGCCTCTGTGCGCACTTACTGGTGCGCTTGAACCCCTTGACGCACAATACAAAATTGCATTTCTGGGCTTCTTATGACATGAATATATTACATGTGAATTTGGGATGGCAAATAACGTACAAAAACATATTGTGTTGATGATATTAGGCACGCGGGTTATTCCTGAGTTAGGTCAGGTGTATAAGGGGAAGAAAATGGTTGTTTTTGTCCTTGTTTTGGGTGAAGACGCATTTGCTAACGGATTCACGACAATGGTGTGGTTCACATAGTAGAGCAAGTAGACGCAGTTCACAGTATAGTGTCATTTCATCATTGGGCAGGTGTCTACATGTATGAAGCTATATTATTACAACAGAAGTTGTTTGATCTAATTTGCATATTTTTGATGTCAAGGGATCTAAATTAATTAGAAGATAACTGAATTTAATTAAGTGAGTTATGCTTTAATGGAAAAATTAATTTGTTTGAGTAGGTGACTTTGCACTAAAACTATTACTATCAATCGAAATTATTAGGTCAACCACCTTAATGTAATATTTTTAGAAATTCAACTATTTTTTTGTATTCAATGCATCTGGAAATGGGGAAAATCCCACAAAGCAAATGAAATTATCCTAGAGCTTTAAATTTTTTTTTTATGCACAGTCTTATACCATAATATAGCCATCATATCATATTGAAAATGAGAATATAAAATCTACAATATAGTTATGACATTAAATTAAACTTTGTTTAGCTATAGCATAATGATTTCGGTAATGGATGGTCCTATATAATATATAATACTTTTAATGAAACCGTGCAACGCACATGCTTTAAACTAGTGATTACTATTATAGAACTTTTTTTTGGAGAAAATGTAAGTAATTATATTAGCTCAACTTGTGCTTGCCCAAAATTACATCAATTTCCAACTAACTCGACTAGCACAAATTGCTAGTTCAAGTTTTCAATCCACTCTTTTTCTTTCTGATTCTGTATCTTACAAAGAGTATAAAATCTACTTCTAACACTACTAATAACCTCTTGTATAAGCATTTCTGGCCAAACTAAGCAGCTTTCTATTCTTGCTCTATTTCTTTCCCTCCATATACCATAGATTAAACCATTTAGGCATGCTGCAATTACTTGCTTCTGCATCTTCGACTTGCATCTACTATCTCTACACCACATGATGCTATTTGTCTTAGGAATTTGGCTTTGCAATCTCTGATTCAATAGCATTCTGCATCTGTTGTTATACTCACATCCAAAGAACAAATGCTCTTCTGTTTCTGCTTTCTTTTGACATATACAACACATATCATCATTTGTCACACCAATTCTTGCTAGCTTCTCCTTTATTTGCAGACCCTTCATTTCCTTCAACCAGACGATAATTCTCCATTTAGGAACACTGTACATGTGCCATAACAATCTAGTCCATCTCATCTCAGGGAGACCTTCTCTTAACCACTCATACCCTGCTTTTATTGTGTATTCTCTAGATGAATTCGGCCACTTTGAGTGTATAAAAGCAGGCTTCATTTTCTCCTTTATGCTGCATATCTTCCTCCAATGCCAGCTACTATCTTGTGAAAGCTGATAATCATGCCAACTTTTCCCTTTCAAATACACCTCATCCACCCACCGTATCCATAATCTATCCTTCTTTCTATATATCCACCAGTTGAACATTGCAATTGCAGCCATGTTCCATATATAGCAGTCCTTAAATCCTAGTCCACCATGCTTCTTTGGTCTGCAAATTTTCTTCCACGCCACCAAGGTGCCCTCCTATAGTTATCTTTCCCATCCCACAAATAATTTCTACATATAGCAGAAATTTTGTTGAGGACTGTTTTAGGGATTAGGAATATTTGAGACCAATAGGAGTGCAGGCTCATTAACACAGAGTTTATCTGTGTAATCCTCCCAGCATATGATAGCTTTTTGTTCCCCCATTCCCTAATCCCATGACAATCTTCTCAGTGAGTATGTTGCACTCTAGAACTGACAGTTTCCTACATGCTATGGGAATTCCAAGATATTTGAATGGGAGATTACCCTTCCTAAATCCTGAAACATTGAGGATCTCATCTATTGTCTCTTTGCTCATCCCTGAAAAGAATATCTCTGACTTGTTCTTGTTCATCAACAATCCTGATCCATTTGAGAAGCTTGTGAACCCCCTTAGTAGCAGAATAAACTATTATAGAACTTTGCGACTTGGCGTAAGTATATTTTAACCTTACATATTTTTGTATATCGTTATCAGTGTGATTTGTATCGTGTAAGAGTAGAAACCCAGGAACTTATTTGATAGTAGAGAAGTACTTTAGGGTAGAACAAAGAACACACGTTTGTTTATTTTTTCTAATTATCTGATACAACAACAAAGCAAGGTCCACTAGCCTATTTATAATAAAGTAATCCTACCATATTAAATCAATAATCCTAATACTACTTATGGAATAATTCCTTATTTATCTTATAACTTGGCTTATATTCCAACAGCCTCCCTTAAGCCAAGTTATCATATCAGGTCATACCGAACAATCAATTCAGTTTTAAAATTGACTTTGCTCTTAATGGCTTCGTAAAAATATCGGTGAGCTGATCATCTGTCCGGCAATACTCAACTTCGATCACCTTGTCCTTGACCAAATCACGAATATAATGAACTTTCCGATCAATATGCTTGGTTCGAAAATGAAAAACAGGATTCTTTGCCAGTGCTAAAGCAGACTTCTTATCACAAAATATCTTAGTTGGCGAGACTTGTTCGTGACGCAGAACACCTAGCATATTGTGTAACCAAATAGCTTGTGTAGCACAGTTTGTACCTGTTGTATATTCGGCCTCAGCTGCTGACAAAGTAACCATCTGGTGTTTCTTTGATGACCACGAAAAAACAGTCGACCCAATATGAAAACTATACCCTGAAGTACTCTTTGACGACTCAACATCACTATCTGTATAGCCAACCAAAACCGAAGAACCAACATGAGAATAGATTAGACCATCATTACGGGTACCATTGACGTACCTCAATATTCTCTTTGCAGCCAGTGAATGACTTTCACGAGGAGCTTCCGTGAATCTGCTAATAAAACCCACTCCAAAGGTTATATTAGGTCTAGTAGATGTGAGTTATCGTACTCTACCAATCATCCTCTTAAAATACCTAGAATCTACCAATGGACTATGATCACTCTTTGTGAGCTTATATCTTTCCTCTACAGGAATCAAAACGGGCTTGTTGGATTCCATTCCGAACTTTTTCAATATATCATTGGCATATTTCTTTTGACAAATAAAAATCCCATAATCAGCTTGAGTGACCTCAATACCAAGAAAATAGGACATCAAACCCAAATCTGTCATTTCAAAGTGAGAAATCATAGCCTCCCTATATTCGTCAATCAACTTTAAATTACTCCCCTTTAATATCATATCATCAACATATAAGCACACAAGAATAATACCATCCTCAGAACTAGTTTTAACATAACACGTGTGCTCATACGGACACCTCTGAAATCCATGATCCTAAAAATAAGTACCAATACGAGTATACCATGCACGAGCGGCTTGTTTTAGCCATAAAGAGCACAGTGCAACTGTATACCTTATGTTCCTCCCCTTGCTTCACATAACCAGGAGGTTGCCTAACATAAACTTCCTCCTCAAGAACACCATTCAAAAAGGCAGATTTGACATCCATATGTGTTTGATGAATTTTCCAAGAATTATGCACAGCAAGAGAAATAATCAAACGTACCGTATCAAGTCTAGCAACAGGTGAAAATATCTCAAGATAGTCAATGCCTAAACGCTGTTTGTAACCTTGAGCTACCATCCTTGCCTTGAGACGGTCCACCTCTCCATTCGGCTTGTACTTTGTCTTGTAAACCCATTTAACACCAATGGGTGATTTTCCTGGGGGAAGATTGGTGAGCACCCAAGTATTATTTTTCTCAATGGAATGAATTTCTTGATCCATGGTTGTGACCCAACACGGATCACCTTTAGCGTCATCAAAACTTACAGGATCACAATCTGCAAAAAGAGAAAAATTAACCAAATCTTCATCAGAGTTGATGGTATCAGGCGGACACTCTAGAGGGGGGTGAATAGAGTCGTAGTGAGAATTCGAGCAATTGACCCGAATTCACAAACTAATTTTCGCTTTGTGAAGAACAAATAACAAAACAGTACACGGAACAATGTGTGGAACAATGTATGAGACACTGTCCCTGAGAGAGTAGAACAAGAGCAGTAAGTAGACACAAGGATTTACCGTGGTTCGACCTCTAACACAAGGTGTACGTCCACCCCTACTCTTAATCTTCAATAATTCACTATTCTCAAAGGAGTATTACAAGCACCAACTCACGTTCTTACCACAAGAACCAATTGACATTCTTACCACAAGAACTCTACTCAATATCCACCACGAATATTGTGACTCTACCCGAAAACTCTTAAAGAGAAAAGAAAATTACAAAGACTCGCTACCTCGATATGCTTCTTGAAAGTAGGTGAGATACGATATATCTTAGACCAAGATGACACACTTATAAAAACTCTCTGCCTTAAAGGAAATACCTGTATTGCTCAAAACGCTCTTTTTGCTCAATGTGTGTGTTTTCGCTCAAAACGCTCTTTTTGCTCAATGTGTGTGTTTTCCAAGAAAAACAACGTGAAAGTTAAATATCAAACATTAGGGTTAATTTGATCAAGAAAGATATATTTCAGAAAAAAAGATTTTATTTCGGATAAACTATCTTACGAAATCAATTAAGGAAGTGATACCTAATTTTGAAAATATTAACTAAGGATAGTAAAATACGAGATATGTCAGTGCAAACAAGATTTCCAAAAATATTGAAGGTATTTTTTTCCTCCGAAGATCAGAATTGAGACGTTTTCAAAATTCTATTGCATAGGAACAATGTATGGAACATAGTACAAGAGACTGTTCCTTACGTTGTTCCTTGCTACGTTTCCTTAAGGCAGACAATCTTAAATTGTGTCAAACAAGACCGTACAAGAGTTATAACCGTTACAACACGTGATCATCCACGTGATTGAAATCGCTCTTGTAGCTGTAGTTGTTCCATGCCTTGATTCGTTCCATAACCTTGAAGTGTGGAACCTTTTGTACTTAAACTAGAATAATCTCGAAGGCATTAAGGTTAGTTCCATCAAACAATACATATCCGAATTTCTAACCTTAGACAACTATTATATTTGTTATCATCAAAACCAGGAACCTAACAAATTCCCCCTTTTGATGATGACAAATATTAGTGCAAACTTTCATAAAAATATCGAATAATCCGGTGCTTAGCATAGAGACAATAGAAGGACATGGAAGACTGTTAGTATCAAACATAAATCACAACAATTAGATATTCAAACTAAACCGCTGAAAACGTGAAAAGAGCATTGGTTAATATAGACTTATAGATAGGGCTGTTCATTTTGGTTAACCGAACAGAACCGAACCGAATTTTCGATTTGCCCTTATCATGAACCGAAACGAACCGAAAACCGAATATAGGTCGGTTATTTCGGTTAACCGAACCGAAACCGAACCGCCACATACATTTTTTACATTTTTTTCAAAAAATAAAAAAAATGGTGCGATTTCGGTTAACCGAAACTCCAAAACACCGAACCGAAAACCGAATTTTTTTTCGGTTCAGTTAACCGAGCCGAAAAAATTTGTGGTGCGGTTAACCGAACCGAAAAAATGTACGGTTTTCGGTTATTCGGTTCGGTTAACCGCGGTTCAGTTTTTTCTGAACACCCCTGCTCATAGATAAAAAGCTAACATAAATCTTCCCCCATTTGACACTATCAAAAAGGCCAGACTGCACAAGAGAGTAAGGCAAAACCACCACACAAATGCGAATTGAACCAAGTTTAATGCCCTAAAGAAACCAAATAGCTCGAATGAAATGTACTCAAGCTATAGAATACCAAGACCAGGTCACTAAATCCTAGGAAACATAACAGCAATAAAGCATCGTAGTGTCTAAACCAGTTATTTAGAAGAGAACAGTAAACCATGCAAGAAATGGTTTAAGGCTTAGGTGTGTTTAGAGCTGGACACGGGCCGAACCGTACCGTGCCTCGTGCTGGCACCGGGCCAGAGGGGCAAAATGGTACTGCACCGGGCACGGTCATCGGGCAACCGTACCGTGCTCGAACCGTGCCGAAAATCTTCAATGCTACCGAGGCACGACGTTGGGCACGGCAGCACGACGTACCCGAGCCGTACCAAGCCGAGCGAGCAGGCGGGCTAGCCAGCATGCCAAATGGCAATCTCGGCCCAACATAGCAGACCTTGCAAGGCTAGTCCACTAGTGAAGTCAAAGTAACAAATCCATAACATGACAGCCTTTTTATAACACCCAATTTTCTTACATCTTCTTCTCTCCGCCGATGTGGGATAAAGTTTTCTACTCAACTTTTTTTTTTTTGAATAAAACTTTTTTTTTTTTTTAGGTTTTTGAAGATACGACATTTGTTGCTTGTTAAGTTGTTAGCTCTTTATTTCCTTTGGCATCATTATTACTTGTTAGCTTTTATTTGTCTCATTAACTTTATTATGTTATCTACTAGTGTTAGTAATTAGTTATGTTATCTATTCCATGTAATTAGTCATATAATTATGTTATCTAAGGATCCTTACAACTCATGTTAAGAAAAACAAAGATGAGAGAGTGAGGAAGTGAAGACATAGTATAGTACCATTTTTGCCTTGTTGAATAATCATTAGTACTATATATCTAAATTAAAGGTGCAAGAATACAATACATTAGTACTATAATAATCATCTATTAGCTTAGATAACAATCATCTATTATAAAAGCTAATGTTATCCATTACCCCTCTAATGATTACTCCTAAACCAAGCATGCCCTTAGCTTAGATAATGTAGGTACATACTTATGCCCTGTGTAGAGCTCAATTGGCTATTTGCGGTTGTGATAATAATGAATACTATGAACTATATAATACAACTTGATCAATCGAAAGCGGAGTAGGTGTGAAGAGAAGTGAGCTATATATCTTATAACTTATGTAATGAGTGTACATACTTACGGGGAACAGAGTGGGTATTTGAGATTGTGATTAAATGAGTATGAACACACAGAAATTTACACATATACATATCAATTGTCAAATAAGATTAAGTACAAATTGGATAAGTTAGGGATTTGGGAATTGTTTGGCTAATAAGTATGGAGATGATACGTATAAATTGCTTTATAATTGGCTAAAAAAAGACAAGTGAGACCACCCTACGCAGTCCCATACGAATATCACACTTGAGCATAAGGCACAAGTGTTGGAAAAATTAACTCACGGAAAGACCAAACAAATAACAATACAAGGGAAATCAATTAATTTAGCACAAATTAAACAAGAACAAAACAATCAAACTTCAATTAAACAATAAGAGTAGAGATTAGAGTGGCCTGGGTCGAATCACGCCTTAGCGCTCTCTTTAGAGAGGAATACGCCCCCACTGCACTCTCAGCTGGGCTTACATGCATGGCTTAGTACAAAGTCTAGCAATCTGGGCCTATTAGCTGCTTAGCATATTGGGCTGTAGCTTGATTATTAGAGCACTGGGCCTAATTAATTTTAATTAGTTAATGTTAGTTTAATAAAGATTTTTTCATTTTTCTTTGACGTATGAAATGTGCTTGCGGGCCGTGCCTAGGCACGCTTATCTCACCCCAATCATAGCCGTGGCACGGTTGAAATCCGCCGTGCTTCGGACCGGGTGGGCACTGTCCTTGAGCGGGCCGTGACCGTGCCATTACCGGGCCGGATTGGTGGGCGTGCCAGAAGCGGGCCGCCGGCCCGGCTGCCCAACTTTAGGTGTGTTGTCTTGAGGACCAGTGACAGGAACAAGTGATGGAACAGGTGATGAAACAGGTGATGGAATGAACAAGTGCTAGGAATAGAGTTTCTTGCAAAAGCAGCAAAGCTAGTAGCAATAGATGGAGCAGTGGAAGTGGAACGATCAGCTGCACTAGAATCAGGACGTTGAATGCCTTGAGCAAGACATAGGGCATCAAGAGTACTATTTATCCTCCCAAATTCTCGAGCCATTACATCATTAAACCTTGCAAATTTACCGACAAACAGACGAAGACCCTCAAGAGTAAGAGGACCATGTGTAACCACAAATTTTGTTCAGAGAAAGTAGGGCACAAAAAATATGTAACACCCCGTACTTTTTGGAAATTTATCTGATTTGGGTGTTACTAATTATATTGAATTTCGTATTTTACGGTTTATTTTTGGGAATTGATATAGTGATTTTCGGATTTTAAAAGGGTGTATATTTGTTTTGTTACCCATTGGTGATCTCGATTATGGAATAGATCATACCATTAAGTTTATTGAGGAGATCTTACTTATGGAGTGTTCGATTACATTCTCATTCCAATGTCGTTTTGATAGCTTTCTTAATCGTGAACTTAATCGTGAAGAAACGGTTTTTTAGTCGCTAAGTAGTCTCTTAACGTAAACCCGGAACAAAGTTGTGATTGTTCCATTGTATCAATTGAGGAGCTTTTCCTAATAAATATGAGGTTAAATACCACAAGTTTCATGTTCATTCTCAACTTCCACAATCTCAATTTACCCAATTTTAGAAGTTTGTGTGTAGTGTGGGGCTAGAAACCGATCTTATTTCATAAGCACGAGGTGCCGGAACGTACACAAGCAATCTTAGATGATACTAACTTATGTTGATATCTGATTGGCCCCCCAAAATATTGCATAGTTAGCCTTAACCGTGCCTTAAGAAGGAGCCACGGAGCTGGCTGCTTACCGCTTGATTTAGGCTACAGAAGCTTCAACTTTGTCAGCAATTTTATCATTCGCCTCTCACCCAAATTAGGCGAAAAAAGCCTACATTCAACTACTCTTTTCTATCTACAAATTCACAGAAGACTTCAAGCCCAAATTTGTTCATTATGATCGCGTAAATTTCTGTACAAGTTCAGGTGTCTTTCTGAACTCGTTTCTGGACCAATTTTGGTATACTGGTCATATTCCCTTCATTTGGTAAGATAAATCCTTGATTCTTGTTTCTACTTACTCTTAAGATATATTGAAACAAACTCTAATTGGTTAATTTCATTTTCATTATGATTTAGTTGCCCAAATCATTTGCTAAGTAAACCTTTGCTTCGTTGCTCTTCCTACTTGTATCATGAACTTAAGGTCTTCGTAAATTGATCATAACGGCCTCGTTTCTTCATTTATTTGATCTAAAAAAAATCCAAAGTTGAACTTAATTTCAAGATATTGATGTTAGGCTTTTGTAAGGCTTTAAAAGTTGTCGTTATGATGATATAGTCCCTAGAATTTGGATGCGCTTATGGTACTCTATTTTAGAACAGTTGTGGTATATGGGCAATAAATTCTTTGATAGTTAATGAACGTTAACGTTTGATGTGTTGATATACTCCTAAGAGGAAGTTTTATAATATACAATTGGTTTTGTGTCTAAAAGGTTAGGAATCCATTACCAATTATCATCTAAACACCAGTTATGTGTTTTGAAACATGAAGAGTGAGCAGCCTATTGTTGTATTGGATTTGGAAAAGTTATACTTAGTCTCTTTGGGAGATTTTGGGAAGTAAAATGATAATGTGTAGTTATTTGATGTCCCGTGCTTACATGGTTCGTTGGAGGATGATGTATGGAAGTATGGAGCTGTTCTGGATAGCTAAGAGCTTTGTGAATTCAAAGGGATTTTGTTCCGCTGATTTTGAGAAAGATTATTAAGGAGAAGTTAAGCGTGTCTGGTAAGAACGTCGTTAACCCATCTTGAGCTCGAGCATGTTTCATATATCTTTTGTGATCCGACAATTTATTTCATATTATATATGTTGCAATATATGTTCATATCGTCTCCAAGTTTGATAAAGTTGGATTATTAAAATTCAATTAAATGAGAAGGGGCTCGACCCCTCTGTTATATGTTCTTTTGTACTTGTCTTTGTTTGATATTCGGCTTTGACTTACGTTGTTATATGAGATCGACTCTACGAATGAAATAATGTATCTAGGACAGATAAAATGGCCTTGTTGAATAATGTTACATCACAATCTGCTAAAGCAGGCGTGACCACTGGTCCGTCGGGGAATTATAAAAACACCTCTGACCAAGTTGACCAAGGTGAAATCTGGGCTGGGGTAGCTGTCAGTCGCCTATTAGACTTCCTCCTAGAACGGTTACATCCTACTGGTTGTCTAGTGAGGGGTGTGCACACTCGGGTCTATATAGAGAGGTTCAGAGCTCTAGTAGCGTGTTAGGGTAGGACCCAATCACGAAACCGGGACTTATAATTGTTGAGATATTGAACTGATTGAATCTTGGTTTTGAGCTTTTGTTATGATCATATACTTGGCTTTCTTTGTTTAAGCGTTGCTTGATTAGCTACGCGCCTTGATATCTTGTTGTCCTTATTGTTCCATATGCTTGTGAATTCTTACTCAGCCCTTTGCTGACAGTTTGTCCCTACCCTATTTTGGGGCCTGTATCTTTCTCTGATGATGCAGTTGGTAGGTCTACTTGAAGTGAAATGTTCCATGCATGGACGTCAATTCTTATCATGGGGCTAGTTTTTGAGTAATTGTTACGTCGTTTGAGACAACTGAATCAATTATGTCTGTTATTATCAAATTGGGTGGGTTTTTGTAAACTTGCCTTCAGTCTTCCGCTGTCAACTCGCTATCATTTATGTATCTAAGTTGGTTTAAATTTTATCAGTGTTTTAGCCTTGTAGTTGACTCAGTAGTCAATTGCGGCATAACAATCCTAGATTTTGTATTATTTAAATTTGGTCAAAATTTAGGGTTGTTACAATATAGAAACAAAATGAATTTATTAATTTGAGTATTTATGTGTACAATCTCTGTAATTAATTCTAAAGTAGAAGTAAACCCCTTTCATTGATTCTCCAACTTGATCTTTAATCTGAGGATCACAATTACTTGATCTCGAATTTGCAGATTTGACTTGACTTTGTAGATCTGGACTTGAGGGTCTTCGTAGATCTTTACTTGTTGTTCTTCAGATGGCTCTTAAGACTTGACTTCTCCTGTAGGAGGACTTGAGTCGTGTTAGGGTTTTTTTATGTGATATTCTGTGAATTTTGTGATCATCTGTGGACTTTCTGATCTCCTCTATTTATAGTGGAGAGGTGAGAGAGTCAGTTGGATTACATCTTCTGGAGGTGTGGTGATTCGCGGACTCTATCTCTTAGAGTTTCAATAAGAGAATATCACCCTTAGTAATAAAAGATAATTACCATTTAATAATTATCTGAACAAGAGATAATTATAATTTAATCACTGTATTTGATACTCATCACCCAGTAGTCCATCTCCAACGATGAGTCACATGAGACACATGGCACTATTTGATTGGTCAGCCTGCTACGATTGGCCAGTCAAATAGTCAACTCTGACTTTTCAAAGCCTACGTGGCACATTTTAATTGGCTGATCATTTTTGGCCTCCTACAAATGCCCCCTCGAGACTTGGCTGCGCATACAACTTGGAATGTTTGAGCGCGGGCTGGTCTCGATCCACTTGACTTTGACTTGGAAGTGATTCGAATTTGATTTACTTCGACTTAAATGTCACTTGAATCGACCTAGAAGTCATTTTTACTTGCTTGATGCCAGTACCGATTTCAGATTCCATTGCGTGTAAATACTATGACTAACTTTAACATCATATTTGAACTTACATGAATTGCGAACCACAAATTCCAAATTTTAGTCGAAGTAGGAAAATCTTAGCCCTTGTTTCTTTGTACTTCAAGAATTGTATAGGAATTTGTAGTCGGCATCCAATTTCGAATAGGATTGGAGAATATATCCTAACTCAAATTGGAGATGTACCGTACGTCCGTACCATAACCTATAAATAAGGGTACTATGCTGAAATTTTGAAGAACACAAATTGTACGTTTGATCTGTGCTAGAACGTGATCAGGTAATACTACTCGTACCTCACTTTGATTTTTCTTGCCAAATTTCGATGCACTTTAACTTTGTGTATACCAGTAAGTCAGTAACATAACATAAGTGTATTGATACTGATTCTTTTCTTCGCCGCACTTTCCCATTCGCAGATCGCATTGTAGCAAACTTTGGACCAGCTTTGCTTTCCCCAGATTTGACGTTTACCAAGACCAACAAGGTACATCACCTTTTTAATCTTTGCATTGATACTTGATAGGAGACATCCCTTTTTTCCTTGTCCCCTGCCCAACACTTTTTTCTTTCCTTTGGAGTAGCATACATCCTGCTTTAACCAATTATTTATAGTACTACAATTTAAGATCATGGCCTACTTCCGACGATGGACTGCTACTTTGATATTTGCTTGACGCCCGAAAACATGTGAAAGCAATAACGTTTAGCGTCTCAATTTGACTTTGATCCACTTAGAGTGTTGACAATCGTACTTTGATGTGTACACCAAACAAACTTTAAAGTCTTCATAGCTTGGTCTTGAAGAGCCCATCTTCGAATTTGTGTTAAACGTGAGATAGACGAGCTGCACATAAAAAATGAACTTGGATTGCTGATCTATAATAGTTTCTGTTGTTTAATGAAACAACTACTATTATATAGAACTAATCATCAAAACTTCAAAACATGGCCATGTGATTCTTCTTGGAGTGAAGTATTTTTTACAAAATTTGACTCTGATGTACTTCTTTGCTTGTTGGCAGGTACTAGGACTTAACACTTTGCCCTTAGTTCGCTCGTCGCTAATAAGATAGCCCTTTATTGATAACTTGGCCGATTTTCAGTTTGTAAGGTGGGTATTGCTCACTTAAGTCCTTTCTACATTTGATTTTATTTGCATGACGCCCTCATAAATTGCATACAAAACTATGGTACACAACTACATATGGACGGGCTTCATCAGAAACTTAGTTCTGATGCCCTCTTATTAATTATAAAGAGCTGCAAGGAGATCGCCGAATTTATTATTCTTCAAATGGAGAATTTCCTCCGGTGTGATGCGCGTTGGATCGTGTAAACACTTGGAAGGAAATTAACTGGCTAATGTCGGAGAACTTCTCCTTGGTGTGATGCGCGTTGGATCATGTAAACGCTAAGGAGAGTGCCACTGCTACAACAATGAGAATTTCATCTCGCATGATACACGTTGGATCGCGTAAGTGCTAGAGGGAGTTTGACTTAGCAACTGACGGTGAACTACCCCAAGTGTGATGTGCGTTGGATCATATAAGCACTAAGTATAGTTTGATTTGGCCGCCGATGACGAATTATGTTTAGTGTGATGTGCGTTGGATCGCGTAAACACTAAGTGTGATTCTGATTGTATCCCAATTTACAATTCCGCCAACCTCAATTGACATCGACTAGTAACCCTATTTCTTTTGAAAGGAGAGGAGCAACTGAAGGCTATGTGGCCTATGTACCATATGTCCGTATGCAATCTGCTAGTGCGTCGAGACTTGTGTGTAGTTGCTGACTTCTGCATTTTTTTTTTTTTGCAGGATGAACCCAAGCGTCCCTTGTCCTGTCGATTGAGATTGTAGACAGCTGTCAAGGAGCAAGAATTGCATGTGATGAAAGTGAAAAATATCCATACTTCTCAAAGGTCTCGAATGATGGGAAAACCGGAAGCATCAATTATCTTCTTGTTCGTGACCAAGGGGGCGAAGAACTTGAAAAAGCAACACGATGTTCTTATTATCCCTCCGTGATTGGGAGTTGTGAACTTTCCTGGCCCTTCAATATTGCTTGTATGGCAAGATTGGAGGAGTCGATTCAAGAGGAAAAACACGAGGTATTTACGTCTCGTAACAAGGCCCACTGTCGCGGAACGCAAAAGGAGGTTCTTATCTCGTGGATGCAGGTATATATGGTGCTGTGAAAGCATGAATGTTTCCATATGACCGTCGTCGTGATATGCTGAGAAAGTTTTGTGAATCATGGTCATCTGCCACAAACACTCTGCATACAGTTGTTGGTGTTATGTCGATCTCATTATGGGACCTGAAAGAGCTTTGTGGACTTCCTATCTTGGGCGAGTTTTATGACGAAGTCACCCCCATTTTTGAGGAAATTACTGGTCTTGACGCGAAAGGGTATCCTATACTTCCTTTCAACTGCAGGTTCATGTTTTATGCATACCATCTGGCGCAGACTCAAAACAAGGAGAGGACGACTTCACACCTGGTTTCAATCGCTTATTGGATAAAATGGTGGTTTAGGGGTGAGGTGGTTTATGATAACCCCTTTAACACCAAGAAGCCTCCGAGGGAAATTATCCTTCCAACAGGTCGAGCGTCTTCGCGAGGTCGCACAAAAGAAGAGAACATCATATTTGGAGACTTAGGAGTTAATTGGCGTGATGAAGATGAGATTTATCTTACAGCCTTCTTATCTACTGGGCTCTGCCTTTTCGTACTTCCCATCAATCGCGGTAAGTATATACGCCCTGAAACCTTAAAGATTGCCTCGCTTATGGCTCGAGGCATTAGATTTTGTCTTGCTATTCCTGTACTTACGAGCATCTATAACGGATTGAATTGCTCTGCCTTTGATGGAAATAAGCTTGGAAAGTGTAGAGCCTCTCTCCCTGAGCACTATATTTATTACGCTTGGATAGGTGAGTACTTCCAACTTTACACCACCAAAGTGCGTGATGCCGATTGCCCCAGGATGTGGAAGTTTTCTGGCCTTACCGCATGCAGAATTCCTAAGCAAAGTAACGTCTTTCAGTAAAGTGATGGTCAAGACTGGATCCATACCCGGAAGAAATGGGTTGATGATAGGAAAGTTGGCTCAATTGTCAAAACTGCAAGTTATAGGCTTCATGTTGATTCATTTGAATACTTGGTAGTGCACGTACATGCTACTTGACTTTGAGACGGGGGCAATATGTACATGGTGGAACCCTATAGTCCAGACATAGTTGTTAAGCAGTTCGGCTACACAGAGGACCTTCCCGGAGCTTTATTGAAAGACATTTTATCTACTACAGTGCGGGAACTTGTGTTCTTGTGGAAGCGTAGTCTTTACCGTTATACCCCCTGTAGGCTTTGCTACCCAGGAGCATTTCTCAAATATGACCAAATCAACTACACCAAGCGCTTCATAGAATGGTGGAAGACAGAAACGTCATAGTACTTTGAGAAGAGTGGCAAAATCCTTGCCGCGCGTTTAGATTCGACATTCAAATTGTACCAACTTCCAAAGGGCAACATAGGTCACATAAACAAGCACGATCCACCATTGGTCGAACCTCGCTCAGGTGAGGCTTCTGGCGTAGTAGATGTTGCTATAATTGAGGGTGAAATTCTTGCTACCAAGGAACCGTCAAAAGAACATGTTGAAAAACGTAATTGCTCCAATTCTGAGAAACAAGTTGAGTCCTCCTAAGATGCATCAAAGAAGTGTAAGATGTCTAGTAAGCAGAGCGACATGGATTCAAATAAGCCCCCAACCAAACCTTGCTCCAATCGTTTATCTTCGAAACGTTCTAAAGTTGGTGATAAGGTTGTAACTTTCCTTTGCTGTTTCTTCCTTGACTTTCTTCTTCATTTTTATGACATACTGACAATTTTTTTTATAGGACTTGTCACCCATGGACGTGGAGGCGACGATGTCATTGTTCTTGACCAACAACGACCAGTAAATGATGCAAGAATCCTTCCTATTGACGTTCCTACTGCTGAAGAAGGCGAAGCTGCAAAAGGCATTGGTACTTCTGTTCCAGATAACGTTCAAACGCCAATAGATGGCACCATTGAGGATACAGATTCTTCACATGGAGAGGTTCTTCCACTTGTGAGGAGAGAAGTTGGTGAGACTAATAGAAGAGCGACTACGACTGCACGTCTTACCACATCCGGTTCAACTTTCCTCCCTTCCAATGCGCATAGTAGAGGTTGAGAGAAGGCTATAATAGCGCTGCAGAACTCCTTACTCGAGGATCTGGTAAAAGCTCATTATGCTGAAGTTGAGAAGGTGAGGAAAGGTGCTGACGAGACCTATGTCGTCATCAAATTGATAGGTGGAGATCCAACCTCTCTTCAAACCACGGTTGATGATTATGCTGCAGATGTGCGAGCTCTTCTCTTACTTCAAAAAGGAATTTCAGGAAGGAGTACTTGTAGCCAGATAGCCCAAGGTGTCTCCATTACAGAAGCTAATCTGAAATATGCACAGACTTTGCTGGAGGAGGCCTTGCACTACGAAGAAAATTGTAAAAAGAAACTGGCCTCGGTGGAAAAGGAGGAAGCCGCTCTGGAAGAATCTCTTCGTACCTTACGTGAGATGTAGTCAAAACTGAAGGGACAATAACAAGAACGTCTTGAAGCAATATCCTCATCTCAAGCGTCAATTGAATATTCAAAGCAAAAGTTAGAGAAATTGAAGTCCACTCCTAATATGCATGAGAGAGAGATAAACGCTTTGAGAGAGATTGAAACCATCGTGAAACAAAAGAAGAAGGATTTCGAAGCAACTTTGTAATACCTTCCATTTTCTTCCTTGTTGTCTTTTGATATTTCCTGCCGAATTTGAGGCTCTTGTAATGAATTTCTCTTTATACTTCTTTCGCAATTGAGACTTGATTTATTCTTTCTAGATATCGTATGAATGCACACATTAATGCAAATCAGCTTAATTCGAGTAAATTTTTTGTTGATTTAGTTGTACATGTACAGTTTAAACTCATGCATGCCAGGAGTGGATTTTTTATTTTATTTAGTCGTTCACGGTTTAAACTCATGCGGGCCAGGACTGAGTTTTTTTTGGAAATGTGGAGGGTTTTTTTTTAAAAAAAAGTGTGGATATTTTTTAAGTTATGAACTTGGAGTAACATGTTTACTCAAGCAGCCTACGTACTTATAGGATGCCAGGATGTCAATTTGCAAGATCAAGCCAAACGTAGTTCACTTATTTGGGATGTTTTTGTTTTTTTCTTTTTGTGGTTTTTTTGTAGTTGTTTTTCTTGTTGTTTTTTTTTTTTTGTGGTGCAGTTTAGGATTGTACCCTAGAGCATAACAGCTCTTCAACTTATGCTTAGTAGCGCTTCAAAAATTTGTCGTTGATGGGTCCAATTTGCATTCCCTTATCATCAACAATCTTGTAAGCTCCACTAGTGTAGTCTCTTGAATTTCGTGAGGACCGTCCCACTTGGAAGTGAACTTGCTCTTGTTTTTGTGAGAGGTAATAATTGGTTTTCGAACAGCATGGACAAGATCACCCACTTTAAAGGAACGCGGCCGGACTTTCTTGTTGAAAGCTCATGACAATCGAGCTTGGTAACATTCCAACTTTTGTTGCGCTTCTAGCCTCTTCTCATTGAGGGCTTCCATTTTGCAAGCCAAAATTTATCATTTTATTCTTCCGTGAGACCCTCTTGGATGGCGATTCGCAATGACAGAATTTCGAGCTCCAAAGGTAAAACGACTTCTACACCATACACCAAAGCGTAAGTGGTTGCTTGAGTCGTTGTCTTGTACGTTGTTCAATATGCCCATAACGCTTCTCCAAGCTTGTCGTGCCAATCCCGTTTGGAACCTTTTACGACTTTGATTAAAAGATTACAGAGAGTCTTGTTGAATGCCTCTGCCAAGCCGTTCGCAGGAGCATTGTACACTTGTATGTGTTGCACCATCTTGAACTTGGTGCAAAGATCAGTCACCAACTTGTTGAAGAATTGCTTGTCATTATCAGTGATAATCCATCGCGGCACGCTATATCTGTAGATGATGTTTGACTTGAGAAATTCCACGACGTTCGCCGTCTTCACTTCTCTCAAAGGAACTAGGTCGGCCCATTTTGAGAAGTAATCAGTGCCAGCCAAATGATGTATGCATGTTGAGTTAAGAAATCGGGTGTAATAGGACAAACAATGTCGAGTCCCCAAGCTTCGAATGGCCAAGATGCGACGATGCAACAGCTCTGGAAGTTGATGAATCCAGTTTGAGTGGAATTGACAAGCTTTGCACATCTTTGCATACTCGAGACAATCATGTATCATCTTTGGCCAATAGTGACGTATTCTCCACACACGTTCATAGAGTTTTGAGTCGGATTGATGTGCACCACATACTCTAGATTGTGCAAGATATTGCTGTTTTTGACTCTTCATCTCCTAGGCATCGAAGCCAGAGTCCATCAAATGATCGTCTATAAAATGTTTCCTTGAAGTAGACGACTCTTGGAGCACGACGACGGATTTCAACCTTGTGTCTTCGATCGTCAGGGAGTTTCTTATGTTTGAGAAAATCTATGAGTGGTTGCACCAATCTTTTTTGTCAATTTGGTAGATAGAGATACATCCAACTTCTTTTTATCATCTTCCTCAAATTCATCATCACTTGAATCTTGGAACTTTTCTCTGAAAGGAGTGGCAATCCAACGGTTGCAGACTGGTACGTTTGTATCTTGTTCTGCCCCCAGTGTCAAAGTGGTTGCGATTTGCAAGGGCGTCGGCCATCTTGTTGGCAATTCTTGGAACGTGAGCGAATTTGACTACACTGAATTTGTCAAGCAATCCAGTAGCATACTTGCAGTACGACATTAAATCTTCCTTCTTAACTTCATACTCGCCCAAGAGTTGGTTAATCACATTGGGAGTCGCCATAGACATCCAGCTCTGTAGTTCTCATCTCGAGAGCCATCTCGAGACCCATGATCAAAGCTTGGTTTTCTGCCATATTATTTGAGCCCAAGTTTGTGAGTGCGAAAGAATACGGAAGAATGTGTTTTTCAGGAGATACGAAGATAACTCCAGCGCCTGCACCATCATGTCTTGCAGCAACATCAAAATACATCTCCCATGTAGGAATTATTTCGACAAGGAAAACATCTTCGCCTAGGAGATCGTCAGAAATCTCCCATTCGTCAGGTTTAGGATGATTGGCTAAGAAGTTAGCCAACACTTGTCCCTTCACAACTATTTGGGAGATGTAGACGATGTCATATTGCTTGATCAACACAAGCCACTTTGCTAGTCGCCCAGAGAGGACTGGCCTTGAGAGTATGTATTTGATTGGATCGGCTTTGGAGATCACCTTCACAGTATAGGCCTGCATGTAATGCCTTAGGTGTCGTTTGGATACCCTCAAAATCCATAGGAATTTTATTTTCCTAGGAATTGAATTACCATGAGTTGTTTGGTTACCCTAAAGTGTAGGAATTGGAAATTCCTAGGCATTTCCAATTCCTCCAAAGTGTAGGAATTTAATTACCTAGGGGGGGCTAGGTAAGTAGAAATTCTCATGGGAATTGAATTCCCTTGTTCATCCAAACAAATTTCCCCAAATCCCATACTTTCTAAATTCCTAGGAATTGCAAGTTCATGGGAATTCCGACTTCCCGAGTGTATCCAAACGACACCTTAATTTCTGTATGACGAAAACTAAAGCAAGACACATCTTCTCGATTGGTGATTAATTCAGCTCAGCTCCAACCAGTGTGCGACTCAAGTAATATAGGGTCGTCTCCTTTCCTTCATTGTTCTCTTGTGCACATATTGCCCCCAATGATCTTTCTTGTGCGGCAATGTAGAGAATGAGACTTTTTCCAAGAATAGAAGCTCCCAAGACTTGAGGGCTTGTCAAATACTTATACTATCAAACGCCTTTTTACATGAATTGTCCTACTCAAAAGGAGCGTCCTTCTTCATGAGGTGGCTAAAAGGTTGGCAACGTCCAGCAAGATTGGAAATGAATCTTCGAATGTAAACAAGACGACCTTGTATTAATTTATGAAACTAACACCAATTTTCCCAAACCTTTGACAACGTATAGATTCTCATAAACCTGAAAAACTAATATTTTATACACGTTGCAATCTGTCGTAAACAAATCACGCCATCCTTGATAATCTAAACATCTAGCAAATAATAGAGCACCATTTGGAGTATTGAGCCATGAGGATAGGAAGAATTTACCTTGTAAAACAGAGGCAGTAGGGTACTTCTGCTCAACCAAATCAGTAGTGCGGCGCTTAATCCTTCTTACTTCATCAACCGCCATCAGCCTTTGGATTCGCCCAATATAGTTCGCCTCAACACATTCCCCCTCAGTCACAGCCACTACTTCCTCTTCCTTATCCTCATCACTAGATGATTCTTGTTATCTCTCCTCAATGTCTTCATCACTCTGAGTTTGATCACTAGTGTTGTCTTTTTCCTCGTCACTTTCAAATGACACAAACTCAGGTTGGGCCGCACGCTGCCTTTTCCTCGAGGAGCTAGCCATCAATCGATTTGATTGTCTTTTGGGACCAGTGTTAGGGCCAGTTGCAGATTTGGTGGTTCTTTTTGTAGAGCTTTTCTTCTTTGAAATGGGTGATCCGGTGATTTTCTTTCTATCAACAATCATACGAACCATGGTGTTACTTGGAGAGAGGAAAAATAATGAAAAATGGTGTGATAGAGAAAGATGCAGTAGTAGTAGCTCTGAGGTCTTGGAAGAACAAACGACGATGCTTTTCCCTTTAATAGGTCTTAGAGTTTGTCAGGTGTTAGGAGTATGTTTTCCGGTTTTTTTTTTTTTTTTTCGTTTTTGGAAAACAACTTCTCCTCTTTTTTTTTTTAATTCTTCCCCTTTTGGAAATATGATGACGATCATGAAACCTTCCAATACACATATATGAGATCTTCCTACCATATCAACTGCATATTTTCGACTTGTGATCCAAGTTACCAATATCCTCTGAATATTCACTTGCCACAAAATCCTCTATCCAAGAAAACGTTGCTCATAAGACCACTGCTGGGAACAGGTGAAAGAGTGGAGTTTGGGAACAGGTAGGAGAGCATGGCAAAAGAATGAAAAAGGGAACAAGGCATAGTACACTATTCTCATAACTTGTTTAAACGCTGTTTCCCAGACATGTACAGCTAAGCACTTTCAACAAGATCAATCATATGGCATACAGTAGACATTTGTGGAACACAAGTGGTGACAACCAATTCTCGTCAATCATTGGGGGGCCAAAGTGTGCAAACAGTCACCTTAGTCTAAGTAAACCAAGTTCAGTTCTAATTTTCTGAAACCTTTCTCTAGGTAACGCTTTAGTAAAAGTATCTGCAAGTTGATTTTCAGTTTGACAAAATTCAAGCATAACAAAACCCTTTTTCCACATTATCCCTTAAAAAATGATGTCGAATAGCAATATGCTTAGTCTTATAATGTTGAACAGGATTTTTCGAGATATTGATAGCACTAGTATTATCGCATAAGATAGGATTACAACCCACCTCAATACCGAAGTCTTTAATTTGCTGTCTTACCCATAAGGTTTGTGCACAATATGAAGCAGCAACAATATACTCAGATTCGGCAGTAGACAAGGAAACAGAATTCTGCTTCTTAGAGGCCCAAGAGATTAAACATGGACCTAAGAAGTTTCTCATACCTAATGTGCTTTTCCTGTCAACTAAGAAGCCTGCATAATCTGAATCTGAATATCCTATCAAGGCAAATGATCCTCCTTAAGGATATAGTAAGCACAAGTCATCCGTTCCTTTCAAATATCTCAAGATACGTTTAACAGCTTTAAGATGAGATTCCTTTGGATTAGATTGAAATCTAGCACACAAGCACACATTGTAAACAATATATGACCTACTTACAGTGATGTAAAGAAGAGAACCAATCATACCTCGGTATGTAGGTCGTGTTATCGACACTCTTACCGTTTTGGAATTGGCGTGTCATGAGGCTTGGAATCCTCCATTGAGTATTTCTTCAGTAATTCTTTGATGTACTTCTGCTGATGAATCATGATGGAATCGTGAGATTGTTTTATTTGCAGGCCAAGAAATAAAGTAGCTTAGCTCACCCATCACGCTCATCTCAAACTCACTCTGCATTAAAGTTGAAAAGCTATCACACAAAGATTGATTAGTAGCTCCAAAAGTTATATCATCAACATAAATCTGAACTAATAGAAGATTATCTCCTTCCGACTTCAGGAACAGTGTCTTGTCAACTGTCCCTCTATTGTCATCATTCTTCATCTAGATATTTGGCAGTCGCTCATACCAAGCTCTAGGAGCTTGTTTCAATCCATAAAGGGCTTTGTCCAAATTTCATACATGATCACGTAAGACAGAATCCTCAAAACCTGGTGGCTGCTTAACATACACAACTTCCTTCAAATAGCCATTAAGAAACGATGTCTTGACGTCCATTTGAAAGAGCTTAAAGTTCATGAATGCAACAAAAGCAATCAAAGTCCGAATGGCCTCTAGACGAGCAATTGGAGCAAAGTGTTAGGAAGCGTGGTGGGGGGAATAGACTAAAACACACTTAAAAAAGAGGATATAAGAGAGGATATAGGAGGAGGAAACTCTTTTGTATTATATGAATGTGTTTTGTATTTAACTCCACACTTTCTACCCTCAACATCAAGGGGTATTTATACTAAACTCACTCAAGTAACCTTCATCTCAATACATGCAACTCACACACACATTACTCACTTACTCCCTCCGTCCCAGATCAAACGCCTCAAGGCGTTTTTGTAGTGGAATAAGAAAAATTGATATAATAAGTTGAGTGGGGTAAAAGGAGGAGAGAGAATGTGAGGATTAATAAAGGTAGGAGAGATAATATGAGAGAAGATGTAATAATTTAATAAAAGTAGGAGAGATAAATATGTCTCAAAATAGATGGGGTGTTTGAAATGGGACGTCCCAAAATGGACTATGGGCCTTTGAACTGGGACGGAGGGAGTATTCAATACTAAAACTCCTAAATTAATGGTGCCTCTAATAACATTCCCAATTCATTAAGCCAAAGTTGTAGTAACTTGCTTAAACTTCCAATGGTGTAATGTCTTGCACTTATTTGTGTAACACATGCAATAATCAAGTTTAACTTTCAATACTCCCTCGTAAACTTGATTTGCTCATAACTCCTAGTAGCATTCACATCTTCTGAAAAATATCAAACTTCAAAGGCTTTGTAAATATGTCAGCAACCTGGTCATGTGCCTTGACATACTTTAACTCAACTTCTCCTTCTTCCACACATTGCCTTATAAACTGGAACCTTGTCCAGATATGCTTGCTTCGGTCATGAAACACTGGATTCTTTGCCAGTAAAACAAGAGCGGACTTATTATCAACCATAATCTCTGTAGGTTCACTTTGAGGGAAATAAATTTCGCGCAACAACGGTCTCATCCAAATAGCATGACATGCACAAGAGGTACTAGAGACATACTCAGCTTCACACGTAGACAAAGTAACAATAGGCTATTTCTTCGAGCTCCAAGAGACATCATTGTCTCCTAAGTAAAAAACAAACCCAATTGTACTTTTGCTATCCTTCATGTCTCCGGCCCGGCATAGTCACTGTTACAGTATCCCAAAAGTTGAACTTTTATGATGCTGAATAAAATAACCCATAATCAATAGTTCCTTTCAATTACCAAAAAATTCTCTTTGCTACCTTCAAGTGTGCATTGGACGGAGTCTCCATGAACCGACTTACTAGACCGACAGCAAAAAAATATCCGATTTTGTATCAAGTACCTCAAACTTCCCAGAAGACTTTTGAACAGAGTTAGATTCACCTTCTCTTCACTTTGATCGGATTTTGATAGCTTGACCCTGCATTCCATCAGGGTGCTGACAGGATTAACATCAACCATGTTAAACTTCTTCAGTATACTCTTGGTGTATCTTTCTTGTGAGATAAAGATGCCTTCCTCCATTTGTTTTACCTCGATGCCCAGATAATAGGACACAAGACCAATATATGTCATCTCAAACTTCCTAGTCATGCTCTTCTTGAACTCATCAAACAAGTGTAAGTTACTACTTGTAAAGACAAGATCATCCACATAGATAGACAAAAAAAGACATCATTTTCTTGCTTCTTTCCATAAAGTGCATGTTCATGTATGCACTTTATGAAACCATTGCCTTGCAGGTACATGTCTAGACGATTGTTCCACGCCCAAGGTGCCTAATTTAATCCATAAAGTGCTTTCTTGAATTTTAGCACTTTGTCTTCTCGTCCTTTGACAACATACCCATCAGGTTGTTCAATATATACCTCCTCCTTCTCAAGATAACTGTTTAGAAAAGCAGATTTCACATCCATTTGATGAATTTTCCAACGATTTTGAGCTGCAAGTGAGATTAACAATCTCACTGTCTCTAGTCGGGCGACAAGAGCAAACACCTCTTCATAGTCAATTCCTTGCTTTTGCTTGTAACCTTTAGCAAAAAGTCTGGCCTTGTATCTTTCAACTTCTCCTTGGGCATTCTTTTTGATCTTGTACACCCACTTGACTCCAATGGCTTTTTTCTCACTTGGTGGTGTTGCTAACTCCCAAGTTTCATTCTTCTGAATGGAACGAATTTCTTCATTCATAGCCTTCATGTATTTTATTATTATTATTATTATTATTATTATGGAAAATTTGCCACATAGCACCTTTTATGTTTCCAAATTTATCAGCTAGCACCTTTTATGTCCAATTTTGCTAAATGACACCTTTAATTTGCCTATTTTTAATACATCGCACCAAATAACCAATTTCCGCCCAAACGTTGTTTGACTCCGGCGTTAACTCGTGTGAACATCACGCACTGCTTATTTTCTTCTTTTCTTTCCTTCCCCTTCAAAATCAACCCGACATTCTCCTCACTATAATGCTCCTCTTCTCTTCATTTCTCTTTCCCTTCAAATTTTTTTCCCAATTATTAGATTGTCTTCCTCACATTTAGTCTTCAACAACCATCATTAATCCACTCCTCTTGGTCGCCATCAAAGTGACGTGGTTTGCAAAACATAAAAGCTTGACAACAGGTACCCTTATTTTCTGGTTCTCTCTCCTTTTTTGTGTGTTTTTGGTAGATGTTGAACCTTAATGGACTAAAGTATAGTTTAATAGGTACATTTAAAGTACTTCATTAGCTTAATTGAGTCAATTGGAGTTGGGTTATGCCCTAAAAAGTTTTAGATCGTAGTGGATTTGTTTCTGAATTAAACCCTAATTTTCAATCAAATTGTTCAACGACTTTGTTTGTGTGCTTATGTACTAGTTAATTGATTAATGAATTGATAATTGATTACATTTCATTTGAATATTGGACTGAATTGAATATAGTAATTGATATAAATGGATGATAAAACCCCAATTTAATTGAATGATAAAACCCTAGGAATAACGAGAAAATTCAAGTATAGAGAATATAAAACCAATCAAACAACTTACCTGGTTGAAATTGGAAGAGATAGGGAAGAAATCAATAGAAACAAGTAGAGGGAAGAAAATAAGAAGATAAGAAATGAAGAAGAGCAGTGAGATGTCGAGTTGATTTTGGGGGGCAAAGGAAAGAAAAGAAGAAAATATGCATCACATTAGTCAACGCCGGAGTAAAACAAAGTTTGGCCGGAAATTGGCTATTTGGTGTGATGTATTAAAAACAGGCAAATTAAAGGTGTCATTTGACAGAATTGGACATAAAAGGTGCTAGGTGTTAAATTCGGAAACATAAAAGGTGTTATGTGGCAAATTTTCCTATTATTATTATTATCATGAATAGTCAATAACAATTTACAATAATTTTGTGGGAAGACGAGATACTATATGAGCCCCCACACATTTCTCTATGGTAAAACCAATCCTAGTAAAAATGCGAGTTGCATCCTACGCACTGATATCATGGGTCATGTAAAAATGCTGGATCCACTTAAGTAGAGTAACAACCCATTATGGTAAAAATCCATTCGAACTGCCCGGGTCGTAAACACGGCCTAGTAATTTATGATATTTTTTCAAATAAAATTTTCTTGTTTAGTTTTAATTTTGTAACCTATAATCATTAAAAATGAAAGAATCAGTGTTAATATTGATATTGTACCAACAACAACAACAACAACAACAACATCCAAGCCTTATTCCCATAATGATTTGGGGTCGGCTAACATAAATCGTCGTCTAAGAACCGTCTTATGCGCGCCATAAAATTTCGAAAACGTTGTGAACCACTTTGAAACGTTGATACACTTTCGGAAGAGTTTTAATACTGATATTGTACCAAATAAAAAAATACTGATATGTTCAATCATTTTCCGTGCCAACTAAAAATCAATAATAATAATAATAATAAGGATACGAGGCCTCTTAAGGATATTATTTTGAAAACAACTTATTTAACTGAACTGAACCAAATTTGAATCATCTAATATGATCTAAACTGATCTGAATGATTCTGATCTGATCTGAACTGAATCATTCTGATTTGATATGAATAATTCTGAGCTGATCTGAATAATTTTGAGCTAATCTGAATTCATCTAATAATAAGTCATATCTCATAGGGTTTTAGACAACTATTATATTTTACCCCACCCCCACACACACAACCACAAAAATTATACTGCCCCCATGTCCTCATTCATCTTCAACCTTCATTCACTCATCTTCATCTACAAAACGCATCTTGATCATTCACTCATTCAATCATCTACAAATCACAACTTTAACATTCCTTCAATCATCCCCAAATCACACATATCTTCATTCATTCTCTCTCTTCTTGCATTTTTAATAAAAAAAATCAAATCGTGGGTTTTTTTGGGAATCATTTTCTTTTGCATTTTCAATTAAACGAAACAATTTGGGTTTTTTTTTTCTGGGTTTCCTTTTGCATTTTCGATAAAAAAAAATCAAATTGGAGGTTTTTGGATTTCCTTTTTGTTTGCATGTTCAATAAAAAAATCAAATTGGTTTTTTTTCTTCTGGTAATCTTTTCCTTCTTTATTTCTTGCATTTTTAATAAAAAAAAATCGAATTGGGGGTTTTCTGGGTTTCCTTGGCATTTTCAATCAAAAAATTCGAATTGGGGGTTTTATGGGTTTCCTTTGCATTCTTAATAAAAAAAATCGAATTGGGGTTTTCTGGGTTTCCTTGGCATTTTCAATAAAAAAAAACTCGAATTGGGGGTTTTGTGGGTTTCCTTTGCATTCTTAACAAAAAAAAAAATCGAATTGGGGTTTTCTGGGTTTCCTTTGCATTTTCAATCAAAAAATGCGAATTGGGCTTGAATGTTGTGGTTGAATTTGGCTTTGTTGCATTATATTTGTTTTTTTTTAAGATTAACTTGAAACATCATTTTAGGGGTTTTTACTTTTTAGAAGGGATTGACAGTGAATATGTGATATATGGATATTTTTGATTTAATGGTGGGAGAAGGAAAATAGAAATGGGCAATTAGTAGTTAATTAATCCTATCTTATTCCACTAACAAATGCCCTCATTATTTCCTAAACCCCTTCTCTCTCTACCCACCCAGGTACTCCCTCACTTTCTCTTTGTAAAGAAACAAAAAGAATGGAGGGAGTACTACTTATGGAATAAATTCTTATTTATCTT
Source organism: Spergularia marina (assembly GCA_963680865.1). Classification (NCBI taxonomy): domain Eukaryota; kingdom Viridiplantae; phylum Streptophyta; class Magnoliopsida; order Caryophyllales; family Caryophyllaceae; genus Spergularia; species Spergularia marina. The sequence goes on along the minus strand of OY804557.1, from coordinate 8,051,073 downwards.
ATAACTTGGCTTATATTCAAATATATCCTAAATAATATATATATATAAGAGGCTTTTTTCTACAGTATTAAAGGAAGTTTTACAACGCATCTTGAACTAAGAAATTCCCACGATGCACTAGCAGAAATGAAGAAATGCACAGAGAGAGTCCAATATTTGTAAAACTCTCTAATAAAGTTATCTACATGAAAGTATATAATTGGTTATAATTTGGGCTACATATATCAGAATATTACGATACATGTATCAATAAATTCGTGTCGAAATGTACTTCAATATAAGATCCATACACATATATGTTTGAAAATTTAAATGAAGTATGAATTTGGTTGAAATATATCGTCAAAATTGAGACTTTTGTGGAAAATGCGTAAAGAAAATAAAATAAAATAAATAACAACCATTTAATTAGTTAATATAATTTAGGATTTTTAGTTGAACTACATGTAATAAATTTGATCATACCACACCTAATATAATTATTTTTGTCCAACCATTACATCATATACCAACTTCCGCCCTCATTTGTGTCTCATACCCACCCAATGCTGTCTTTAACAGTTGTAAACGGAGTGGCTACGGGAGACAATAAAAATAAAGATAATACCACAACTTTTATCAAAAGAAAAGAAAATAATTATTGTATACGTCGTACGATATAATATTTTTAACCGTGCAACGCACGGGTTTAAAACTAGTCACTATTAAACAAGAACTCGTTTCGTTATTACAAAAGCAAATCCGTTTACAACAAACACAAATCATTTTAGAACAAAATATATAATTATAAAACAAATATTGATCAATTTAGAACAAAAAATAAATCATTTTAAAACAAAACCACAAATCATTATACAACAAAAATTGATCATTAAAAACAAATCATTATGAAACTAAAATAGATTATTATAGAACAAATATTGAACATTGCAGAGTAAAAAATACGTCACTATAGTACAAAAGTTTTATCATTATAGAACATAAATAGATCATTACTCCTATAGAACAAAATTGGATCAACACACAAAACAAAAATTGATCATTTAGAACATAAACAGATCATTATGAAACTAAAATTGATCATTATAGAACATAAATAGATCATTATGAAACAAAAATTGATCATTATAGAACATAAATAGATCCTTATGAACAAAAATAAATCATTATAAAACAAAAATGATCATTTGAAAACAAAATCAAATCATTCCATAACACTATACATAAAATAAAACAACATAGATGATTTTAAAACAAAAACTTATCATTCCATAACACAAATCGATCATTGTAAAACAAAAATGGTCATTTGAAAAACAGAAACAAATCCTTTCATAACACTATAGATAATATAAAACAATATAGATGATTTTAAAACAAAAACTTATCATTTCATAACACAAATCGATCATTGTAAAACAAAAATGATCATTTGAAAACAGAAACAAATAATTTCATAAGACTATAGATAATATAAAAAAATATAGATGATTTTAAAACAAAAACTTATCATTCCATAACACAAATCGGTTATTGTAAAACAAAAACTATTCGTTACAAAACAATAACTATTCTTTCTTGAACTGTAACCATTCATTTCAAGACAAAAATTCTTCATTCCAAAAAAAAAATTCATTCCATAACATAAACCATTCATTCCAGAAGAATAACCATTCATTTCAGAAAAATAATCATTCATATTAGAACAAAAAACATTCATTCAAAATGGTTGCTTTTTGTTTCAAAATGGTTACTTTTTGTTCTGGAATAGTCACTTTTTGTTTTGGAATGAATGGTTATTATTTTGGAATGAATGGTTAATGGTTATTTGTTTTGGAATGAATGATTATTTGTTGTGGAATGGTTGCTTTTTGTTGTGGAATGGTTGCTTTTTGTTGAAGTGAATACCATATGTGAGTGTCCCACATTGGAATAATAGGAGAGAGTTAATATGTTTATAAACCAAGGAGTTACTCCACCTATTGCCAATTGGTTTTAGGATGGAACCTCATTGGATTTATGATGTGGACTATCTCTCCTCCGTGCGGGTGCGGCCCATGCACGATCGTGCTTTAACATGGTATCAGAGCCAATGGTTGAAGACGTGAGACTCAAGAAAAGACGAACTGGGCATGTTCCAGATGGACCAAATTTACGCAATCGAAGAGAGCTAGGAGAGCCCCGGTTTGCGATGCTACCGAAAAGAGCTAGAAAAAGCCCCGGTGAGCCAGTGAAGGTCCAGTCTGCGCAGATGGGACAAATGTGTGGAACCGAAAAGAGCTAGAAGAGCCCCGGTTAGCCACCAAGCCCAATCTGCTAGTAAAAGGGAACTCACATGTGAGAGGGAGTGTTGAAGTGAATACCACATGTGAGTGTCCCACGTTGGAAAAATAGGAGAGAGTTGATGTATTTATAAACCAAGGAGTTACTCCACCTATTGTCAATTGGTTTTAGGATGGAACCTCATCGGGTTTAGGATGTGGACTCTCTCTCCTCTATGCGGGTGCTGCCCAGGCCGATCGTGCTTTAACACTTTTTTTGTGTGGAATGGTTGCTTTTTATTTGAAAATGATTACTTTTTGTTCTGGAATGATTGTTTTTGTTGTGGAATAAATGGTTGTTATTTTGGAATGAATGGTTTTGGTTTTGGAATGAATGGTTATTTGTTCTGGAATGGTTGCTTTTTTTTCAGAGTGGTTAGTTTTCGTTCTAAGATGAATGATTTTTGTCTAGTGATGATTGATTTTTGTCCTAGGATGATTAGTTTTTGTTCCGATATGAATGATTTTTGTCTAGTTATGGTTGATTTTGTCCTATGATGATTAGTTTTTGTTCTGGGATGATTACCTTTTGTCCTAGGATGATTAGTTTTTGTTCTGGGATGAATGATGTTTGTCTAAGAATGGTTGACTTTTGTCCTAGTATAATTAGGTTTTGTTCTGAGATGGTTGTTTTTTGGTCCTAGGATAATTGGCTTTTGTTCTGGAATGAACAACTTTTGTTTTGGGATGGTTATTTTTTTGTTCTAGGATGAATGGTTTTTGTCATGGAATGATTGATTTTTGTCCTAGGATAATTAGTTTTTGTCCTATAATGGTTGGTTTTTATTCTAGGATGAATGTTTATTGTTCTAGAATCAATGGTTTTTCTTTTGAAATAAATGAGTTTTGTTTTAGAATGAATCGTTTTTGTCCTGAAATGAATGATTTTTGTTCTGTAATGAATGTGTTTTGTTTTGGAATACAAAATTAGGTTATTATAAAACATAAACCATTCATTTCAGAATAATAATCATTCATTTAAGGACAAAAAACATTCATTCTAAACCAAAAATTATTCATTCCACAACAAAAATCATTCATTTCAGAACTCATTCATTTCAATTTCATACAATAAAAATAGAAATCATTATAAGACGATATTTCGTCATTATAAACGCCAAATTGATAATTATTACTATTTTTTACGCTTATATATATTAAAAAAAAACATCATTTCTACCTCCTTCTATCTCCCTGACCTCCGACCCACCCCACCTTCAGATCCTGCCTCCGGCCATCCTCACCACTTGAGACATCGAATCCAGCGGCGCAGGCGACCACCAAATTCTCTCCACCTAGACGCCCCTTGCTCCTCCTCCTTTCGAAACTCCTCTTTCCCACTCCCTTCCCCCGATGATTCCATGCCCGGCGGGCCGACGCCCTGAATACCAGCTGGACGCCTCTCGCACGACCATCCAAAACCGACGGAGACGTCTATTATTGCGGGGTGGGGGCGGGGGTCGGAGTGTAGAGGAAAAGAAAGAGAGAAAATGGTGAGGGAGGAGAGAAGAAGTGGCGTCGCAGGGTGGGAGCTCAAAATCAATGAGGATATTGTTGATTTATACGATGGTAGTGGTGGTTGGTTAAGGCGGCATCGGGCGATAGGGCGGGGTTGCGGGGATGAGCTGGGTCGTGGGTGAGGGAGAGGGGAGGAGAGAGAACGTGAGAGTGTGTTTTTTGTTTTTTGTTTTTTTCAATTGTGTGGGGAGTGTTGGATTGATTTGTGGCCCAGCTTATTCATTGGACTGCTGAGTATTTGGGCCGGTGGATACCAAGAGAAAGGTTCCTTTGGGATACCATAGAATGATTGTTATATATAAGTTTCACCTCCACGATAAATAGTAGGAGGCATTTTGGGTTGAAAAGATACCCATGTTTGAAAAACGTGTGGGCCGATAGGTCGGCTCAAAGCGCACAATACTAATTGTGAAACCAGTGGTTTGGCAGTCCACAACAAGTAGTATCAGAGCCATGGTTTAAAGAAACCTGTGGTGGCAAGTGGACTCTGCCGTTTGTGGGCATCCTCCCTCGGTAACACCTCACGCACGCACGCGAGCAACTTGTTAGTTATGGATCAACTTGTCAGTTATGGTTCTAATTTAAGGTTCTTCTTATCTTGCATTATTAATTATATGATGGAAATTAGGTTGGTAATCATGGAACTGTATTTGCCATTTTGGGAAGTTTAGAGTCACTTTTTTTTGGGTCGTTTTCCTAATTGGGTAATTAGCTGACAAAATTACCTAGTTACCCCTACTAAACCCTCCCTCACCGCAATATATATAAAAAAAAACAAACACATCAACTCACCTCACCTCACGCACGCGAGCAGCAGGAAAAAAAAAAGAAAAAAAAAAAAAGAAGAGCAGAGGAGAAGAAAGAAGTGTCGCGCCGCCCCTCGCGAATCGCCACCGCGCGCTTCGTCCGGCCGCTTCCACCGCCCTATTCCCTACCTTTCCCTCTTTTGATTTTATATCGAGAGTAGTAAGTTCTACACTCTTTTCATAATTGTAAAATTGGGGTTTTTCGGGTTTGTGTTCAATTGATGATTAGAACGCGATTAATTCAATGGGCTTGTTGTTTTAGAGTTCTAATCTTAAGTGTTTGAAGTAATTCTTTTATCGAGCAAACCAAAGTGGAGAATCTTAGTGAGCTGGTGAACGTGTATGAGAAATACAACCCGTCAAACATTTTGATATTTAGATATAATTAAGTGGTTGAATTAATTCTTTTATCGAATCAAGTCGTGACTAGTGAGTAATTAAAAACAAAACAATATCTATACTATACTTTTAATAGGCTAATCTCAACGCCTACGTGGCAGTCTTTGAAAGCATCTAGAGCAAAAAGAATCCAACTCAAATCTTACGTGTCATCTCATTGTTCAATCCCCTTCTCTCTCCTCCATGTAGTACATCCTTCAACTTTTTTCAAATTAATTCTCATCAATTTCATCATTTATATGATAATTCATCATCATTATTCATTCAACTAATGGTAATCGATCAACTTTGTGTCTCTTGGCTTTTCGCTTACCAATTTATCAGTTACATATTAGTTTGAGATACTATATATACCTTGGTAATTTGTTTGATTTGGAGAGAAAAATTTGCATGAAACAGATATTTGATGTGTTGAAAGAGAGAGCGGAGTTAGGTTAGAGAATTAGATATTAACATAGTGGAGTATAGATTGCTTTCTCATACAACAATTTAGAGGAATGTTAGCATCTTTTGACAGTTTTATGTATTAATAGTTGTTAGTCTTTATATAAGTGTTTGTGTTTGTACTCTCAAACTATTGTTACGTCCAAATTATATAATGCTATTTTTTTATGGTTGTATTGTAGAAGACTATATATACAGAGTAATATAATTTGATAGCTTTGGTCATTCATATTTTCAATTTTGCATTAGACTATGAAAATATGATTTTACTAAAATGCATGCACACACCATATATCGATTATGGTTACATGAATCTTAGAATGATTCGCATCAAGGTTTAATTTTTTTGGATCAATTATGGTTTCAATGAAGAGTAGAATATGTGTTGCGGTAAGCTTAGATTAAAAACGGGTGAAGCTAAATTGCAGTCTTTTACGAATCATGTCAAATCATTTTGAAATTTGAACTAAATTTGGAATGATAATAGGTCAATCTGGTTAGGTCATGATGAGGTTTGTCATATTTGGTCACTTCTTGGACAAATTCAATCAAAATTGGTCATTTTAAGTTTGGTCAATTATGATCGAATTATTATCGGATATTTCAATATTATATCACATAATATATCAAATTGATGTTCTATTGCTTAATTATGTTTTAATAATTGGGATTTTAATGTGCTTAATTTGCGTAATAGGCTAACAAAAAGGTTTCATAAAATCCACGGGGCATGTCAATGGCGAATCATTTTAGGTTAATTCCACATCATCAGCCTACGTGTCACTCTCATATTATTTCAAGTCTCTTGAGCTGTCTTTGCAAACGTTTAGAAAACATTTCAACTTCTTTAAATTTAATTAGCATAAATTTCGTCATTATTGAATCATTAATCATCATCTTAATAATGGTATTGAATATGTGTCTCTTGGATTTTCGTTTGTCAAGTTTGTTAGTTACATGTTAGATCAACACAGTATCTATATGGCTCAGTTATTTGTTTGAAGTTAGTAAGTTAAAAAAAAAAAAAACATGTCACCCACACATGAACGGTATGTCGAAAGAAAGAATTAAGGAGAGGAGATAAGAAGATAATGGTGTAGATAATTATCTCTTACAACAATTTAGAGTGATATTGAGAAGTTTTAATGATTTTATGTATCAATCAGAGTTAGATGTTATGAACTGTGCATTATCTTTGTACATATCTCCAAGTTATTGTTAGTTACAAATTAATATAGGAATTATTCGAAATGGTTATAGTGTATTATAAAAAAAAAGTCTTTTTATAATGAAAGTTGATCGTTGGTCACCATATTTTTTATCTTACAAAGTTACAATTGAACCGACAAAGGCGACAATTGTATTTTGATTACTAAATTCTACACACCTACTGTGAATTCATACAACGTTACTTAACTTTTGATATTTTTTTCATTATGATATGCAAATCATGACTATTCGTTATTTTGGAAATATAATTTTGAAACAATAATTTTTTTGAAATACTTTGAATATAGCATCACTACTGGTTTAAAAAAGCATACCAAAATCAAAATGATAATTGTGTCAATATACATATATTCTTAAGGAATTTTAAATTAATGTTCCTATATTCACTTTATTTACGTAGTGTTTGGTTCAAGGTCGGAAACAAAATATAGATGTCATGGGTTTAAATTTGTATACGTTTCGGCATCCATAGGCAAAAGTAATAGTTTTTGGGGGAGGAGTGTGGATTGAGATTTGTGTGACAATATCTGGGAGTGAGTCTAAGGGTTCGAAAGAGTTTGATTAAAATGGAGGAAGAGAGAGTCAAATCATAAAATGAAAGATAAAGTAGGCAAATAGATCGTTGAACGGGAGATAGTCCAATCACGTTTAAAAGAGGTCTGGCGGCTAAGAGTATATTAGTGTCCGTGCAGTGTGGGAAGAGAGGTAGTAAAGTAGAGAGTATCCATAATTTAATAAGCTTAGAGGCGGAAGAGTTTCATTTTGAGGAATGAGATTCATGAAATACCGAATGAAAAACAAACAATTATAAAAACAGTGCGAGCATGAGTTTGTCTCTTAAAAAAAAACTCCCTACGTTCCAGTGGGATGTTGGACTTTACTTTTCGACCAAAAACCAATAAAATATGGTGGGGTAAAGGTGGGAGAAAGGAGAGAGAAATAGAAAATCCCCACAAAACCAATAAAATGTGGGTAGAGGTGAGACGACTTGAGGGTACTATATTAACTTTATAAACACCAAACCCTCCTTAATAAGGAAAAGTCAACAATTCACTGAAACACCCCAATATGAAACAGTCAAACATCTCACTGGAACAGTGGGAGTAAATTGTTTACAAATATAATTTCAAGTGGACAAGACACATAAGAAAATCACGATTGTTGTTGTTCCATTAATATTGAGTTCAAATAGTTATAGAATAATGATTCTTATATTATTAATTTCAGGGTTTTTTGCGAAACCCTACCTTTAAAAGTCCAATATTTGCGAAAGCCTACTTTTAAAGAAAAAAGTTGTAAAACAGGACCTTAAAACAAAAATAGTTTGCGAAACACTACCTAAACACGTTTCTCCGTCTAAACTAACAGTTGCTCCGTCATTGACCATTAATTTACTTAATTTCTTATATCACTTCCTTACCCAAAATTAATTTTACCTATCCAACCAAAAAAACCCCCCAATCAAGTCCACTTTCCCAGATTTACCCAAAACCAAATTCCATTTTCCGAAATCACTCTCAAGCCCAAATTTCTGGTATTACTTGCCTCATAATTCGAAACAAAATCAATAAGATTACTTCCTGATTTATTTTGATCGGAAATTGTTGGAAATAATTGGATTAAAATTAAACAATTCTGCCCAGATCAAGTTTGCAATTAAATGAATGAATCAAAACCTGAGATTGAATTTGTCAAAATCAAGTTTGCAATTCGGTGGCAAAGGCGCGAGAGGAAGCATGTGACTGGCTGAGGTCGACGCTGCTGCCGGGAAAGACGGGTGCCTGCGTCGTTGCAACCATCGTGACTTTCTGAATATCGCCGGGCTTATGGAGGGTGAGGGCTTCGACGGGCTGGACTCATGGTGGGCAATCAATTACGTCGGGTTTGAGTGTGATTTGACAAAAGTTTGGGGAAAATATGGGTAATTGGGTTATATGTGTTACTTTTGCGGAAATTTTCTATTTGTTAATGTCCTATAATGTCCTCCAGTTGCTTGTAATTCAATTCCAAAAACGTTGATCAAAAGTAATAATACGTTATAGGTCTTACAGGTATGTTAATTTGGGGGAAATTTTCTGTTGAGTAAGTAAAATCAATTTTGGGTCAGAAAGTGATAAAAGAAATTGAGTCAACTAACGGTCAATGTCGGAGCAACTGTTAGTTTAGACGGAGACACGTGTTTAGGTAGTGTTTCGCAAACTATTTTGTTTTAAGGTACTGTTTCACAACTTTTTTTTTTAAAGGTAGGCTTTCGCAAATATTGGACTTTTAAAGGTAGGGTTTCGCAAAAAACCCTTAATTTAATATGTTAAATAATTTTTGAATTTTTTTGATATGAGTCAATATCATTCTCATTTTTCGAAGAAAAAGGCACTCCAATACATAAATTTGATGTTTAGAAATACACATTTATATAAAGAAGAGTACATAAGTTTGGATACGATCAAATGGTGCTTATATGTGAGGATGATTCCATTGCTTTAGGGGGGTGGGGGTCATGTTAGCTATGGTTAATCATAACTCTTATGATGGATAAAGCCAATATTTCCCTTAATCTAAAAAACAGCCCCATGATTTCACGGGGACAAATACTAGTTCACAATGATAAATACAACTTTCGAATTATTTTCAAGTCAACACGTGTTATTGTTTCACAAAGTTCGAGTCAATTATAAGCCACATCGAATTAAATTTCGTGTAGTGATTGCATTATTCACGTCAAAACAGGTCCTTAATTGAGTCATTTTAGTCAAACATTTTAACCCAGACGGATTCGTTTCCAAGTTCTACTTCTGTTCTCCAAACGAACATTCCCATTCTAAAACCCTTATTTACCCCCTAAAACCTCAATCTCAGCTGCGCAATCTTCAAGTTTTTCGGCCAACTGCTGTAAAGTAATCATGGGTAATTTCTGCACTGAGCTGCCATTGATGCTATCGATTCTTGTTTTCTGTAGTGAATTTGAATAACATTGCATTTAACATCTGCAGCAGAAGAACATGTTACGTCTCGTAAAGATAAGCGAAAAGCCGCCAGACAAGAGAAGAAGCAGCTCAAACATCAAGCTTTACTTCAACGCCAGGTCTTCCTTTTTATTTTTGTTGGCTTTTAATTGTATGTCTACATAAATACATAATCTCTAGGTTTGCTCAATTGGTAGACTACGGAAACACTAATTTTAATAGCTGATACTCCACATATGAGTGTTCCACATTGGAAAAATAGAAGAGATTTGTCTACCATATAAACCAAGGAGTTACTCCTCCTATTGCCAATTGGTTTTAGGATGGAGACTCCTTGGGCTTATTAAGTGGACTCTCTCTTCTCCTTACGGGTGTGGCCCATGCCCGCGTAATCTCACACTGCTAATTCGGCAAGTATTAAGGCAAAATTATAATTAATAAGTTAGGTTAAAAGACGATAGTTGCGATATTTGTTCCTAAAATTGCCGGTATGGTTGGTAGGATTGATAAATTTGACAACTTTTTGGTGAGATCAGATGGTATTTCAATTTAGAAGCAGTTTATCGTCTATAGAAATTGTGATTAAAGTCTTAACAGAAATAAATCTGCCAATTGTTACAACTTTGATCAGATGAGTTTCGTGTTGGAGTTAGGCCCACCGTTCGAAAAATTTTCTGTCTCTACATTCGTTTAGGTGTAACTTTTCAATATGGTAACGTGATTTGTAAGGGTTTCTCTGTTTGAGTTTATATTCATACTTGTAAAGTTTCCATTTTGAACACAATGATTGGTTTTGTTTGCCAGTGATAAGGCTACAAACCTGTGGTCTTGCCCTGTGTCTAACTGTTCAATAAGAGCTATGAGCCTGTACTAGCTTGCTGTGGTTGTTTCTGTATCGGTTTATTTTCTTAATAAAGCTTTGTTTATTTTATTAGCTTTTTATTGGCTAAAGTATTTATATATATATTTTTTGGCCTCCAGAAATTTCGCAAATCGAAATTAAATGATGATTCAAGGTCGGGTGTTCTGAGGAATGAAAACGTCAAAGAGAGAACAGATTCTCTTATGGAGAGTGACAGTGATAAAGGAGAGAGATTGCATGAAGGTACAATGATGAAAAGTGGCCAGTCACTTAATTCAAGGGTGAATAATAATGATTTCTCTGTAATGGAGAGTGGCAGTGAAGGAGAAGATCCCGTTCCAATGAGTAAAGTTGCATTTAGGAAATCGAGGAAGGATGATCAAATTTCTATTAAGAAGAAAACAAAGTTTGAGGAGTATATAGAAATGGAAAGGAAAGGTGCTTTGATGGAGGAGGACTTGGAAACGGAATGGAGGTTAGCTAAAAAACTGAAAGTTAAGAATGGGAAACTGAAAGATGATGATGATGGACTCAACTCTTTATTCGAAGGTTTATCTGATATAGAACAAGAATATAATGAAAGCTCAGGCAGTGAAACAATGGACATGGAAAGTACTATCTCTAGGAAAAGTAAGGAGAAGAAGAAAAAGAAGGAAATTAAGAAAATGGTTCATCAAAGTGATTCTGACAGCGATGCTTCTCATAATGAACAAGTTAAGGACTCCTATGAAGAGGGAGAGGAAATTTTGGATCATGAAACTGAAGATATTCAGGCTGCTGAAACCCAGAATAGCAAGAAAAGAAAGAGAAATAGAAAAACTCCAGACCTAAAGGGCTCTGACAACGATACTTCTGATGTGAAACAAGCCAAGACGGTTTGCAAGTATGTACCACCACATCTGAGACCTCGTTCAGATGATTTGCAAGAATATATAAATATCCGTAGACGGATAAGAGGTACTCCTTTATTTACACCATTTTTTTCTTCATCTTCTCAATCTTCTGATTCTTTTTCGATAGGTCACGGGTTCAAGTCCTGGGAGCAGCCTCTTGTCAAATAAATTGACAAGGGAAGGCTTGCCCTCATTACACCCTTGTGGTGGGACCCTTCCCCGGACCCTCGCTTAGCGGGGACGCCAATGTGCGCCGGGCTGCCCTTCTCAATCTTCTGATTCCTGACTTGCTTCTCCTTTTGTTTAGGACTGCTGAACAGGATGTCTGAGGCCAATGTGGAGTCAATTACTGAGGAGGTCTTTTCAATGTTTGAGGTACTATATTGAATGCATACATTTGAACATGTATTTCAATTTTTTTTAAAACTGTAGGGATTTATGTATTCCTAAAGCATGAGTGCTTGCCATACTTGTGTGGCTTAACATCTTTAACTTGCGACTTTTGATTCAGACATAATGTTCTGCTTAAAAGAGTATGCTGAGGCCTTGAGATACTTTTATGATATAAACCCAGACTCCCCTCTTGACATTTCAACATGCCGTAGATTTTAGTTGTGGTCTGTATGTCGTGGGCGCGAGGTTCTCTGGTTGTTTATACCAATAATTTCCCCTGCTCTCAATCTACTTTTCTTCAGCTCACCTGTTTTTGTTTCCTTGGCAGTCTATACCCCGAGCAGCTGCATTACAAATTATAAGTGAAGAGGTTTTGTCTTCATGTTCTGGAGGTCCTCGTGGCAATGAACAGTAAGATTTTGATCTTTTGACATTTGTTCGTCCTTTGTTTCCCGTCCTGTGCTTTTGAGACATAAGAATATATGGATGCCTTTTCACGAACCTTAAGCACCTATTGGACAAGGTGAAGGAAGATGGTAGTTAAAGACAGAGTTTGACACCCTAAATCCTCTTCCAACTTATTTGATGTAGGCGTGCAAGTTTCTAGAAACCTAGGTCTGGAGAATGATTTCTTACTTGACATAATGCTGGATCGTTTGTGTAAACTGTGTATTTTATTACCTCATGATGCTACTCAGGACATTCATTAGATATTAACGAAAATCTTGGATTTGAATTATCACGCTTACCCTGCAAGTCTGCAATTAATGCTATACCCGGGTCTTAAAGGTAGAAAAAAACGCTAAATGAGAGAAATTCTTGCTCAGAAACTGCATTTGGTTTATCAAAGCAAGTCAAAGTTTGTTTCTAAGTGTAGAGGATTTATGTCATTAGATAAGAAGAGTTATTCCAATGAATGCAAGAGTAGGAAGAGTGATCTATGCATTACATCCTTAGAAAGTCTTTCTAGTGACCCTTATCGCAACAACGGGAAGGGTCTTTTGCAGATGTGACCTGATGATTTACTACTGTACTTTCTTATGAGTAAAGGTTCATATTGTATAAAGTCCATCCCAAGGCTGAAAAGCATCTATAACTCATGTATTACTCTTCTGCATGGAGTGAGCATGCCAAATCCAATAACCTCTGAAAGTATACAAGTGCTTCGGTTGCTTGATTATGTCAATATTATAGAACATGCATCCCTATCATGCCCCCCTCCCCTTCTCAAACAGATGGCACCATCTTCAACCCTTAGGAAAGGGTACCTCCCAAATACTGGCTGGGGGTGAGAAAAAGGAGTAAGCCTAGAAATTTTAGCTATGTCAGTATTAGGCACAGTGAAAATTCTGTTTGGAGGAGACTAGAAGTTTAGAATCTAAGCTGGTGAAGCTGCTGAGATTATTTTTTTCTTTGGTGTTGATCAGCTTACCATTGCATGGGAGTTGCTCAGTTAGATACTTAGATAGACCCCGTGCTCTGATTGTTTGCCCAAAGCTTATTTATTTAAGATAGGAAGCTTATTTACGTAATAAAGGCAATAGTTTTGCTTAAGCTACCATCCTTTTGTAATCTAACCAGGCTGGAATTGGCAGGTTTGGACTTCAACGTCTGCGTCTGTCAATTCAATGATTCCCTTGTGTTATCCATCCTAAGCTTCAACCTATAGAGTTTTCTCATCTCTGCTTATGTTCTATTCTCCAATAACATACAACACCAACATTTCTCTAATCCCTCAAAGGCTCCTCTATGTGATGAGGTAAAAGAGGGCTAGTCGTACGCAGCCTTATGTCCGAGTTGAAAACATACTCTTATTCTCGACAAATCATAATGAAAATTATGTAAATATTGCATAAACCGACTGCTGCTTCACAATATAAGAAGCGGATAAGAGTATGTTTGCTTTAACAAAATATTATACAATATAATTGCAATTAAGATTCAATTCATTTCAATTATTTTCTCTTCGCTATTGATGCTTTCTGATCACATGACGTGTTTTCATGTTTTTTAATTTTTTGTTTTAGCTGAGCTAAGGGCCACCATCATTGTTGGTCTAAGTTATGCCATTGTGATTTTTAGTAGTAAAACTTTAATGCAAAAGTGATTGTGGTCTTTGAATATTTAGAAATGGTCTTTTCTGCCTTTAGTTGTGATGTGTGCAAAGCTGTGATTGATCCTTTTTTCACCACTCTCTCTCATCAATATAATATCTCCTGGATTTCTGTTTGAACGTATTTCTTATAGTGGAATAGGTTTGAGATTTGCTCTTGTCTTGATCTCTTGTGTGAAGGTATTCTTCTGTTTTTGCGGCATTTGTAGCTGGCATGGCGGCCATGGTTGGGATTGACTTTGGTGCAAATCTCCTCGCATCCCTTGCTAAATGCTTTGAGGTGAAATGTCTTTGCCTTTGTTTGCCGTTGTTTGCATTATCGACTTTCTACTTTGGGCTTTTAGAGCTATCGTTTGCTCAATAAATGTGGATTAAGCATCGATGTAACAACCCTGCTTTCTCATGAGCACTTTATTGAGTATATTACTCCATGGGTTGCACAATTGCACTGACAGTACAATTGTTGTTTATACTTTAGGACGAGATCTTGAAGGAAGACAATTTATCACTCAGAAATTTGTCCCTTTTGCTGTCTTACTTGTGCATATTTGGAGTTTGCTCCAGGTGAATTCCTGACCTCTAGTACAGCTTTTATGTCCCCTCTTTAACTTATTATATCGTTTTGTGATGTGATGTTATTTTTGTACATGTGACTCCATGCATCAGTTTAGTTTTGATTCTTGAGCTAGGGAGGTGCACTCATAGGGTTGCTAGTTTGCTACTAGAACGCTTTCCTTCCTTCCATTTCCTAAGTTGTTTGGTTCAACTCAAGAATAAATTGGAATCATTCTCCAGAGACAAAAAGGTAATTAAACAAACTACCCTAACCCCTTCCCTTTTTCTCTCCTGGCCTCTCACCTTCCTCCTTCCCCATCCTTCCACCGTCCCAAAACCGCCGCCACCCAGCACCTATTAGCTGGTGAGGACATCACTGGCTGACTCGGCCTGCCAGTGACTTCCCGCCCAGCCCACATGAACCCAACTACGAGCCCATTCCCACTCAATTTCATTTTCTAGCCACTCTTTACCCTTCTCTCTTCTTTCTCCTCCCTTGCTAGCAACCACGTCTAACCGACGAGAGGTTAATCTAGGGCTTGTGGACAGCACCAGAGGAGGTGGCCGACAGTCAAGAAAGTGGTGGTCGGTGATGATGCGAAGTAAGTTGTAGATTAGAAGAGGGAGGACAGAGGAGAGAGAAACTAGGAGAAATAGAAAGAAGGCCACCGCAGTGGTGAAGGGAATGAGTTGCCGGAGGAAGATCGGCTGGACGGTGTTATTCCCAAGGAGATAGGTGGCTGGCCAGCTGGCGCTGACGGATCCGGTGGTGGCTTGGCAGTGGTGTGGGGTGACGGAGGAGAGAGAAAATACAAAGGTGGAATGGAATTGGATACCCTAAGATTGAGGGGGGGTTTCATTTGGGGAGTGTGTTAAAGGAGAGTAATGGAGTAGGGCAAACGATTAGAAACGTGATCAGGTGTGATTCTGTTATTTGGACTCAAAAATTTGTTCAACCAAACACACTCTTAGTATGTTATATTTTTGCTGACGTTTTTCCTGTGCCTTCTCCTTATTTCATCAAGTAGATATTAATGGTGAGTGTGCTGGGAGGAATTGGAGTTTGAAGAGAACCTCTAGGAGTTTAGGTCTTAGTGGGAGTCCTTTTCTGTGCAATATCAGATGAACGGGGAAATTAATTCCAGTTTAAGCACATGGTGCTTAGTGACCCTTTTTAGTTCTAGCTCCTTACTTGACTTGTTAGAAGTTGCAACATCGATTTGACAATTGGTAATTTTTCCATCCATTTTGAAGGATGATACTAAAGAATCCATTCAATATAGGCTGCAGCATACATGCCTGACACAGTGACACTGTCATGTCAGGTCGAGTATTAAAGTGGCAGCCATATTGGGTCTTCTATTATTTTAATCTTAATTCAGCATATGTTGGGGCAATATTAACTCATTTATCATGGGAGCTGTATTCACTCATGATTGATGACTTTCAACATCTTTACTGGCTGTGTGTTTTTCTTTCGGGTCTCTATGACAGTATGTTTTTAAGACACTCACTTAGATTCAGTTGTTCTAATTGTTGGTTCGTTTTTTGGGCAATGACACTCAAGTGCTTCCCTAACATCTAGTAAGAATCCATTGTCTTAGAGCTTAAAAGACTGGTTTTATTATGTAATGGTACACATCTTAAATCATCCTTTTGGACTCCAATTGCACCATCCTCTTAGGTGCGGTTTCTTGACAATCAATCACTCACAGTTATGCATTTTATGTGTAGCCCAATGCTAGTTTCTCCAGCCTATCATATTGCTGCAAATTTTCCTCTGCTGATGAGGGCCAGTATGCTTGGATACACAGGCACTAATTGGGTTGTTGTGATTGTATGCTCATATTTTGGGCACTGGGCTGGTAGGATATTTTTAAAGGGGTTATGATATCGCCACGCATCAAATGGACAGCTTTTACTTCTTTACATATTGGTCCATCTGATGCGTGGGAGTATGGCTGGCCTTTAAAATTGGTCTAAGACACCATAGTATCATACTAATCTTTCATAGTAAGTACCTTCTGTTCTAGTGTTTTAAGTCGTTGAACGTCAATTTTGTTAGCGAGGGGCATATTATATGATGTTCTCCAACTGCTTTCGCAGAATCAATTGCTGAGTACACATTATGGTTTTTCTCCACTAAGACTAGCTTCTATTTCTATTTCCAGTGACTTGGTATATGGGTTTTGATCAAGTTAAGCAAACGACTGACAGAAGTGGATGTGTCAACTATCCTATCGCTTTTGCATAGTAAGGTTCCTTTTCCCTTGCCTATTGGCATCTACACTGATAGCATTTCAAGGTGTATCTTCTTTGGGATCATACTGGGCCAGCAATCCAAAATCACACTCAGTCTCAGTTAAAAGTAGCATTATCCCATTGGTCATATCAAGACTTCTGCAAGGAAACGGTGGGATCCAGTTTGGTTTAAAAAAGTGCGCCTCACATGAGGCGCTGGCCGAAATGCTTAGGGCACGAGGCACAGCCGCCTCGCTAATATGAGACGCACCCGAGCATTTGACTATGCAATTTCCATAAATTTTTCTTCTAGTTCTTTTCTTTCTAACCTTTTCTTTGCCCATTAATCAATAACTTTTACTGCTTTACATATTGACCCTCTTTAAAACCAATGAAGGGGTAATATTTGCAAAATTTTTTCTGGATTCTGGAAAACAGAATCCTGCTTAAAATTAGAGAGCTTCTCGTGCCTCGTCACTACAGGCCTTCATAGCAGTGGTGCACCTCACGCCTTTTTAACTGCTGTCCATGTATGTAGCTTTGCCTGTACAATCTTAAAGAGGCCTCGGAGCGTTACCAGTTACCATATACCACCACAATTGCTGAGTGATTGTATTCATTGGACCGCTTTATAAAACATCTGGTGATTTGGACATTTGAGTGATCAAATGTAATGTGAAGTTGCAAATGCACATTCTGTATTTCATTTGCATTGGATTTTGACAGAGTAGCTAAGTCTGGTTCATACCTTGTTAACAGCGTGTGGAATGAAGTTGAGGGGTGATGATCCTGCTGCGATGAAAGACTTTATCCTTAGTGTCCAGCGTAGAGTGAAAGAATTGAAGGCTGGTTCTGAGGATGCGGAAGCAGCTAAATATGGCAAAAGAGTAGGACTTTTTCTGGCCCATCAGCTTATGTGTTGATTGACCTTTTCAGTTATTTGCAACTTTATTCACTGCCAGCTTAAATGGCGCAGATGGAATTCATGCTAGAGACTATATGCGAAATCAAGAACAATAAAAAGAAAGCCAAGGAGGACTCTCCACAGCACACGCGTATAAAGAAATGGCTGCAGAAGGTTCAACTCCTCATCCCCTACCCTCCTCCCCAATTTCGTTTCATTTGTTTTTATTCTAGTAGCCATTTTGCACATAGTAATTTAAAGATTTGAATTTGTTTTCACTTGTCAAATTATTAAATGCATAAATACTGGGGCTTTGAGTTCTTTTCTAATTTAGTAAAGAAAAGAGCGCAAGTGTATAACGTACATTATTCTTCTCATTTGCAGTTCAAATAATAATTTTAAAAACTACGACAGGAGTGTGAAAGATAATTAATAACATTTTTGCCCAATTATTAGAACAAAGTCGGAGTCTTGAGCTAGAACTTTTCAAAGGGATAATCTTGAAGTGTACCTTTGCCTTAATTTTGCTTTTATTGAGATACTTGGAGCTTATGTAGTTCTCTTATAGTCAAGTTCCTCGGCATATCTGTCTTGTTTGTTGCTCAGAAGAACAAGTGTTTGACATGCATTTTATAACAGGTCCCAAGTAAACTTACTGTTACTGAAAAAGTGTAAAATAATGATCTGTGGAAATGAGGCAGCTGATAACTATGGGCCAGATTAGAAATCTAATTTTTAATCTTTAATGTCTTATAAATATCTGTTAGTAATGTTTCAACTTAATTTGTATGAAGTGGGTGCCAAGTTCCTCCTGCAGGTTGACCTTATTCTTCGGATGGCTTTGAGTTTGAACCATGTATCTTGTGTCTTCTTTGACCCAGTAATCTTCTAAATTATTGTTGGATCTGTTTATGCTGATGTTTTTC
The DNA here is from genome assembly GCA_963680865.1 of Spergularia marina. Lineage (NCBI taxonomy): Eukaryota > Viridiplantae > Streptophyta > Magnoliopsida > Caryophyllales > Caryophyllaceae > Spergularia > Spergularia marina. The sequence continues at coordinate 8,032,505 of OY804557.1, read as the reverse complement.
CTCTTATTCCTCAGCTCAGAGTTGAGAATATTACTATCAGGGGTATAAATTGGAACAAGCTACTTGATCCAGAAAAGAAAGGACAGTGGTGGTATTCTGGAGATGTATCTTCTGCAACTGAGAATATTGGCAAAGTTGCTGGTACAATAGACAGAGATGTCCATGAGGCCCAGAAGATGCTTAAACTAGCTGCGAAACAAAGAATGAACACGGACACTAGACGGGCAATTTTTTGTGTCATAATGAGTGCAGAGGATTACATTGATGCATTTGAGCAGCTGCTTAGCTTAAGTTTGCAAGGAAAACAGGTTTGTACCTGGCTTTACTTTTACCCTCCGTTGTCATTTCAAATCTAAAATTTGGAATGTTATTCTTTGGAGCATGCAACTCAATTGTGTAACATGTGCCATTGCAGGATAGAGATATTATGCGAGTTCTTCTCGAGTGCTGCTTGCAGGAGAAAGTCTTTAACAAGTACTACACTGCTCTGGCGTTAAAGCTTTGCAGTCATGACAAGAACCATAAATTCAGTTTACAGGTTTGATTATAATTTCCAGACTCACCCCCATCGTCATTTCTTTTACTTCCAAGTTCTTCTGTACTGTAACACTGTAAGTACTCTGTACCAGAAGTGTTGCAAAAGGAGATCTGAACGTTTCATCAACTCTAACATAATTTCAAATGCAGTATTGCCTCTGGGATCAATTCAAAGAGTTGGAGTCAATGACATTGTTGAGATCGATGCACCTGGCCAAGTTTGTAGCTGATATGCTTGCTGGCTTCGCCCTTTCCCTTGCAGTCTTAAAGGTTGTTGATCTCATTGACATCACCCAGCTCACAACAAAGAGGATAATGCATTTCCGGATGCTATTTGAGGCAATCTTCGACCACCCAGATAAAACAGTGTGGAACATGTTTACGAGGGTGGCTGTCACCCCTGAACTGGAAGACCTTTGTAATGGGATGGAGTTCTTCATGAAAGAGTATGTGGTGATGGCCAACAAAGATGTTAGTAAAAAGTTCAAGATTGCAAAGAAAGCCCTAAACAATGTTGAAGGCGTATGGATGTAAACTGCATTCCAGGCCAGTTGCTGGAAAAATCAAGGACCTGTTTTATATATGATGATTTGACGAGTGTAACCAAAAGCGATGCCGAGTGTTTGGTGAGCAGGAGCTTTGTCACCCTGCTTGAATCAAGACTAAACACGAAGGTGCCTACTAAAAAATAATACACAAATTGTGCATAATCAGCTATATTTTTTGGATTGGGGAAAATCTGGTAATTAGTTAATACGGATTCATGTCTTAGAAAGTGGGCGTGTCCTGCACTCCTGCATGGATATTCACCGTTTTTTTTTTGGGTTTTGCTATAGTTAGCCCTACGTAGAGCTATCCAATGGGTGGGTTGGACTGAATTTGGGCTTACCTGTTTTCGGGTGGGTTGGGTTTGGACCACCAGAGAAATAAATTGGGCTGGGTAGCGCTTGCCCATAAAAATATGGGCTGGGTAGGGCCGGCCCATGGGTTAATAGCATAAATCTTAATCAAAGTTCATCCCGTTTATCTTCCCCACCCCTCCCACCAGTGCCACCTTGCTCGAATCAACCACCACCAAACACGCTGTGACCACCTCCATTCAACGGACGCCGCCAATTTGATCATCCTACGATGCTGCGTTTCAGACGCCTCGCACCGGAGTTGAGCAAATATGCACAAAGAGCGTAGTGTCTTATGTATCGTCGTTAGGTGGCGCGACCATATTTGATTTATTGTAAAGTTGATGGGGAGGGGGCTGGTGGTTGGTGCGGTGGCTGGTGGTCAATGGTGGTTGTCACTGAGCGAGTCGGGAGGAGAGAGATGGAAAGGGTTAAAGAGGAAAGAAGAAAAAAATAATGAGATTAAAAAAAAAGGAAAATTTGTGGGAAACCACCTTATAAAAAAAAATTTGTGGATAACCACCAAATATAAACAAAACCAAAGGGTAGAAACACCTCCTGACCCAAACCACCCTCTCACCACCTCCAACAACCACTAGCCACCACCATTCTTGCCGTCATTGCACCACCCACCGACGACAAGGCCACGTCGACCACCCCATTCCCCCGCCTCCATGTCCTCCACCTTCCACGACCCTTTTCTCATTCTCTCCATCCTCTCTTTCCTCTCGATTTTCGTCCATTACAAGCATGGTAAACGGCGATCGACGACCATGTTGGCCGTCGAGAGGGTACCTATGGTGGTGGTTGGTGTTGGCGGGTGGTGATGCGTGGTGGTTAGAGGTGTTGGGTGGGTGGTTTGGGTAAGGAGGTGGTTCTACCCCTTAGTTTTGTTTATATTTGGTGGTTCTCAAAAAAAAAAAATTAATAAGGTGGTTTTCCAAAAATTGGTGAAAGTTGGAGGTGCTTTCTCACAAATTTTCTTAAAAAAAAATATAACGTTATATGGAATTATGGACTTTGATTGTAATAAATGGGTTATATGGGTTACATGGGTAGCCCATAACCCAGCCCTTTTTTAGCTTACCCAAATGAGTCCTACCCAAATATACAATAAATGGGCTTAGCCCTAATTTTAAAGGGCGGGTTAGAGGGTCCCGTGGGCTGCCCTGCCCATTGTACAGCTCTAGCCCTAAGGGCTAACTTTAAACATTAAATTTTTAACTTGATTCTATCAAAGTCCCAAGAAATAAAGAATCTGTACATTTTTTGTTTAGAAAGTTCACTATCATTAATTTGATACCACACACAAAAGAAAAAAAAACTCTCCAACTTCTAAATTCAGATTAATTCTATAATAATGGTTTTTATATCTACAAAAAATCATCATATTATCTCCAACAATAACAGATTAGGAAAAAATACTCAACAGATTAGCAAAACCTTTTTTTTTCTTGGTGATGTTGCTATTATTATACGTCTATCAAGATGGAAACTTTTATAATTTGTTAAGGTAAGTTTTCCTTGAATTTTTAAGGTGTTCCAATATTAAATCACTCGACATCAGTTAGTTTACCGACAAGGAAAAAAAAATGCTCAACTCTCATGGCATTCAATTCAGTCTGTTTTGTTCATCTTCACTAAACTCGTAGATTGTCGTGTTGGTCTTCATATCCCCGATGATGACGACTTCTCAGCCTCACATTCTCCCAACACACACGACTAGCGAAAAGGTGGCTGCGGCTTCTCAACAACATTCTTGGATCTCTAGGTATTAAATACTTAACTAGTTTTTGTACCTGTGAAAATCTCGGGCTGGATCCTAATTCATTTATCTGGCTTCTTTTTAGAAATTATTGTTTGAGTAGGTGTCCTCCGACAATAATGCGTTGACTAATTAAATCTAATTAGGAATAAACCTGAGATATATTATATATACTAAGTCAGTTGATTAACGTAAATCGATAACCGTTAGCTGGGTAGAGTTTGACGTTATTGTCGTTTGACGGCGGTAATCAACTGATCCCTCTCGGTCACACCAATAAAGATAGTTTCTCCAAAAGATATTTTATTTGTATTTAATATAATATAAAATAAACCCTAATGTATCAGTTAAAGAGTTAACTGATTATATCGGATAGTGATTTATGAGTTCGGAACTCAGGTCGAATAAATTATGGTTATTGTGTAAATTTTCAAAAATATTGACAATTAGCTATTTAAATTACAAAGAGTTTTAATTTTAGCTAAAATGATGTAATTAGTAATTATTATATAGTGATATAATAATTACTTAACACTTAAAGAAATAAGTGTACGAATTATACCAAATTGTAACATAAGATGTGTTCCTGTGAAAAATGGACAGTCAATTATTTGTTGAAGGATGGGAAGACGCCCTGGCCTTGCCTCGGGAGTAAGGACCCTGGTCTGACCTTGCAAGAGAAACGTAGTTAGCCTCGGGGGTGTGTCCGAGGAAGACCCCTCCGATGTCTAAGTTAGATGGCGTATTTTGTGTGTAGAGAGAGAGTAAGTAGAGAGAGTGAGTAGAGAATTCCCTCCCCCATGTGTTACCTCCACTTGTGCCCCAAGGGGGGGTATTTATAGTACTCCATCTTTGGCTCCATGACCCGTGTAGAGCACGGGCGGGGTTTTCGGCCTTTTGGCCCAAGTTGGCCTTTTTGGCTATTTAACATATTTTGGCCAAATTAGCGTAATCGGACTTTCACGCCCCCAACAATAGCCCCGATCGGGGTTGTATACGTGTATACGTCCCCGATCTCATGACCATCTCTGAAGGTGTACACATACTCGCGACCGTTATGCAACGGCGGCCTAGTTTCGTACCTTTCTTTCTCGGCGGATTCTTTGGCATTTGTGCTTTGTAGCTTGCGAATAGGTCTCTTGTGAGGGTTGTACCCTGGACGGATGTTTCGCGACCTCTGACGTTCAACTGGTCTTATACAGGAAGCCCTGTTGTGACCTCGTGTATGCGCGATGGGATGAACTTGTAAATATATGCCAGCCTGGACCTTATCGAATGAAGGTCCAGGGTGGTCTTGTAAATATAGCTAGTCTGATTCTGCGTAAGGATGATAGACTGATCTTATAGAGGAAGTCCTAGCCTGATCTCGTGGACGGACAGTGGGCTCATCCTGCAAATATAGGACAGCCTGGACCCTGTCGGATTAGGGTCAGGCCGGTCTGAAGCTAGCCTAATCCTGCGTAAGGATGGTAGGCTTATCTTCCAGAGGAAGCACCGGCCTGATCTCGTGGATGGACAGTGCTGATTCCTGTAAATAGGTGTTAGTCTTGCTCCACTTAAGGATGCTTAGCTGAGCTCGTAGAAAGCAACCCTGGCCTGATCTCGTGGATGTCAGACAGATCTTTTAATTAGATGTCAGTCTGACTTCGTTGAAGGATGTTTGACTAAACTTGAAGAAAGCAGCCCTGGCCTAATCTCGTGGATGTCAGGCAGGCCAATCTTGAAAAATATACGTCAGTCTTGCTCAGTTGAAGGATGCTTGACTGAAGTTGCAGAAGGCAGCCCTGGCCTGATGCGTGGATGACATGCTGGCTAATCTTGAAAACATATATGTCAGTCTTGCCCTGTTGAAGGATGCTTGACTGAACTTGCAGAAGGCAGCTCTGCCCTGATCTCGTGGATGACAGGCTGACTGATCTTGAAAACATATATGTCAGTCTTGCCCTGCTGAAGGATACTTGACTGAACTTGCAAAAGGCAGCCCTGGCCTGATCTCGTGGATGACAGGCTGGCTGATCTTGATAATGTATATGTCAGTCTGGCTCCGTTGAAGGATGCTTGACTGAACTTGCAGAAAGCAGCCCTGCCCTGATCTCGTGGATGGTCGGTGGGCTGAATTCGTGTAAATAGGGGCCAGCCTGTACCCTGTCGGATGAAGATCAGGCTGGTCTGAAGCTAGTCTAATCCCGCGTAAGGATGGTAGGCATATCTTCTAAAGGAAGCCCCGGCCTAGCCTCGTGGATGGACGGTGGCCGATTCTTGTAAATAGGGGCCAGCCTGTACCCTGTCGGATGAAGGTCGGGCTAGTCTGAAGCTAACCCAATCCTGCGTGAGGATGGTAGGCTTACCTCCCCTCGCCCAGTTTCTTCTTCAACGTGTAATTTTTACTTGTCATTGTAGCTTTTCGAGGTTCTTTAAGGATCTTGCGGCCTTAATCTTTTATTTGACCATATCAAGACTTGATCCCTGTCTTGGACTTTGCCTAACATGGTTTTGTCCTAACCGCGACCTGCCTTCCACTGTCATTGCGTTACTTTTCTGTCCGATAGGATCTTATAGCGCCTCTTTAACATGCAGACTGGCTTGATCTGGCGGATGTCAGGCAGGCTGATCTTGGATGAGACAGCCCTGGCCTGATCTCGTGGATGTCAGGCTGGCTGGTCTTGTAAGGATAAGTCAGTCTTCGTCCGCTGAAGGATGATGGACTGAGTTTAGAGAAGGCAACCTTGGCCTGATCTGGCGGATGTCAGGCAGGCTGATCTTGGATGAGACAGCCCTGGCCTGATATCGTGGATGTCAGGCTGGCTGGTCTTGTAAAGATGGGTCAGTCTTGGTCCGATGAAAGATGCTGGACTGAACTTGTAGAAGGCAGCCATGGCCTCATCTCGTGAATGCTTGACTGAGCCTGGAGAAGGCAGTCTCGTGTCAGGCTGGCTGATCTTGTTTACCTATCTTGGCGGGTTGTGCCATGTGTAATCCACCCTTTTGCTTTAGACTTGTTTTGGTCTACCATGGCGTGCTGTTCCATGGCTGACTTATTATCAATCGCTTTAGCTAACTGCCCATCCTGACAGGACGTGCCAGGGTTAAACAGTTTTCATCTCTAGGCTTTCAGTTATTTTGCCCACCCTGTCGGGATGTTACAGGGCTTACAACTCATAGAATGCTTCAATCTTTCCGCTATACTGCCCACCCTGGCGAGATGTGTCAGGGCTAAACAACTCTTAGAATGCTTCTTTGGACTCTAACCTTTCCTCCGTTTTCGTAAGGGGATCCGGGCTTTTCTTGCCCCTTTCCCTTCTTTTAACTAGATTTGGTTAGGCTATTTCTTGCCTTTATTCTTAACGTTACCTACTCTAATTGGCCCTGGTCTTTATGATCCATGACCCTTAGTCGGCTTCCATCCTGGCTTTCTCATATCCCTGGCTGGGGTTTTTGGTCTTTATGACCTGTGACTTTAGTCCACTTCCCTTCCTGGCTTTCTCATATCTTTGGCTGGGTTTTTTTGGTCTTTATGACTCATGACCTTAGTCAACTTCCCTACCTGGCTTTCTCATATCCCTGGCTGGGGTTTTTTGGTCTTTATGACTCATGACTTTAGTCAACTTCCCTACCTGGCTTTCTCATATCCCTGGCTGGGGTTTTTTGGTCTTTATGACTCATGACTTTAGTCAACTTCCCTACCTGGCTTTCTCATATCCCTGGCTGGGGTTTTTTGGTCTTTATGACTCGTGACTTTAGTCAACTTCCCTGCCTGGCTTTCTCATATCCCTGGCTGGGGTTTTTTGGTCTTTATGACTCATGACCTTAGTCATCTTCCTTGCCTGACTTTCTCATATCCCTGGCTGGGGTTTTTTGGTCTTTATGACTCGTGACTTTAGTCAACTTCCCTGCCTGGCTTTCTCATATCCCTGGCTGGGGTTTTTTGGTCTTTATGACTCGTGACTTTAGTCAACTTCCCTGCCTGGCTTTCTCATATCCCTGGCTGGGGTTTTTGGTCTTTATGACCCGGCGTTATGCTCCAACTATGCTTTTTCTAGCTTCTCGCTTTAGTCTAGGCGTAATCTCGCAACTTGCCTTGATATATCTTTCCCAATATCTCTTGCCCCTTATTCCTTTTTGTCGTATGCGATGAAAAGGAATTATAAGCTTTAGATCTTTGGGTCCATGCCCCTTACTTCTTTTTCTCACTTTGGTATTAGATGCGTCTTTTTTATATTTGAGGTGATACCCTGAATTAGGTCCCTTTACGCTGGAAGAGGTAATCTGGAGGTTGCGGCGTTAAAGCCGGGGCCCGGGAGTTGCTATTCCTGATGCAGGCCCTGGCCCTTGCTGATGTAGAGCCTGGAGGCTGCCCAAGCTCCCACAGGGTATGAAGATTGCCTTGCTGATGCCGGATATTGGCTTCCTCTACGAGGGTTAGAGGCCTTTTTATGGTTGGAGCTTGAGGCTACCTATGAGAAGTCAGTGTCTGGAGGCTGCCGTAGCTGCCTTCACTTCCGCAGGGTCTGGAAGCTGCCTCTGCGAAGTCAGATCCTGGGGGCTGTCTTTGTGGAGTCGAGGCCTAGATGGGATTAAATAGTGGATCTCGTCTCTGTCAATTGCTTCTTCTTGCTCATTACTTCTCTTGGAGTGCTTGGAGTCTTTTCCTTTCTCCAATGGATCTTCACATTTCCGCCCTGGCTTTACTATAGCCCTGGCTGAATTTCGGCTTTAGTGACCTATGATCTTAGTCGTGCTACTGCCCCTTATTCCTTTCTCACGGTGTGCTATGAGAGGAAATGCTGGCTAGGCTTCAGTAGGCTCTTCACCCAGGTCAGGGGTCTTCGCCCAGGCCAGGGGTCAACCATGGACGGCCTGACTGGTTTCAGATCTTTTTCTTTGACTCCTGGTTTGGATCCACTTTAATGGGCCTTCCAGGGTTAGATAGCGGATCTTGTCGCTATCAAGTGCCCCTTAGCCGAGCTTTTACCTCGCAACACAATAAATTGAGGTAAGCCCACAGGCAACCAATTCAAGTGTGATAAGTAAACACAATATTTACTCTATAATGCACTTGTAAGGCATATGACAGATTTTTAAATACATCTTCCTTCATACAAGCTTTTCCTTTCCATTTGGGGGCATTAAATCTTTAAAAGTCTCAATCGTGCCTTTAAAGACGTTTTTCCATTTGGGGGCATTAGATCTCGTCGAGATAAGCGATTTCAAAAAAAAACTATGTTTCAATCGGACATCCCAACACAAAGTTATGGCCTGCCGAACTTTTACTAAAACAACGAAACATTTAATCAAGTAAGCATTGTAATAGCACTTAACTTTTGCTTTCAATTGTAGATCTGCTTTGTCTACTCGATGCATTCCTCCTTTATGCACGGTGGCCTTTGCCTAGTTGTCGGCCTTAGTCATATCATCCATTTCGCTATTGGCCTTAGCCTAGATGTAGGACTTTGATACTTCTTGGCGCTTTCCCTTAGACTTTGCTGAGGCCGGTTGCTGTCTTGCAGGTTGAACGCTATCCTACCGGACTCGATGCTACCCGCCAGGCTGGATTTGGCTTCGCACACTGCTCCCCCAGGACTGATCCTACTCCACCGAGATCGTTGCTACTCTGCCAAGCCGATTGCTGCTCCGCCAGGTTGGTTGGCGCTCCGTCAGGTTTCTCTGCCAGACTTGATGATGCTCCGCCAGGGTTAATGATCCCACGACAGACTATCTCTCACTCATATGATGCTCGAATATACCAGATCAAGAAGATTTTGTGAGCTAAGAAGTCTACAAACGCACTTATGCGAGTAGATCAGAAAAACTTAAAACACATGCGCACTTTATCTCCACGAAATACCCATCTCTTGACGTGGCTAGCTTCTCTTTAGGAGTTGAAGACGTAGATATGGCTTATAGCTGGCGTTCCCCACAGACGGCGCCAAATTGTTCCTGTGAAAAATGGACAATCAATTATTTGTTGAAGGATGGGAAGACGCCCTGGCCCTGCCTCAGGAGTAAGGACCCTGGTCTGACCCTGCAAGAGAAACGTAGTTAGCCTCGGGGGTGTGTCCGAGGAAGACCCCTCCGATGTCTAAGTTAGATGGCGTATTTTGTGTGTAGAGAGAGAGTAAGTAGAGAGAGTGAGTAGAGAATTCCCTCCCCCACGTGTTACCTCCACTTGTGCCCCAAGGGGGGGGGGGTATTTATAGTACTCCATCTTTGGCTCCATGACCCGTGTAGAGCACGGGCGGGGTTTTTGGCCTTTTGGCCCAAGTTGGGCTTTTTGGCTCTTTAACATATTTTGGCCCAATTAGCGTAATTGGACTTTCACGCCCCCAACAAGATGTTTAGGGGTATAATTAGTAAGGGCAAAATAGTCCTTTTGCCTATGATCAAGAACAAAATATACATCATTTTTACAATCGCATTATATGTTTTAGAGAGAGAATTGAGAGAAAATCGTCAATTTTCTCTAAAAAAAATCAGCCTACTTCCACTTCCATTAAGATCAAGTTTTCTTCATTGCATGTCAATGAAAACTTGATCAAAACACTTATCTAAGCCTAATATATCATTAGCTAATTTGTTGGCTAATTATATATAAGGTTTTAGGGTTAAAATCTCATAATGAACTAGTCTTTTAGTGAGATTTTTGGAGAACTTTTTTGGCGGATCAAGAGAGGAGGCTTCCTAACTTGGAAACTCAAGATTAAGGAGGAGGATCCCCATAAATTAGCAGCTCAAGATCCTTCATTTGAAGAAAGGTCAAAATTCCTCTTGATTAAGGTATAAAAACATGTTTTATTACCTTATTTATGCTTTAATCTTACATGCAACTAAAGATCTTAGCTAAACTTAATTAGGGATAATTAAGTACTAATTAGAGGAGTCTAATTAGGGGCTAAATAACTTTCATGTGGTATCAGAGCATCGGTTTAAGTTGCATGCTAATTTTAAAGTTTAATTAGGTTAATTAGTAACTTAATTAATTTTTAATGATAAAAATTGGTTTTAACATAAAAACTAAAATTGCATGTGATTTTTTAGGCATGAGTATGCTCCAACCGAAATTATGGTATTTTAGAAATTTATTTGCTAATTTTGCTTATTTTTGGTTGTTTTTACAAGATTTATACTATTTTCTAATTAATTGGTAATTAGATTAACATGCATGTTGATTTTTTTAATATAAGAAATTTATAATTTTTCCAGAATTATAATGAGTATAATTTCCATAAATTATTTCATAGTTTTATTGGCCATTTGTTATTAGTTAGTAATAATATAAATGGTGGAAAATTGATTTCTTAAGAGAAAATGAACAAAATAATTTTGCATATTTTTGTCCTTAATTAGATACTGGTTGTGAGCTTAAATCAAATGATAAAATAATTTCTAAATATTTTTCCATAATTAGTTGTGATTTATTTAGATATTTTCGGGTTTATTATGTGATTTTTGGACAAATAGTTTGCAAATATAATCAAACTAGTTTTTGACCCGTGCAAAAGCACGGGAATTACAAATATTTTTCTAAATATAATTATCTATGTCATGTAATATAAAATTGCTACGAAATTTAAAAAAACAAAACCATTTTTTGTAATTTTTGGAAATTGTAACTTAAAATTTTTGATAATCAATTTTAGCGTTTGGTAAAGTAGAATGCGGTTCGGCGGTTGTATTTGGTGTACACATGTAAATTTTACTTCAAATTAAGAAATCCAAATTCTCGAATAATTTTTAAGATGACCAATCATATGATTTGGGTAAATTTTTTATTTGACAGTAACATTCCCGAAACACCTTCTTAAAGATTTTTCACTTAAAAATCATGTTCAAAAATAAGAATTTAGGACCCTACCCGCTTCCATATCTAACACCCACCACTTTCATCCCTATTCCTAATCATCAATACCCAAAATCCAACAAAAATTTAGAAGACATCTTCTTACCCCTGGTCAAATTTTTTACTCGACCCACTCCTCGTCGATTTCTTACTTGACCTCCCTAACCGAAACGTTTACACTCATCAAATCATCTCACCGGTAGTCGCACCCGTCTCCTACTCAGTTTATTCCTCACCTCACACTCTACTTTACATGAACTCCCTTATCAGGTCAATGCCTACCGTAATCTCTTCACACCCGATGATTCCTAGAATTGAGTCTTTTATATTAACATCTCCTATCAACTCATGACAACACATCGACTCCTTTGCGCGACCCTTCCACCACTAACTTTGAAATTCGACCCCTTAAATGAATATTTTTCTTTATAAGTATATGTTAACCAAATTGTTTATATCTTTATCTTTATTTCTGTATCCTTCAAACTAATTTATATGTAATTGATACCCGTGCACATGCATGGAGATTAATAACATTTTTTTAGATACTCTGCACCCCTCTTACCCATGTCAAAATTTTTAGCCAATTCCTAACCCTGTCGATTCTCTACCCGATCTCCATAATTAAAACTCATACCCTCGTCAAAATATTTTGTTGTCCCTCAACCCCTATCAACTACCCGTCTTCCCTATAACATACATACGATAATACCCCACACCCCCACCTCGTCAAAATTTTTATAACTATAGTCCATCATACAAATCATGCATGATTTGAGATGTTAGGGCTCGAAAATTTGAATGCTTAGTATTAATGTCTTGGAAACATTAATCGTTCAATGTTAATTTGATAATATATTACGACATTTTCTTTTTATAAAGTTGGATATGAATTTCTTGCATGAATTAGTATAATGGCTCATTTTATGTTGATCGTTGTAGTATGGTGTAAATATTTTGTTTCCATATTTGGGAGTGAGTAGAAATTTTTTTTCATATTATTTTTAAGATTTTGTAATTATATTCACACTAAATCAGCATCAGATTTGTACTGGATCTTTCCTTTTTATAGAATAAATTGTAAAAATATGCATGAAGTAATAGTTAGCACACTGGTAATGGAATGACTATGTAAGTGAGGGGTCAATGGTTCAAATCCCAGCTCAATCATTTTTGGTTGATTTACCAATGAGGATTGCTGACGTGTTAAATGATTGCTGGCGTATTCCTGACATGTCGGATGTATGGAGAAGCTCGCCACGTCAGCTCTTCATGCACGCAATTATTAAAAGTAATAGATTAAACTAATTAATTTAATTTTAGTGGAGACTAAATATTGAAAAACTAAATTTTTGGTGGTTAGTTTAAACTTAAAAGGTGTTTTAAGTGTTGATTATTGATTCTAATAAGTTGAATCGGAAATTCCTACATTTACCGGGTTGCTTGTACTGTAAAGTTGAAAATCTGATGTTCGGTCTTATTTGCATGATTCAAAGTCTAGTATGGTCATAGATTACTATAGTATCGGTACTGTACCGAAATGTAAGGACGGTATCCGATTGGTTTGTAATAATTGCGATCTCGTATCGCCGGTTTGTAATAATATTTAATTCCCTTATTTTTCAAAAATGTATAATAGGATACTCCATATGTACTTTGTTTATATTGAAGACCGACGCTTTTTCGAGAGCCAATGGTTGGCGAGTCGAGATCAAATTGTAGACGGAGCATTTGAAGCTTTTGAAGCCTAGTTTAAGTTTAATTGCTTTTATTAGGTTCTAGTCTTATGGCCATACTAGGACTTGGATTTATTTGATGCATGCTTGGTTTAATTTTTGCACAATTATAACCAAAACGCAAATTTTACATTGTCGTATCCATTATCCGCGACTCGCTAGAATTAGTTCACTTAAAAGCGATAGATAAAATATGACAAGATCTCTCACAAAAAAAATGTAAAATCGAGATTTAGTCCTTCCACAATTCACGCTTATGCAACCCTTGTTCATTAAGGGCACGCTCGCCCTAGCGGGGTGTTTCCTTTTTACCTTGGGGAGTAGGTTAATAAAAAGTTATTACGAGTGAATTTTGGTTTAATCTTGACGTGATTTGCAATACAAGTCTTGCAATACGGGACTAAAGGATTGATTTAGTTGAAATCGATCAACCGAGAGTTCTAAGTGTAGAATCAATCATGAGTTGGTTCACCGAAATTACATAAATTTAGGATGTATCACCCTTCGCGTGCCTAGATTTATATAAGATCGGATCTCAGAATCATTTATATAATTTAGAGAGATCATTATATAAATGCCTAAATTCACAAATAATTATTTTAATGTGAATTTGACGATGAATTTAATCGATAGTTTTTCCACGTTGTAGTTTAAAATTCAAAAATGGCTCAAATGTCCAATTCAATAATATCCAAAGACTCCTGCCTTCGTAATTTTATGGAAAAGAATGAACTAAAGGAGGATGGAAGCAATTTTACTGATTGGGAGTTAAACCTGCGATTAGCTCTTCAATCTGATAGAAAATAACGTTTTCTATACGAACCCTAATTCCCGCTCCAGGTCCCGACGCCACCCCTGAAATGATACAAATGTATGAAGAGTACAAGCATGAATCTGACCAGATTAAGAATGTATTGATTTTTTCTAGCGTTTAAAGAAACACATGATTGATTTCAGTGCGTATCAAATATTCACTCGGCTCACGACTAGTTTCTCGCAAAAGCCGCGAATACTTCAATACGAAGCAGCTTCGAGTTACTTTGAGATTAAGCTCTCAAAGGCCCAACCAGTTGGTCCTCATATTCTCAAATTTATTGAGAATGTTGAAACTTTTGAAAAGTTAGGTTGCCCAATTTCTGAATATTTTGCGGTATACCGTCTGCTTAATTCTTTACCTGCAACATGCGATCCTTTTAGGACGAATTACAACATGAATGATTTAAAGAAAAATCTTCATGAATTGCATGCCATGCTTGTACAACGTGAGAGGGATTTGGTGTCAAGTGGGAGCGCGAATAGAGATGTTTTATCCATGGCAGTAAAACAAAAGGGGAAGTTCAAGAAGGGTGCGGGGAAGGGTAAAAAACCCGCACGTGGCAAAGGAAAGGGAAAAGTTGTTTCGGGCAACAATTTTATTGCTAAGAGAGGCGCGAAATGCTTCCATTGTGGAAATTTCGGCCATTGGAAGCGAAATTGCCCACAGTACCTGAAGGAGAAGAAGTCGAAACCAGGTATATATATGATAGACATTAATTATGCAAGTACCACGTCCTGGGTATTAGACACTAGATGTGGATCTCACCTTTGTAATCACTTGCAGGGGCTGACGAAGGCATGTCGGCTGGCAAAAGTTGAAGCTGACCTCCGATTCGGGAATGGAGCTAAAGTAGCCGCCGTATAGTGGCTTGTAGACTTGCTGCCGAAAGCTCTTTCTTGCACTCAGGGTTAAGATTAAGAGTTTTCGCAAATTTTAAAATGAGAAACTACCTACAGCCACTGCTTCCAAGATCTCAGTTTGCTTTCGCCAGATACTTCTTTATCTTAACGAAAAAGAGTATATTTAATATATATGATTTTATTAACCGTTTTTTTTAGTTTTATCTTTTCTCCCACCTGCAGAAGAATTAAAGTATAGATCGTTACTCCTATCGTTAGTATTTTCGGCAAGGTAACTATCTCGATTTCATACGCGCTTTGGCAAGCGCTTAGCTTCTGCTAGCGGCGGGGCGGCAAGGCCATTAAGTTAAGTTGAAAACCTAAACGGTAGTGAGCAAGTTTAGGTTTAGGAATAGGAAGGATCACCCTAAGATGATCATCTCATGGCTATTGAGAACGAATCAAATCAGATGGTTCTAGTTCTCAAGGAATCTCGTTAACATCCCTTCTGCAAAACTTACTTTCCAAGAGAGTTCAATCGCTTTCGAGCAGGAGTGACCCTAGTCTAAAGAAGAATAGGAGTTACTCGGAATGAAGAAGCCCATGGTTGTTGTGAAAGAAGACAATGCTTTGAACACGAAAGTGCGCAGTCTTATCCCATGCTGAGTCACAGGCAGCGTCTCGGAAAGCACGGACGAGCCGCATGCAGGGAAACTTGCACGAAAGAAAGATTGGTTGGTGGGCTGTTTAGCCTCCTCTAACTTAAAGACAGATAGCGGAAAGGCGAGCAGCTATAGCATCAGTAGGAACGTATATTATGTCACTGGCCTCAGAGCTAGAGTTGTATCTAAATAACTGCTATTTTGTACCAACTCTAAGTAAGAATATAATTTCGGTTTCTGTTTTAGACGCTGAAGGTTTTGAATTTTCAATACGAAACGACAGTTTTATCTTCTCGTTTAATGATATGGTGTACGAAACAGCCAAATGTATAAATGGTATTTACGTTTTAGGTTTAGAAATGAGGTCTATCATGTAGGAAATAAAAAGCTCAAAATAGGAGATCCCGATCAATCCTACCTTTGGCATTGTCGTTTAGGGCATATAAACGAAGCATTGAGAGTCTCGTAGCCAATGGAGTTCTCAAACCATTTGATTTTGGATCATATGGAACATGCGAATCTTGTCTTTTAGGCAAGATGACTCGAGCACCTTTTTCAGGAAAAGGGGTACGAGCTAGTGATTTGTTGGCCTTCATTCATACAGATGTTTGCGGTCCAATGACAATCACTGCTAGAGGAGGTTATGACTACTTTGTCACTTTTACAGATGATTTTAGTAGATATGGCTACATCTACCTAATTAAATATAAAAGTGAGCTACTTGAGAAATTTATAGAATTTCAAAAGGAAGTAGAAAACCAATTAGGAATGAAGATCAAGGCCTTATGATCAGATCGGGGAGGTGAATATCTCAGTAATGACTTTGATATTCATCTAAAAGACTGTGGAATCAAATCACAGCTTACACCTCCTGGTACACCGCAATTAAATGGTGTAGCCGAAAGAAGAAATCGTACCTTGTTGGATATGGTAAGATCGATGATGAGTCAGGCTGAGCTTCCTGATTCATTCTGGGGTTTTGCTCTCCAAACTGCCATTTTCACACTCAATAGATGTCAACTAAATCAGCTCCGAAAACTCCATATGAGTTATGGAGAGGAAAAGTTCCAAACCTCTCATTTATCAAGATATGGGGTTATGATGCATATGTCAAAAACAAAACTGACAATAAGCTTGCACAAAGATCTGATAAATGTCTCTTTGTAGGTTATCCTGTACAGACTCGAGGATATTACTTCTACAATCGTCTAGAGAACAAAGTTTTTGTGTCTCGAGATGCTGTCTTTTTAGAAAAGGAATTTATTTCTAAAAGACAGAGTGGGAGAAAATTTGAACTTAGTGAAGTTCAGGAGCCACAAATGCAAAATGAGGCTCATGATGTTTTGCCAGAAGACATTCCTGAATCGTCTAACTCTGTGGTTCCATTTTCTACTCCTAGAAGGTCAAGCAGATCAAGCCACCCACCAGATCGATACCTAGGTGTGATAGAGGATACTGGTGATCACTTTTTGCTTCTAGAAAGTAATGAGCCTGCAACCTACAGAGCAGCCATGACTGGACCGAATTCTGCTAAATGGCTAGAGGCAATGAAATTCGAGATAGATTCCATGTACGGGAATCAAGTATGGGACTTGGTTAACTTGCCTGAAGGAACCAAGGTTCTTCAATGCAAATAAATCTTTAAGATCAAGAACGGCATGGATGGAAATCAAAATATTTTTAAGGCTAGACTAGTAGCTAAAGGTTTCACGCAAGTTTATGGTTTAAACTATGACGAGACCTTTGCGCCAGTTGCAATGCTTAGATCTATTCGAATAATCTTAGCGATTGCTGCTTTTCATGATTATGAGATATGACAGATGGACGTTAAAACCCGCCTTCCTAAATGGGTTTCTGGAAGAGGAGCTGTATATGGCATAACCTGAGGGTTTTATTGATCCAAACAATCCTAAGAAAGTTTGCAAACTTAAGAGATCCATTTATGGTCTTAAGCAAGCATCTCGGAGTTGGAACCATTGGTTCAACCATGTGATTAAACAAAATGGTTTCACCCGAAGTGTCGAGGAACCTTATTTATACATGAAATTTAGTGGGAGTAAAGTAACTCTCCTAATCCTATATGTAGATGACATATTACTCATTGGGAATGATATCCCCATGCTCAACTCCGTTAAGGACTGGCTCAGGAAACATTTCCAGATAAAGGATTTAGGAGAAGCGCAACGCATCCTAGGTATTCGGATCTATAGAGATAGATAAAAAAGAATACCAGCGTTAAGTCAAGAAACTTATATTGATAAGATTCTTGACAGGTTCAATATGAAAACCTCTAAAAGAGGCTTTTTACCTATGGGAAGTGGGATAATTTTGAGTAAATCTCAGTGTCCAACTAAACCTGAGGATATTGAACGCATGAAATCGAAACCTTACGCTTCCGCAATCGGTTCGATCATGTATGCTACGATGTGTACGCGTCCAGACGTGTCATATGCTTTGAGTATGACAAGTCGTTACCAAGCAAATCCAGGCGAGAGCCACTGGATAGCCGTTAAGAACGTCCTTAAATACCTAAGAAGGACTAAGGACACGTTCTTAGTTTATGGAGGGGATTCTGAGCTTCGTGTAAAGGGTTATGCGGATGCTAGTTTCCAAACAGATCGAGATGATTCAAAATCTCAATCAGGATATGTTTTCATACTTAATGGTGGAGCCATATGCTGGAAGAGCACCAAGCAATCGGTGACTGCGGATTCTACAACGGAGGCTGAGTATCTTGCAGCGTCAGAAGCTGCAAAAGAGGCAGTTTGGATCCGGCAGTTCCTGGAAGGATTAAATGTAGTCCCTACAGCAGCAGATCCTATTGCAGTCTATTGCGACACTAGTGGAGCAATAGTTCAGGATAAAGAGCCTAAATCTAGTAATAAATCTAGACATGTACTCAGGAAATTCCATGTAATTAGAGACTTTGTGGAACGAGAAGATATATCGATTTGTAAGGTTAGGACAGACGCTGATCCTTTAACCAAGCCATTATCACAGGCTAAACACAATGGTCATATTGCCTCGATGGGTTTGAGGCGTATGTCTGACATGTGTTAGATTATATGTTGTAATAGTTAATAAGTGTATTACCTTTTACATATATGATAATTAAATTCATCGTTCTAAGTTTTATTAAACTCTTTAATAAATTCAGTTTTAATAAAATTCTGAATTATATAATGCTCTGTTGATTCCTAATAGGTCGTGGAGACGATTTGAACCCTATTAAGTGAACAGAATTAACAGTGTATTTTGTCTCTAGTCATAAAATGAGGTGACGTCTCAATCGACTAGATTGTAAGTCGGTTGATGACTTGTTCAATTGTCATGAATTTATAGAGATGAATAACCGATTACATAGACAGACTGTAGATGACACTCTGTCAGACATTTGACTAATTATAGAACCTTTGTGCTTGGTCGTGCCAAGGTAATCTCTATTATTCCTATTAGTCGATTCTTTCGACCTGAGATTGTTTGTCTGAGTTTATGCAGCAGGCGGTGACTTTGATTTATGTCCTAAGTCGTGCCGTAAAAGGAGGCTAAAAGGGTATGTATTGGGTCATTATCGAGTGTAGAAACAAAGAAAATAAGTCAAGAAGGGATTGTCCACCCACGTCAGGGTATAATATCTTTGGGCCACTCGAGGAATTGTGACTGGAAATGCGTGGCCATCCTCGGAAGAGATCTATGATAGATATTCCGGTCAGACAGTCATAATCCAGATCGAGAAAACCACTTTTGATAAAGATCCAATGCAAGTTCGACTTGAAAGATACTTCGCATTGAGTGGGAGATATAACGGACAAGAGAATCGGTAACGCATGACTTGCTCGGACAAGTGGGAGATTGTTTGAGTAGGTGTCCTCCGACAATAATACGTTGACTAATTAAATCTAATTAGGAATAAACCTGGGATATATTATATATACTAAGTTGATTAACGTAAATCGATAACGGTTGGCTGGCTAGAGTTTGACGTTATTGTCGTTTGACGGCGGTAATCAACTGATCCCTCTCGATCGACCACACCGATAAAGATAGTTTCTCCAAAGGATATTATATTTGTATTTAATATAATATAAAATAAACCCTAATGTATCAGCTAAAGAGTTAACTGATTATATCGGATAGTGATTTATGAGTTCGGCACTCAGGTCGAATAAATTATGGTTATTGTGTAAATTGTCAAAAATATTGACAATTAGCTATTTAAATTACAAAGAGTTGTAATTTTAGCTAAAATGATGTAATTAGTAATTATTATATAGTGATATAATAATTAATTAACACTTAAAGAAATAAGTGTACAAATTATACCAAATTGTAACATAAGATGTTTAGGGGTATAATTAGTAAGGGCAAAATAGTCCTTTTGCCACCACCACTATATATATAATGTGTTTTATGATCAAACACAAAATATACATCATTTTTACAATCACATTATATATTTTAGAGAGAGAATTGAGAGAAAATCCTCAACTTTCTTTAAAAAAAATCAGTCTACTTCCACTTCCATTAAGATCAAGTTTTCTTCATTGCATGCCAATGAAAACTTGATCAAAACACTTATCTAAGTCTAATATATCATTAGCTAATTTTTTGGCTAATATATATAAGGTTTTAGGGTTAAAATCTCATAATAAACTAGTCTTTTAGTGAGATTTTTGGAGATCTTCTTTGGCGGATCAAGAGAGGAGGCTTCCTAATTTGGAAACTCAAGATTAAGGAGGAGGATCCCCCATAAATTAGCAGCTCAATATCCTTCATTTGAAGAAAGGTCAAAATTCCTCTTGATTAAGGTATGAAAACATGTTTTATTACCTTATTTATGCTTTAATCTTACATGCAACTAAAGATCTTAGCTAAACTTAATTTGGGGTAATTAAGTACTAATTAGAGGAGTCTAATTAGGGGCTAAATAACTTTCAATTATAACTCAATTTCTTTTGTCGTATACCTATGGTAAACTAATATGAAGACAAATGCAACCGCTTGGAAGAAAAAAGAGGAGACATGATACACATATCATCTTAAATAAAATTACAGTAAGCGGCGGTGAGAAATTATCTACATATAATTGAAATCATGCGATTGTTATTATTAAGCAAAAGAAAAAAAAACAAAGCTAATACAACAGTATAGTTACGTACCAGATTGAATACGAGGTTTTGGTTAATGGAGATTGTGAGATGGGACTCTAGGCGTCGTGCTGATAACGTGTTAAAGAATAAAGAGAGTTGAGAGAGGAGAAAAACCCTACTGCATTATTGTGGGGTTTATTCATATATATGTGTCTGTACAATATAGTAAACCCTACTTCAGAATATTGTAGGTGTCTGTACATCCATAAATATAACATTCAATAATAGTTATCTTGTTTTTTTTCCCCTTATATCATTTTTTTCTCCCAAGACTGCTTATTTCTCAACCTCTTATCATAAACTGTAGTCTTCGTTTTCATTTTCTTCCTCTTGCTCAAACCAATCCGTCATCCATGTAGGCCTTTTCCCTAATTTTGAAATGTTGCTTGTCATGTTATACCTCTGCAATCCATACCAAACAAACACGAAAAGAAGAATTAAAGAGATGAACAAATCAATAATACAAAAGCCTCATATTTTATCTCAACAACAAAAATGATGACCAATAACTATGTCTGATCTTCCTGAGACTAGGAAATCGAGAATAAAAACCTTTAGATGTAATAGATCAATCATTTATGACCCCATTAGAGTTCTCTTACTCATATTGCACATCAGCAAAATGACATACTCACTCCAATTCTAAATGTTCTAAATTGTGCTACTCCACACATTTAAACAAAATGTAACCAAAGTCAATTGCAACACAAAATAAACGACAACCACAATTATCATAAACCAACCCATCAAAATACTCTGTATATATTGTGAAGGTTTTACGAATGAGCTTAGAGCAGGAGTGCGGTAACATCAAAGTACACATTTTTGGAATCACTCATAATTTGCAGCGTTTGAGTATATGAGTTTATTTTTTTTAAATGAGTTTTAATGTATCATCAATAACTAATAGATGCTTTTCTCATTTGCATTATTTGAACAAATATCGAGAATTTTTATAAACGTTACCAAATGAAATACGGAATTTTTTATAAGAAATTCCGTCATAGCGAAAGATGAATTGATGAATGTTTCTAGTCAATCAAAACCCTCTCCCTATTTAATCAAATAAATAACTCTTTGTTGATGAATTGATTAATGATTCTAGTCAATCAATTTCCTCGCAAAATTGTCACTTACATGGACATGCATGTTAATTGTAAGCTCTCTCGATTGCAGACCAATACACTTTCTAATGTTAAAAAACTAAACATAAATCACTTCTTCTTTTCTCGATCTTTCTTTGATCCTTTCCGTCTCCCTAAAAAATCAATATGTTGAAATATAGTTTCAAAATCAGCCTAATTACATGCTGAAAAATGAAAACATTAAAAAAAGGATAGTAAAAATTTGGCTTACATGGAATTGAGTGTGTTGTCGTTCTACATCCTCATTGTATAAATTGATAGCTTCTATTGAAACTTTTACTTCTTTATCTTCGTGTCAGGAAGGTTGCGTTTTTCTTAGAAATCTTCATATATAGGAGTTCGAATATTGAATATTGAATAACATAGGTGTGAGAGTTACTTGAAGTGGGTGTGAGGAGATGGAGATGAAATATATGTGTGTTTAATAAATTGAAAATGGTAATTGAATGAGAATTGAAAACAATTAATTGAGAAGAAGTTGATGATGTGCCTGTTGGATTTCATGGTGTTGGATTTCATGGGTTGATGACTTGATCATTGACTGTTTGACCGCAAATTCTCTCCATTTTTCTCTCCTTGATTTCCACGTGGAATTATTTTTGCTTGCCTTTTAATAGTTCTATATAGATAACACAATATTCCGTTGATGATTACTTAATATTTAGCGTCTTATACGATGAGGCCAAGTGAACCTATTCGATAATTACTATAAGAATCATTATACTTAGGGTGAAAAAAAGGGAGGGAGTTCACATTAATGTCATGACATTAATAAAAGCTAATGTTACGGAGCGAGGAAAAAGACATTAAGCAAAATCTCGAATGGAAGTCATAAAGGAACTGAGACATAATATTTTCCTTTTTAAGTACTTTTTTTATTTTTTGATTTCGGCCAAGGTTTTAGGTTATGTGACATGGTTCGATAAATAAGATAAAAAAGTTGATAACATATGATGATGTTGGTAATGGGCGAAAGAGGAGTAGTAACTAGTGAAGTAACTCTTTGGTCTTATGAGAACTTAACCTTTATGCATACATGCATGTTGGTAATGGGGTGATTGTTTTTGTTTTGAGTTTAATTTATATTATTTGTATTATTATTACTTACATATAATGGTGATCAGGGGCGGACCCGGAGGGGTGCACAGGGGAACACGTGCACCCCCATTATTTGGGGAAAAAACAAGGAAAAAAAGAGGGGCATAGCTACTGTGCGTAACAAGAATGAGAACCAAAAAAAAAACGCATCATCTTTTTCTCTCTCCACTCGAAGTCGCCCCTGGTTGTTTGCCCAACTGGCGACTGACCGCTTGTTCGCCTCGCCGGAGATCGGTCGCCGGTCGTAGCCGTCTCACTCACCTAGTCGCTGGTCGTTGCTCACTTGCTCATCCTAAGAATCGTAGATCCTTAATTTCGAATTTTAAAGGTAAACTCTAATTCTAAATCTCAGTTTTTGATACCAATTATTACAATTAAGTTTAGCTTTCAAATATTTTTTAGTGTATGTCTATATGATTAATTGTTCAAATGGGTTTATAGTTAATTAGATTATGACATTATGTAATTATGCAGAGAAATAGAGATTTGAGAATCAATTTTGTTATGATTTTTGGGACAAATTGGTTAATTAGATGATGACATTGTGTATTTACTTGTTCAAATTGATTTAGAGTGATTGAAATGAAGAACAAAAGATTGCAATATTTTTGGGACAAAAAAATAAATCACTTAAATCATCTTCCACATCTTCTCCATTGTCAAGAGAATCGCTATTTGAAGAAGATAAGAATGCATCTTGTTCTATCCCACATGAAGAAAATTGTACAATTGAACATCAAATGGAGGAAGATTAAATTGAAGATGATGAGGGTGATCAAATTGAGGAGGATGATGAAAGTGAGACGGATGAAAGTGATGATGATGAAAGTGAGGATGAGTCTCCTATCATGCATTCTCAAGATAAAGAATTTCCCGTTTATGATATTTACCTTCTATCTCATGATGCGGGAAAACGAAATCCAATAATGTCTTACCCGATTAATGATCGAGATGCGGTTAGGAGATGATTCATTGTGAAGAAGGCTTGTAGACCGTATCAAAAGATGGTTTCCCTCAAACCCAAATTGGAGGTAAAATGCGATGTTTTAGTGTTAGTTGGTATGATAAGTATTATTGGCTTGAATTTATTGCTCAAAATGATGCGGACTTTTGTTTTATTTGTTACTTGTTCAAAGATGAAACAAAATGTCCCGGTGGTGATTCTGTTAATAGAGATGGAGGAGTTGGAATAAGCCGGAAAGATTAGTAAGGCATTTGGGTGGAAATGATAGTGCTCACAATGATGCTAGAGTGTTATTTGACCATTTCATAAACCAAAAAACATTTATAGTCCAAACATTTGAGAACATAACCAATGAAATATAATGAAAAGCCTTTACAAATCTCGTTTGACATATTCCCTTTCATGTTTGAAATTTCTCTTGAAACAAGGATTATCATTGCGTGGACATGTTGAAAGTACAATTTCTTTGAATAAGGGAAACTTTCGAAAATTTTTGAAATGACTTGCGGGTCATTGTCAAAAGATTGCTAAGTTGTGCTAGTTAAAGCTCCAAAAAAACATCAAGTGACATCCCCCAAGATTCAAAAAGATCTCATCACATGTTGTGCTAAAGAAACTATAAGGTTGATTGTTGATGAAATGATGGTAATGTAATCTTGCTTACAGTGTAGTTACAGGTCTACATTGACATTGGCAGAAAAATATGCAAAATCAATATCGCCATCGTACAAAAGGAGGTGTGGAAGATAGTTAAAACTAGTAAAGAATTCTTACCCCCAAACTGTTATACTCTAAAATTACACAAAATCTAGTAGTACTAATTAAGAAAAACAGTTGGTATTCTGACGATTGTGCTAAAATTTTCAAGCAAAATTGAAATTTGAAAGGGGTTTTGTGAGATTGAGGTTTTGGGGGGAAAATCATAATTCAACACCCAGAAAATCATACCCAAATCATAATTATTGAACCCCAACAAAATCAGTATGTAAAACCTCAAAATCGTGATATAATTAGGGCGAAGAGACCTGATTGGGAAAGGCAAGAACGATGGGTTGTTGTCTTCGCCGGAGTTGTTGTTGTCGTCAGAGTTGTCGCCGCCGTCTGAGTAGTCGTCGACAAAGCTTGTCGTCGCTGAGGTTATCGTCGACTAAACGAATAATGATGGGACGTTGTCGTCGCTGGAGTTGTCGCCGTGTCTGAGTTGTTGTCGTCGCCGCATCTGAGTTGTTGTCGTCGATGTCGCTGAACTCTTGATTTGTAATGGAAAGTGTCTGTGTGTTTTTTTTTTTGTTTTTTTTTTGAGACCAAGAGATCAGAATATGGATAAGGTGGTCAAAGACAAGGAGATACGGCTTGCCTTTTAAATCCACACAAACAGATTTATAAAAAAAAAATGAAAAGACATGGGTTTTTAATGAAAGCTCATGTCTATAATCTTAAAATAGACATGGGTTCTTGAAAGAAAAACGATGTCTATTATTAGACGTCGGTTTTTAAAAAAAAACCCATGTCTATTCTTTACTCATTTCTGGGTTTTCCTTAATAGACGTCAGTTTTCCATATACCTCATGTCTATATACCCATGTCTATAATGAATTTTGTAGTAGTGTGTGTTTGGGATTTTAGCCGATGAGTCTAGTGATGTGTCTTATAAGGAACAACTTGCTCTTTGTTTGCGTTATGTTGATAAAAAGGGAAATGTTTGTGAAATGTTCCTTGGTGTTGTGAAAGTTGAGAATACAACTACTCTTACAATAAAGGCCTCAATTGTTTCTTTACTTGATGAGTATGGATTACTTGTTAGTTCAATTCGTGGTCAAGGTTATGATGGGGCTAGTAATATGAGAGGTGAGATTAATGGTTTGAAAACTTTGATTATGAGAGAAAGTCCATCGGCTTATTATATACATTGTTTTGCACACCAACTTCAATTGACTCTTGTAGCAGTAGCTCATGATAATCAAGACTGTGCATCTTTTTACGAGAGCCTTGGATATATTATTAATGTTATTGGAGTATCTTGTAAGCGTTTAGAGATGGTTAGAAACACTCAAGATCAAAAGTTGTTGAAAACTTTGGAATTGGATGAACCTAAAAAAAGGAAAGGAAAAGGAAAAAATCAACAACCTGGAACAAGTAGACCCGGGGATACTCGTTGGGGATCTCATTTTAAGTCAATATTGAATCTTATTTCTTTGTATTCTACAATTATTGAATTTCTTGTTATTATCGGAAACGATAAAAAGAACGGTGTTGATAGTGTCAAAGCTTAATTAAAATGTCGTGGGTCACCTTGAGTCGTTTGAGTTTGTATTTATGTTACACATAATGAAGGCGATCTTTGGGTATACGAGTGAGTTGTGTGAAGCATTACAAAGGAAAGAACAAGATATAGTGAATGCTATGGCATTTGTTTCTTTGACTAAGGAGCATTTGCAAAATACTAGAGATCATGGATGTGATGATTTTCTTATTATGGTTTCTACATTTTGTGCGGAATATGATATTGAAGTTCCTAACATGAGTGATTCCTATGCTCCCCATGGAAGATGAAGACGATTCTTTGCGAAAGTGACCAATCTTCATCAATATCGAGTTGAAATGTTTTTGATTATTATTGATTTGCAACTTCAAGAACTCAATAATCGTTTTGATGAGGTGAATATGGAGTTCCTTTTGTGTATGGCTTGTTTGAGTCCGGCTAATTCATTTGCTTCTTTTGACAAGCGAAAATTGATGCGTCTCGCTGTTTTATCCTAATGAGTTTTCAAGAGTTGATATCATGGCATTAGAATTTGAACTTGATATATATGTTAATGACATGAGAAGGGATGCAAAATTTGAAAATATTAAGTCCCTTGGTGAGCTTTCGTTAAAACTTGTTGAAACAAAGAAGCATGTTGCATATCCACTTGTCTATCTACTTCTAAAAATTGTATTGATACTCCTTGTGGCAACGGCAAGTGTGGAAAGGGTATTTTCCGGCATGAATTTTGTGAAGAAAAAGTTGCGAAATAGTATGGGTAATCAACTTTTGAGTAATTGTCTTGTTACATTTATAGCGTAAGATATGTTTTTGCAAGTTAATGACGACAATGCAATAAGACGTTTCAAGATCTGAAAACTCGTCGTATTATATTAGATTTCCTTCTACGTAAGTTTTTTTTTAAATAAGATTGACTTTGTGTAATAATAACGATTATATTTATGTCATTTTATCTAAATTTTTTTGTGCACCCGCTTCCCGGAAATCCTGGGTCCGCCACTGCTGGTGATGCAGGAATGGTTATTGTAATAACCCTAAATTTTCGACAGTTGGTAGGCAAATGTCGTGGGTTGCACCAAATTAAATCAGTACTTATCCTAAAACTATGTAGTAGGCAAGCAAGTTCGTATCCACAGGGAATCAGTTAATGTTAATTTATGTAACACCAATTGGGTAACCAATTGAGGGGGGGTTTGATTGAGTTTTAGTAACTTAAGCAATTGTAAACGCAATAAAAGCAAATGTTGAATTCAATTGATGACAAGTCTTGGCTTTATACTTCAATCCACTACAATTTATCAATTGATCCTAGAAAGTTGCTTATCTATCAATGTGAGCACGTTATTGCGAAATCAAGATTTCTATTCTTCTTTCCTAGCTATTTAGAACGAATCAGTGTATCTAAACAACCCTATCTATCAATCAATCTAAATCACGCGTCTAGATCTATTCAATAGAAGCAATAAGATCTAAGAATATCAACCACAATAATCAATAAGGACGCACGCGGTTCAAATCAGATAATAAATCAATTCTCCCTTAATCTATCCAACGTTGAATAAGCAATCGATTAAACAGACAAAGATGCTACTATTCCAAGCAGTTAAATCATAAAAGCCCTAAACTAGTAGTACTCCTAGCAAGAACAAATATGAGATATAAGAATTAAAACTAGAGAATTGAAATTACTCACAATTGAATCGATATGAACGATCTCACAATATGACGATAAATTGCAGCTTCAATCCGTAATAAACCAAGTTAGGAGATTAGTTCTCCATAAATCTCCAATTACAAGCCGTCAATAAATTCTGAATGCAAAAGTTATGAAATAAAACGTAACCTAAGTGTTTTATATATCCTCTAATAAAAATACGGAAAATAAAAGAATTACGGAAAGTTTGATTCCGTCGAAAACCGCGGGCCGCCGAGCCTGAGGCGCGGTCCGCACCACACACCGCCGCGGTCTGCGCAAAACGCGTCTGCCTCGCCTTCACTTCCCTTCGCGAGTGATTCCGCGGAGCTCATTTCCTCTTTCCGCGATGCGCCTTGTTCCTACTGCAACAGATCTTCAAATTGACCTTCATCATAATCTAACAATCGGCTCTAAATAGCCATTTTTTCACACAAGTTACATAAATCGATCTCGTGAGAATAATAACATAAAAATCAATATTACAACCCGAAATAGCATTAAAAACAAGCCAAAAAGCGTGTCAAACACGAGCATATCAAATTCCCCCTTGCTTAGACCTTTACTCGTCCTCGAGTATCTCAAACAACCACCAAAATGTCTCCAAGGCCTTTTAACAAGCAACACGGGAAGAATAAGATTCATACCTATCTCCTCTACTCCGTATTTGGTCTTCGTCTACCAAGTTAGGGCCGTCACGAATGTAACCTCGACGCAATGGTCCCAAACTATATTATACTTCACAAATCAAAACCACAAAGAAACCAAATGGCAAAGGGACCTAAAAATGCCCTAAGTGTCCCTAAGCCGCTCACACACAACTCCCTCGTGAGCCTAGGTCCGGAATAACACCATAGGATCAAAGACTACCTCGAATAGCCACCAACATCCCCAAAACAACCAAGGAAATCGAGGTTTTCTATCCTATCACCATACTATTCAATCCAACCGAACCTCCTTATAGCAGCCAAGAGAAACCTACCCAGACACGACCTTCAATACACCCTTCTTATTGCAACACCGGTACAGTAGCACACTCCACTCATTTTGCCTAGGCGCCCTTTCGGGTTTTCACCTAGCCTCTCGTTAACTTTTCCATGCTTACCGGCTTACTTTCTTCTCTCGTGTCTTTTCCTTACTTTCTTTTCCGCTCCTCTCTCTTTTCTGGCTTTCTTCTCTTCTTTTTTCTCTTTTTTCGTTTTTCATTTTTTTCATTTTTTTTTCATTTTTTTTTTCATAAATCGAAAAGAAATACATCATGATACATATATTACAAAACAATAGCTAATCTCCCCCATGCTTAAGCGACACATTGTCCCTAATGTATACTCAACAAATGGAAACAGCGGGGAAGAATTAGCAAAACTGACAGAGACGCTCAAGAAATTATTATTTTATGTTGCGTTTAGACGGGTTTTTATTGCGTTTAGCGTCTACGAAATATAATAACGATTTAAAATGACAAAAATGTTACTCATATATTTCTGTAAAATTGCACCCAACCGAAATCACCCACGAGTCCGCGACGGAGCAATTTGTCATTTGGCCCATTTTTTTTGTACAGTATTGACATTCACTCACACTTTTTAGTCCTACATCATCTGGAGGGTTTTAGGTCTCCCTCTCCTCCTTTCCCCTCTCCATTTCTCTCATCGATCAATCAATTAAAAAAAAAAATGCAACTTTTGAGTCGGATTTTATCCCGCAATTCTCCGTCGACATATTTCAATCTCCCCAAATATCTCAACCTCTTCCAAAACCCTAGATTCTTCTCCTCCTCCTCCGGCGTCGGCGGCGGCGGCGGCGGCGATGACTTTGTCTGGGGTGATTCCGCCTCCTCCTCCTCCTCCTCCTCCTGGTCCACCGGTCTAACAAAGGACCATTTCGACGGGGATGCCGTCGGCCGCCAAGTCACTCCCTCACATCAGCCATCCACCGTTACCGGTGGCGGTGGCGGAGGAATGAGAGGTGGTGGTGGTGGTGGTGGTACGGGGCCGAGTGGGCTGGTGACACATCTGAAGGAAACTTCTGAAAGGCAGGAACGGGAGCGGAAAATGATGGAGGATGAGTGGGAGGAGGGAGAGAGAGAGGTGTGTGAACTGTTGAAGCAAATAGAAGAGCCAGGCGCAAGAGGATCATATTTGAAGGATTCCGAAAAGGCGGAAATGTATAAGAAACATAAGGAGAATCCTGAGGAACATACTGTTGAGAAGCTTGCTCAGGAATACCGCATTATGCGGCAGAGGGTTCTTGCTATTTTGTGGCTTAAAGAGCTTGAAGAGGAGGAGGAGAAGAAGCGTGGCGAACCCTTGGATGATTCTGTCGAGCTTTTGCTTGATACCTTCCCTGAGTAAGCCTCCGTTTTTTTCGAAAATATGGTTTCTTTTTGTATTGTTTTTATAATTTTGGTTGATTTTTGATTTGTTTTGTTATTGCTTGAATTAGTAGCTGTTGGAATTAGCTGGATTTTCGATATTGGAATTGGTCGTTAGAGTTTCGTGAATTGTCAGTTGCATAACTGGGATTACGAATTAAGGGCATATTACGGGCTGAGTAGTTCTATATGCATTGGCTTTGATCACATAGGAACCAAGTAACCCCTGCAGTAGGAATGCCGGAAAAGCAAGGTTTAGGAGGTGTCGAATGCATTCATGCCTTACCCCTATGCTGAAACATGGAGAAACTGAGCCATAATGAAATTGCGTCAAGCATTGCACCGAGTGCCACTTCATAATACAAGAAGTAGGGACAGTTTCATGGGCTGTTTTGCTTTATTCCATTATATTCCAAAACCAAAGTATACTGGACTTGCAATGTACATTTCCTAGGAAGTTGGAGAGTTGTTTTGTGGTCTTTACTTTTTCGTATATTCCACTTACCTGCCCCTTTCCTGCCCCTTTCCTGAACTAGATTGCGTTACCCAATTAGGGGAGATTGAGGTTTATGAATTGGGGGTGATATTACTGCTATCAGATGTTTGCACTTGAGGTTATCTTACTATCTGTGAGGAAAACTCTGTTCGTTCAGCGTCTTGGTCTCATAATGTTTTGATTGCTTGGATCTGTTTTGTGTATCGTGATGCATGGCCGGAGGTGTTACTTAAGGAAGTTTCTAGGTACTGAATAAATTTGGGATTTTCAAATTACAGAGGTGTACTTCATATACTCCGTATGTCGTTTAGTAGGTTCTCGTTCCAGATTTTGCTCTCTGGCTATACGATAATCATAAACGTTTGATTTGACAGTGTGCCACGGGTCTGTACCTTTTTTAAGCACATACTGGAATTGAACTTGGTTCTCGGTTTCCTCTATTTTCCTTTTTCTTTTTTTTTTCCCCTCTCCTCCCTCTTTCCTCCCATTTGATCTTTTTATCAGAAGCATTGGAGTGCATAGTAGTTTCAAAGTAGAAGGAATTCATAACAGAGAATCTAATTCGATCTTCAACTTATAAATTAGATTGTGTGGTATGTAAGTTTCTTGACCAGTGTTTCTGGAGCACTGTTTTGAATTGAAAAGTTTGTTGAGCTCGTTGCTGGAGCAGCATGGTAACATCCTTCTACCATACTGAATTGCGGTCATTTTCTATTTGAGACATATGTGTTTAACCATCCATTTTTCAGTTACATGTGATTTCTTTTCTTTTTTATGTTCTATGCACAGCATGTGGTCTTAGTTCGCAGAGTAGTTGTTACTATATCTTCGCTGGTTTAGTAAATTTCTCCAAAACTTGTTCACTTCATTCTCTTTGGCCACTGGTTCTCTATTCTATTGCATGCTTTTCTTTTTATGGTGGAGGTCTGAGGTGACATCTTTGAGGGTGGGAGGTGTGGGGTGATATGAAGCTGTTGTCCTAAGTTTTTTTACTTTCACAACTGTGAAAAACTTTTACATTTGGAGTGCAATATGTCAACAAATTTTGTGGGCTATAGCTGTCTCTTAGACACCATTTTTCACATCTCTGTGCGCACTAAAATTTGATTGTCGTAAATCTAGTCTCTCTGCTATCACCAGCTACTCATATATGGACATATGGTGGGCAGGGGTGCTGCGTTTCTCATATTTCTTTCTCGGATATGTCCAACATCAAATTTAAACATCGGTGTTCTATTATTTCTATGAAGACATGATGCATAGAAACTTAAATTTTTTTTTTTTAACATCGGTCTCCCATTCCCTTATTATTTGTATGACCTCGGCTCATCAAGCAGTGACACTTTGCTTTCAAGTAGATTTTGGTAGGCACGGCTTGTTTTGTGGATGTCAAATTCTCATTTGGGCAGCATGTCTTTTTGTGATTTTCTAAGGCTCCACTACTTATGATTGGCTACTTGGCTTGGTGGGGCTTGCCATTTTTGCATTATCTACCTATGTTTTGGTTACATCGTGATTATCAAATTCAGCTTCTTGCATTTTAAGTAGACTTTGTATGGCTTTATAACTAGTAATATAAGACAGACTCGAAACTCAGAAGCTATGTAGTATGTACTTAGTTGCCTTCACTATTGTTTACTGCAATATTGGAGGATTTTTAAAGTGCTCACCAGGAGTGTCTATTGGATCCTCAGAACTGTGCTGTAGCGCTAAATTGAGATGATACATATTTTTAATAAACTTCGTGGTCCTTCTGGCAGATTCTTTAATTCCCACGATAGAGAGTTCCATGTGGCGACTCTTCCATACAAACCTGATTTCAAAGTCATGCCTGAAGGTTGGGATGGCACAACTAGAGATCCTGATGAAGTCCACTATGAGATTTCTAAGAAGGAAGACGATATATTGTATGAAGAATTTGCTCAAAGGTTTAAGTTCAACCAGATGAAAGTAAGTTTGCCTCTTTTCGTTTTAATTGGATTTTGTTTGCACTTTGATATTCTGTAAATATTGGTTGTGTAGTTTATGCCTTTATGGTCCAAGTGTTGAAGAAGCTGGATTATATTCTCATTTCTTCTCTTTAGATCCAAAGTCTGACTAGTGTAGAAATTTAGTGGTAGCTAATGAGATCTTTACTTCAATGTACAGTTTAAGAAGCAGGTCAGAGTCCACAAACATAGTAGGAGGCGCCCCTCGGATGGATGGAGTTTCATAGTGGAAGCAGTAGGAGCTCGAGGAAAGCGTGGATCTGGTGGGGGGTGGAAAATTGCCAGCTTACCAGATGGATCTACGCGACCACTAAATGAGATAGAGAAGATGTATGTGAAGAGGGAAACACCACGCCGCCGCAAGAGAATACTCCCGTAAGCTCAAATCCAGCGACAACAACTCTCGTCTTCATTCAGGTCTCAAATAGTTCAGCATATTTCCTTTGACATCAAATGTATGATAGAGCTGCTGTTATTGCTCTGAGAGGTTGCAAGGTTCCAAGATCAGCACGTTTTTGTAGCTTTGTAATGAGTTCTGGTGCTGTTAGCCTGTTAGAGTATTCATCAGGATCTTTTGGGAATCTTTTGCCTATAGACGGAACTTCTTTGATCTGCTGTTGAATTGTACTGGTACAAAAATAGGTGAAGCAGAAGGCGTTTGACCTCAGAATTTACCCGTTCATCCATCATTCCTATTACTGATTAGCTTGAACAACCCTTGTACTGGCAAGCGCCTTCTGCATACCTGTTGTCATTTGTTTTATGTATGGAAAATGTCTCTGATCTGTTCAGTTTCATTAATAAGAAGAAATGACATTGACATTGAGCCACTAACCAAGCTTGCGAAAATGTGTGTATTCGTATATCTAGGGTTCGTCTGCATTAACAATTTTTTGTTTAGTTATATGGAAAAAGAAGACGCACAGTCAGAACAGAATGTACGAGAAGTAGGGTACCGGTTTTTGGGTAAATTATCAGAAATCCTGTATGGGGCCATATCCCTAATGTAATAATCAGTACATAAACATGAAATAAACATAATCGGTAAAATGCATTTTACATCTTCATACTTCAATGCAGCTCCTTCTGATGCCGAGCTGGTGGTTCCAGCTTCCTGTAGATATAAGTTATTTTGGGTCTCCCCCCAACCCCATCGCGTTCATAAGAGACGGCTTGTCTGAATAAAGGGTTTGGATGGAATGATGGATACATTTTCCAACCTCGTTTAGTTATGATTTGCTAGTCTAGTAAGTTTATTAGTAAAGATGAGTGTCTTCATGTTTTCAATCCAGTTGTGCTGTTTCTGGACCTGTCAACATTAAAAGTTGCATATCTTTTGATTATGACTGAATTTTCAGGTGAAGCTTGTTTTTCCAAGGAAGCTTCAGAAGTTCACAATAGTTGTTTCAAATATCTGTCCAATGTGGCAAAATTTTAATACACAGATTTGAAGCATTACATATTCATGTTGCAAATAAAACTAGACTACTTCAGAAGTTACAAGAAGAAAGGATTCTACATGCATCAAAACGCAGACATATACGTAACATTCAATAGGTCGACTTCTGCAAAACTCACTCAACTCTCTAAATTATCCCAGTCAATAGCCTTGTCGTCAAAATTATATTGAGGATGATGAAGCCGACTTTTCGCCAACCTACTCATCACGGCAAGGCCTGTAGATAGAAGATAAAATACGTATTTAAATACACTTGCAAGACAGTAATTTCGAATTATTTTCCCGTGTATAATATCAAGTATTAAAAATCTTCTAATCGGAATAAAATGCACTAGCAGAAATTTTTCTCATCACATTTAAGTTTTATAGAGATGTCGAAGTGACAGTAACATGATATCAAGTTGACAGTATAATGAGATTCAAGGATGTCAAACAGACGGTAAAAACTAAAAAGAGATGAAATCATGGCAAGAACATTACCTTCAACAACTTTATATAAAGACGACCACCATCTATCATTAGGTACATGGTATTGTTCCAGACTCTCCTCAATTTCTTTGTCATGCTTTCCTTCTAGAACACCCTGCAAGGTTATTACTGCATCCTTTGTTTTCTTTAAAATATTATCATCATCATCATCAATCTCCAATCGATGAAGGTCATTTTGTGATGAGGTTAGGCTGGCGGCAAGGGCAAACTGAGCTGCGGCAGCCCACCTGGAAGATGCCAACCATCTCCTTTCCCCATCAAGCTTATGATCCTCATCCGCAATTGACCTGCCGTCTCCTTCACCTCCGAGTGCTAGGTTGCGCAAATACTGAGCATTTGCAGCTCCTGTACTTTGAACCATCTTAGAGAAAGCACTTTCTTCATTCAACAGAAGCCTCTGTGGAGTGTCATATTCAACTACCTGGGAAAAGATGAATACAAATTTGAAGTTAGCAGCTGACCCGCTTTGCTTATTTCTCAATCACCATTGAGCATATTATAAATGCGTATTTATCGAGACTTCAAAACTCATACATTGCATTCTTTCAACAACAACAACAAAAAAAAAAAGAAAAAAACTCATACAATGCAGCATGTTTGTTCTCGCAATTGGTTAGAGCTTTTTATGCACTGGGGCAATGTGATTGTTCTATGTTACAGCTTGTTTAACAAGTTCTGATCAATGTAAAATCTGTTTCACTCTACTTCAAGAATTGTGAAAGTGAACCACCTTCCACAGATGCATGCACAATAATATAGTTTCTCATGTACTTGATAAACAGAACAGAGTAACCGAAAGTGGAAATATACCTTCCCAGCTTCGAGGAGGAGGATTCGATCACAATCAATAATAGTGTTCAACCGATGTGCAATGATGAGCATGGTACATGACTTAAATTCTTCTCGGATGGTTTTTTGAATAAGAGCGTCAGTTCTAACATCAACTGCTGCAGTTGCTTCATCAAGAACTAGAATTTTGGACCTCCGAAGCAGAGCTCTCGCAAGACTTAAGAGTTGTCGCTGTCCAACACTGAAGTTCTCCCCAGCTTCTGAGACCTTAAAATAAAAGAAATTATAAATTGCATAATTCTGTCTTTCTTCCCACCTCCCCCCACCATAAAGTGGGCAGTGTTAACATTAACTGTTAGTGTTAATATACATAAATCTTGTCAACAACAACCAAGCCTTATTCCCGAAAATATTTGGGGTCGGCTAATATGAATCGTCAAAAGTAATCGTCTCGAGGATGTCATATAAGTTAAAGATTATTGTGAATAAGTTAGAAAAATAATAAAAACACGTTGAAAAGGAATGACATTTTTGTAACTATTGGTAGTCATCGGGAGAGCTTGTTCACCAAAGTTTTACCAAAAAGGCAAAGAAAAAGTGGACGAACAACGAAAGAGGAAGAAGTATATATTTATCCACAAAAAGTCCTTCACTTGTGGTTTATGGGTCTTCACATACTAGTTATATTGCCTGAATAGTGCTTTGCAAGAGTTTTAATATGGTAAAGGCATTGTCGTTCCCAACTTCCCAATGGCCATTGACAACACATCATGTTAAGGACACAAGGCACGCAAAATTACAGGTAAGATAAGGAGAGCAGGGTCGCAAAAATGAAGGCTGGGAGAACAGAACACAGAGTTCCAAAGTGATAAATTGTATAAACAAATGATTCACATTAGCATGACTGTCTATTTGTTTAAGATGCAGTTTGAGAAACATCATCTGTGAAAGAAGGTTGAGGAAATACGTCAAATATAAATTCCAGGGTTAATAACAACATACCTCTGCATCCAGACCCAAGGAATTCCTCCTGATGACATCTTTCAAATGGGCCCTTTCTAAAGCTTCCCACAGGTCAGCATCGTTGTGTTCATTGAAAGGATCAAGATTAAATCTTACAGTTCCTGGACGTGGGGAAATTAGACAAGGATTAGTGAGAAAACACCAGCATGACGAGAACGATGACAGCAAAAAGCTTAGTCTACCAAGGATAAATCATGAAGAATTCATTTCACGTGATCACAATCAACAGGATAGAGTGGAGTTAACTACATCAGACATATGCCTTCACCCAAAGCTACGAATGAGGAAGATCTTTTCAAGTAAAACCTACAACCATAGATATATTATCTGATGCAGTTAAACAAGAAAAACACAGATACTATATTTAATAGGAAAAAGCTATGGAAACTGGAACTTCCGTTAGCACACTCCACTGAACTGAAAAGACTGTTCAGCAACTGGGACCAGAACCTGTTTTAACAAGCTCAGCTTGGTCTAGTGGTTGGGGTGTATACATGATGACTTTGAGGTCACATGTTCAACTGCGAACACAAGCAACCATGGCTGAGAAGGATCCCCTCAGCTTCCCCCCTCTTATGGGTTGGGCCTTAACCAAGCTGGGCTCTTAAATAGTAGGAGGCCCGTCTGGTTGCCTAGCACTTGCCCGAAAAGAAAAAACATGAGAAGCCAGACCATGATTTAGTGATTTTTATTTTCTTTGATGCATCACCAACTAACCATGACAATAGAACATACACTTACAACAGAGAGAAGTTGGCTGTTGGCAAGAATCAATGACGCTTTAAATAGCCTGATTCAGGGAAGACCAGTATAATTCTTTCAACTTTTGTTTTTAATAACTCCGTATATTTCTCCAACTTTTTCACATCAGATGTTAAATTTTTGGGGTGAGCATTAAACATTTCAGAGTAAAATGTGTTCTTCCATAACACATATAAAAACAGTAAATCTAACACGGTTTGCCCAAGCCAGAGTTCATTGTTATATGCAAAAAAAATAAAAAATAAAAATAAATAACAGTCCCTAATATAACTCAAAATACTGGCCTTCCCCCAACTCAAAAAGACAGACCACTCCTAGAGACATGAAAGGCGGAACAATTTCACAGGCCATTGAAACTAGTTGTTAAGGTACAAACGAGTAAACTGTAGCCAAAAGTATGTTAAACATACCTGAGAACAAAACAGGTGCTTGAGGTATGATTCCCAGAACTCTACGAAGATCAATCAGCCCAAATTTGGCAATATCATAGTCATCTATTAGAATTCTCCCTCTTTCAAGTTCTACAATACGAAATAATGCATTGAGCATGCTAGATTTTCCAGCACCAGTTCGCCCAACTATTCCAACTTTGTCACTAGGGGATACGGAAAATGAAACACCATGCAGTACAGGAGGGAGTTCAGGTCGATAACGCAATACAACATCCTGAAACTTGATAGAGCCAGATGATGGCCAAGCAGGAGGCGGACGGTTGTTTTCAATAACAGGTGGTGCTTCAGATTCCAATTCAATATAGGTTCCCGCCCTTTCAACAGCATTAAAACTATTTTCTGCAAGACTAGCAAGCCTAAGTACAGCAGTCAACAGACTTGTGATATTAAGCGCATAGCTCAGCAGCAAACCCATTGTAGAGGCAAAAGCCTCTTGATTCTCTGCCCTTCCATTCTGCATGACAGCAAAAGTTGCCGTGAGCCATATCATGAGACCCCCTATTGTTTCTAAACGGATACCTAGCCAACGGTTCCCACTCATATTCACAAGAGTAAATCTGATGTTGTTGTCCATGGAATTTCCATTGATGTTGGCCATTCTATCATAAGCCTTGTAAGCTCGGATGGTTGAAAGCCCATTTAATGCTTCTCCAAATTGAGCATAAACAGGTGATCTGGTTATTGAATCCAGTCGTTTGACCTCCCGAGCGGTGCTCTGTGAAATACATGAAGGTTAGCTGACCATATTTTTAAGTACCTAAATCCATGTAGCAGCCAGAAAAAGGAGAAACAAACTATACCTGATAGTATAGATAGGCCCCATAGAACAAGACTAGAAGGGGCATTATCGCCCAAAGGGACATAGTGCTCACAATTCCAATTAATACAAAAGTGGAAAGAAGTTGGGACACTTGATTCAGGAACATATTGCCAAATATGGCAACATTCCTATCTATATCACCAAGGTCTTTCGCAAATCTGTTGATCACCCGTCCAAGGGGATTCGTGTGGAAGAAGACCATAGGAGCTCGTAAAATGGAGCCAAGCATAGCATCATGGAGTTTCTTAGCAGCATAGAGGCTGGAAGTGATTAACCAGTAAGAATTCAACAAGGCGACAAGGACCTGGATCCAAAAAAAAAAAAAAAGCAAAGCATTACAAATGAATTGAACAAAATTTATTTTACAGATACCCAAAGAGTGGTAGCTCTGCACAACCTTAGAGTTGCATCAATATACAACGAATCCAGTATAGATGAAAGGTGGTGATAACTAAAAGTAGCACATACACATCAAGTACCTGTCCAAATGATAGAAGCGAATAAACGAGGTTGTAAAACCATGGTGCATATCGTGTTGAGGAGCTTTGATCTGTCCAAGAACTCAGCCATGTGCTACTTGAAACACGTAGAGATTCTGTTAAGACATAGCACATCAGCAGTATGATAACCACCCATGTCCCTCCAAGTGCATTCTTATACCTGAATTTACCCATCAACAAAAAGAATATTGTCATCCAAATCAAGCAATTAACAAGTATCATTACCTAACCAATAAGGTTTTCCATTATATATCTGAGGTTGATAAAATTTTGGTATAACAACAATAATCCAAAACTCAGACATCTAGAATTAAAACCTGAGAAAAAACATCCTAAAAGCTACAATCTCAAGGTCTGACGGTCATATAGAAGACTTTCTTATTGACAAACAAACTTGTAACGAGAAATTCAGTTCTCCATCAACAGCACCAAAGTTGAAACCCATAGTCCCAGAATAATTTGAGGTTGGCAAAAGTGGACGTGACATAAGAATCATTACTAAGGAAGGGTAATAAAAAAGAGATGTAACAAAAGAGACAAAAAAAGGAGAGATGAAGGACGGGATGACAACTTATGACAAGAAACAACACATTTTCATCAGACACGGGGGATCTGGTTTAAAGAAAGACAGTCGATACATCATGAACTTCTTAAGTTTTTTACAACAAGAATGTCTCATAGATAGTTCATTCTAAGAGTACATATTGAAATCTTAGCATAGTGACTCCAGCAATATTTATCAGATGATAATAGCTGATGATGCTGATTAAATTATTGGAACCGCTATTTTCCCAGTTGTTTGTGATAAGAATAAATCCTACAAAACTAGGATGATATACAACTTTGAGATCTCATTCTTATGATTGCTTCTTTGAAAGTCATTGAAACTGAAAAGCCACACTAGCTAGTATAGTGAACAAAGACGTATAATACACCGGCATGCTAGACAAATCCACACTGGCTGGAATAGTGAACATCGACATATAGTACAACTATATGCAGACAACATAATATTATGGTAAGCATATGTTGTAGTTGGAGTACTATTTTAGAGGACCGTTATTACCTCATCAAGACGTTCCAACTCACCACGCCAGTTTCCCTTTCTTCCTTCTTGATCAAAACAGATTTTCCAACTTTCGATTTTTTGGGATCAGAACTCTTTGGTTTCTCATCCAGGATACCATTTGCAACAGACTTGGGAGCCATTTCAACAGTGCTCTCAACGTCTTGCTTCTCTTCTGAATAATCTTCCATTTTTCCAGCATTTTCCATTAACTTTTGGAACATTATTCCATTTTCAGACAACTCTTCAAAAGTTCCTTCTTCCTTGATAGAACCATCATGGACCAAA
This sequence comes from Spergularia marina, assembly GCA_963680865.1. Taxonomy (NCBI): domain Eukaryota; kingdom Viridiplantae; phylum Streptophyta; class Magnoliopsida; order Caryophyllales; family Caryophyllaceae; genus Spergularia; species Spergularia marina. The sequence goes on along the minus strand of OY804557.1, from coordinate 7,992,591 downwards.
ATAATTCTATCAACCTGTGACAGAAAATGCAATTGGTTTGTGACAAGTACCCTAGTTTTTCCTCTCAGTTCCCCCTTGATACATTTCTCGAAGACCTGTATATTGTTCACAATAATAACAGTTCAGTGTCTCGGTATGCCATGCACCAGATATTAAAGAAATGAAGCCATGCAAAAATCCACACTATCCAATTGACAACACATTACTTGTAAATATTAAATATTACCAATACAAATGGTACAGGACAAGGGTTCTGAAAAGAACTTAAAGCAAAAAGAGCATGTCAATCACGTTTTATCATTAATCGGAAGTGCATTAAATACCCACATATAAAGTTATACCAAAGAAAATCAAGGCTAGTGACTCAGTCTGACAAGGCCTCATGAAAGGTAGTTGTGAAGAGTGCAGCAAACAAAAACAAAAAAAACAAAAAAAAAAGGAATTGCTAAATAGTCTGGCATTCATATGAGGTCTCTCATTTGTTCCAAAAACATAACAGAATTGCAAGTGCTGTATCATAATAGAAGCAAACTGGATCCATCTGACTTGTAGCAACCATCTGCAGAGGGCAGCAACCAAAGCATGATGGAATAACACATCTCCAGTTTCCCTGCTCCTCTAATAATTACAGATACAATTTAGGTGTTTAAATTGCTCTTTCATTTATGAGTGCTACCCTTTGGTGTCCCTAAAATTATATCTATATGTACTCACTACTCTCATAAAGAGAAAACCAGTGTTGAACTACAATCTGTGCACATGAAATTAAGAGAAGAAGATTTAATATAGTATCTAAACATGAGGCCTACATGAATTTACTGCACTTGAACTGGTTGACACCGTTGAACAATGATAAGGTACATAATAAAGGGAAATAACTCAAAATAACAACTCAGAATAGTAAGGTAGCAGCCATCAATTACCTGCCGACCCACCTTAGCATCTAAAGCACTTAAAGGGTCGTCAAATATGCAAACACCGCAGGTACAAAATAAAGGCAAACAAGTCGGAATAAAAACTCAGAATAGTAAGGTAGCAGCCATCAATTACCTGCCGCCCCACATGAGCATCTAAAGCACTTAAAGGGTCATCAAATATGTAGACATCTGAGTCTGAATAAACAGCCCGGGCCATTGAAACCCTTTGTTTTTGTCCCCCACTGATGTTCACTCCTCTTTCGCCGATCTCAGTAAGATCACCACCCTAGTAGATAAACAAATTAATGAGCTTTAAACATAAATTTAAAAAGAATGCACAAAAAAATGATACCAAACTATACATGAAGAAGCGAGAAGTGTCTTTTCATTGTCGCTGCATACTCACAGGAAGTAATTCCAGGTCGTGCTGCAAGGCAGCCACGTCTAATGCCCTCTGATATCTTGCTGATTCAAAAGGAGATCCAAATAATATATTATCGCGCACCTGTAGAATTGATATTTAGGAGATGTTGACACACTTCTGATATTATGAAATTTAATAAGAGATACAGTATAGATCATATTTCAACACAGCCAATAGAAATGTCCAGACAGCACAAGGTCTGTAAATAGAAAACCTATTTAGAAGACACGTATTCTGTTTTAAAACAAAGATGCACTATATGGATCTACTGGGTATTTACCATGATATGGTATAGGAAAGGACCGTGTAGAATGAAGGCTTTTGCATGAATGATGGGGTTTGTCTTTATTTCCGTCTTATTAGTTTCTGTTCACATTTGTATTGTTCTTTTTCAGAATCTCCTCCTTCAGTCAGAGCTTTTGTACAAGTTTTTTCCCTTGATTTATCGTCAAACTTGATTCACCCTTTAAATTCATTTCTTAGCTTTCACTCAGCAAGTATTTTGCATTTTATTTTACGCTTATTTTTTCTCTTTATTTTGTTCTCTCCAGTCACTGTTAGTCTTGCTAATCCTCTTTATTTTGCTTTTTAGGTTCTTTACTTCCGATTACAATTGTTTTACCATATTTACGATTCATGTTAGCCAACCCCAAAATCATTTTTGGATAAAGGCTTTCCTGTAGCTGAATAATAGGAGTGTTAGGCATGTACCAAAGTCACTTTTCAACACAAACAAAGATGCACAACCCACACGAGGATCATACAACATCTATCCGGCTTGCTAACAACTCCCCATGCCGTCTTAAAGTACGGGATGATTATAGCTGGTGTCAATCAGACATTATCAATATCTAAGGAAATGGAAAAACATTGACCACTCACAGTTGCATTGAAAATCCACGAAACTTGAGGCACATAAGCAGCTGCTCCTCTAATCACTGCACTTGCACCAGAAGATACTGCCGGAAGCTCCCCAAGCATTGCAGATATCAGTGATGTCTTTCCTTCACCAGTTCCGCCAACTATGGCAACCAAACTGCCGATAGGTATATCCAAGTTTACATTGGTCAGTGTCGGCCTCTCTGCCTGCAAAAGGACAGTAGACCATATCAATCATAACATCATGCAACTGTTTACTGCATAATTACTGATGCCAATGTGCTTCCCTGAAAACAATTGCTTATTAAGTTTAAGCTTTGAAGATTATAAGTCTCCCATAGTATCCCGCAAGGAACACCTCCTAACTTGGCAACCAGTGCTTCCTAAATGTAAACAAAATCTTACTAGCGCTTGAACCACATAATGTAACGAGAAAACCTATTTAGCCAAGAGTTTCAGAATATTCATGCCAACAGGTCTTAGGCAAAAGGTACTGAAGGAAAGAGAATCAACGATAAAACTAGCAGATACATATATCGAATAGATCAGTGAAACAATTTAGCATGGGAGACAAGTAAAGCTGGAACAAAGAGACATCTTGTTTACAGTTTTGACACACAAGAAATAACCATTGACAAACGAATGCAGACATATTCAATTTAGACTAACAACTTAAGAAATGAAAAACTTGCAAAGGTCAAAGAGAACAATAATAGGAAGCATCATACAAGTGAAAATCCAAACTGAAAATGGTTGGGGGCTCTGATAACAAAAATCCAGAAACCGTCACAACAATAACAACAAAGAAGACAAGGAATAAAGACGAAGTGTGGAAAGAACAAACCAGGAAGACAGAAAAATTCATAAACAAAAGCCAAACATGAAAAACCTTCAAAATGAAAGCTACAAAGAGACTTAGAGAGTGAAAGAAGTTTAACGACCTTTGAATCCCAAGCAAAGTTCCCGTTTCTTATTGAGATGGCTGGCAATTCTGGTTCAAGAGGTGGATTTGGCAAAAGAATTCTGTCCTCAGCAAGCAAAAGTTCTTCTAATCGCTTCAATGATACATTTGCATTCACAACCTTCAACCAGACCAAAAAAAGAGCATATACAGTTACTAAAATAAGATTATGTATCATGCCAATTGACAACATTTCAACCAGGATAAAGTATCTGAATGAAAATGGATAACATGACTAGTGACAAAAGCCCCACAAACAAATATAAAATATAAGGGAACTACACAACACACATAACGAGCAAAAGAATATAAATGATGGGGATTTCTTGAATTAACATTACCAAATAATTCAATCCTAATTAAAAACCCTGTGACACCAGATGGCTGCATCAGTTAGTGAAACACACCCCAAGGTATTTCCGGAATTGTTCAATTACCTGAGTAATAACATTAGGGAGCATGAACAGAGGAAACCGGAGCACTGCAAATAGTGACAGTGATGTAAATGCTCTTGCTGGTGTCAAATCACCTCCAAGCAAAGAGAACACTCCAAAAGATACAACAGTGACAACGACAGGTATACTGTTCAGAAGAAAGCTGTTGCACTGCAAAATGAAGACAAGATAACAATTCAGAAATCTTATACCATATCTTATGAACATGTATAAAAAGATAGTTACTACACCCTCTGAATGCTACCAAATGTTATACACAAATTTTTAGCTGTAGCTCAGATACATTCTTCACACTTGATTTGATGCACCGTCTGCACTTCCTACATTCACCCCAGGAAATTTAAACTTCTTGCTCTCCCAGTGCAATAAGTAAGAAATAAAGAAGTCTACATTATCCATGATTAAAAAGTATAAAAGATGCAGCTTTCACATCATGAAAATCCATTGTATTATTCATGATTTAATAAGAAAGATCACATAGGGCACAACTTAAAAGGAAAAATTTGAAAGGAAAAAAAAACCGACTGTTTTATATGATGAGACCACTTACTAATTCTCAAAAGTAACTTGTTCATTTTCAAAACTTAATCTACAAACATACGCTAATTTAAAATAACTTGCTAATTTTCAAAATTAACATAATTATCAAAGTAAATACAAAAATAACTAATTTACCAAACAAAGTTAGTTCAAAGCTAACATACTCCCTACTTCAAAAGTAACCCTATTAAGCATCATCAAAAGTGGGGATTTAAGTTCATATCTTATGGCTGATAGCCGAGGAGACGTCACTCAAAACTTTTTTTATTTTTCATTCAGATTATATTAAAATCGCTGTAACTCACTTTTGTTTGTTTAAAATCAACTCTGTACAAACTCACTAGATTGCATATTAGACGAGTTGATACACATCAGGTCTAGTATCATGTTGACACCACGAACCAGACCATAGTTATTTTGATAAATAACCAATAAAATGTCGAGAATAGCCATGGTGACATGACGCAGTGCGTGAGTAATACTGTGGTGTTACCCTGATAGCAGAAAAGTAAACAAATTACATAGGTTAAGGATATCGTCCGACAAAGTATTTCTTACCGCAGCTAGTAGTTGTGATTTGCGGAACCATGAAAGCTCCTCCCCTCGTATACTTTGGACCTTTGATTGAAAACTATTCTCCCATGCATAACACCTTTCATGATTAAAAAAGGGGCTTTTATCAGGTACCAGATGTCTCAGAAAAACCAAACCAAAGAGCTCAACACAACAAGTAAACATACTTCACAGTGTCCATAGCAGCTAAGATTTCATTCATAAGGCCAATTCTCTTGTCAGTTCGCTGCAAACCCTCTTTAGTCAATTTCTGCATCTTGCTGATGATATATGTCTAGCATGGATAAGCAATAAGAGTCAGCACAAAATTAGGTCACCAATAAAACAGAACTAACTTTGAAACGGATTACATGATTCAACAAAGTAAATATGCATCTTCGGATCCCACAAAATCCACTCATTGGTGTTGCCAAAAGCCCAAAACTCATCTCCACACAAAGACGAAGAACTGATATTGTTTTCCTAACTAACAGCTCTATCCAATCAAGAGAGTAGAAGCATTCCAGGCACCAGACATCACCTATGCCTATTGTAGTCAGTGTGAGCATACAAGTACTTACCCCTCCTTTCAAGTCTTTACTGATACTATACCAATAATGATACATTACATCAGAATATCAGATTACAAACTTACACAAGAAAGATGCTTATACTCAATCCCTGTGTTCAAGATTATGAAATCCTAGAAGCCTGAAGCAAAAACCAGTGGAATCCACTCTTTCTTATGAAGTCGATTGTGAGCTTAGAGCTAAGCAAGAATCGTATTCCATTATGTTTCCTCCCTACTCCTTAACATAGCCAGTATCCCAAACGTGTCCAAGTTTATAAAAATATATTTCCCTCAAATAGCCTACAGGTCTAGAATGTCACCAGCGGCATGGTGATTCTTGGAGATTTTTGACAACCTCAAGTGTGAAATTGAAGCACATAAAGTTGAAGAACACACCTTTCAGAGTTGATGAATATACCTTTCTGAGAAGTATACCTTTTTAAATTTGAACATACAGATTTACCAAAAGTTTATAACCATGAATTGGCAACTTATTTCAGAAAAATGAATTCCTTTAGCCTGAATAAGAGCTTTAGTAGTGCTGGGTGGACCAAAACTTCTCCTTGACAAGTTAAATAAACTCGAGAAAGATGTGAATGCAGCTAAATTAAGCAATAAGAAAGAGAGAAAGAGAGAGAAAATATAGCTGTTTAAAGAGGCATGGCATTAAGATTTAGATAGCGCAGAATTTTTTTAGCATATCATCTTTAAGAACTCGTCATCATATCATAAAAGTGCACATAAACAGTCCCAAAAGCTGTGAAGACAAGTTTTTTATATCTTACCTGTAAGGGAAAGAGGAAAACTAGCATTAGAGCACCAATGATAGAGGCCACTCCAAGCTCTCTGTATAGAAGAACCATAGCAATAACGATACGAAATGGAGCCGACCACAGTGTGTGAAGTGACTGGCAAACTTGCTGCAGCAAGAGTAAAGTATATGAGATTCAGCACACTTTAAAGATGATGAGTGACCAGCGAATAAGCTAAGCTGAACCCAGCATCAAGAAGACTCCTATATTTAGAAAACACCGCAATCACCGAAATGCAAAATTAAAATAGATAAAAGAAAAACCACCATGGCCTTCAAGAAACAGATATTCGGAATGACAACCATTCACAATATGATATTTAAGAACCCTACTTGCATTTTTACTATGTTACTTGGACTTAACCAGAAATGTGTGTTCATGTGTACAACTCGTGTTTTTCATTAGCAATAATGTTATTGGACTAAATTCAATAAAAAAAAATTCAAGTGTCCAAGTGTCATACCCATGTCCAAGTTAAGAGTGTTTGACAAAGGTACACAAGATAATATGAAGAGTCCGAGTGATATTCCTAAGTGGTTATGTTTTGTTATCATACAACAAAGGACCTACGTCATGCAGTTAACTTTTAGATGCACTCTGATCAATTCCATTTTCCTGTATGCGTATGACTGAAGTGTGAATTACTTTGCGGCACTGAATAACTGCTTGATGAAGTTATCAGCATGTACAAAGAGATGTTTGGGGAGGGAGCACCCATTAGTACATCGAACAGATACCAGGACAAGTTCCAAATCAAACACGAAAAGCTAGAAGATTCCACCTTTGGAGAAGGCCTACAATAATGGCCAAAATCGGACGGACACCCAGCAAGTGAACAGAAATGAACATCCATGTATTAAATACTTTAAGTATCACACTTCCCCAGGATTCTAATTTCTCTCAGCTGATCAAGTCAGTTATCAGATAATCGCATCAAGATATTGGCAAATTCCTGCTTCTATCAATAGCAAGGAGAGGGAGCAGGAAAGTAAAGACACAACGATATTGGTTATTCTACAGAAACATTTTTGACAAAAATAACAACATTAAGAAAATATAACTTGCCTGGAGGGATTCAGCATCCGTTGTCATCATGTTAGTGATTTTCCCACTAGCAAACTTTTTTCGACTCTCATGGGTTAGTCTCAGGGATTTGCGGAACACTGATGCAATCTACAAGACGGGCAAATAAACCTAAACAATGTCAGTAAATTTCAAACTACATAAATTCGAACTTTTAAATTTCTTTAACGCCAGATACAGCATAGCTCTCACAATCATGCTACCCTTCAATCAATAGTAAAGTTAGCAGCTGAGAGCAAAGAGATAAAAGGTGTGAAAAAAGCAGGTTACTCCTAAGATAAAAAACAAAAGCTTAAAAGGTCAAAAAGGTATTAAGCCCAACCTCTGACCGAACATGATTAATAAGAGAAGGATCACATTGAAAGACCTGTACTTCTCATAGACCACAGTAGGTACGGGGAAAAAAAATTCTAACAAAAAATTAGGGGTCTAAAAGAAAAGACAAGACATGTCATCCAAAACACTATGCTTTAACAGTGGGAAAATACTTCCTGTAAGAGCAGTTGCATTGAACCATCAAGGTTTAATCCATTGTCCAATACAAAATGTACACGGATTATGGGTAGCTGATATGGAGCTACGAAAATCAATACAACAACATCCATCAGCATCATCCAGTGCCTCAAAGGCGCCCGCAACAAGGCAGGTTAAAGGGGGAGTCAGATGTACGCAAGCCTTACCCCTAAGTTAAAACCATAGAGAGCCTACTTATGGATGACCCATAAAGCTAGAAAGTCAAATGCTTAACAAAAACCGCAAGCCTGTTTTCATGCAAGGACCTCAGAGCAGACTTACCAATGTTGATCGAAGTCGATAACCAACACGCATGACATTTTGAAAATATTGTGCTTCACATAACACTCCAAAGACCTGAATAACAAAGTAATTGGCAAGGGTAAATATAGGGCCACAAACAATGACATATTAACACATGGTTGTTGAGCATTTAATTTAAGGCAAAAAAACAACTATCCACACCTCAAATAGAGAACAAATTGCAATTGTTAGAACCAAGTGCACATTGGTATGGCATAATTTGACAACATGTGAGTTAACAAGACGAGAAGATTGACAGTAAATCTAGCATCCAGGAAAATTAAACACACAAAAGAGATAAAAAAAGAAAGAAAAACAAGGATGACACCAGGAGGTAGTATTAGGAGAAGAGAATTATCCAACCCCCACCCTTTCTTTAATTGGTACTTTAAGTTTCACACATCTCACACAAGTGCAATTTAAAAAGACATGCCTCTACATGAGTGCTATATTTGCTTATTGTACTGTGAGATTGCAACAGCCTATGTGATATTACCCCAGATCCACTAAGAGGAGCAATAATCAGATTATCCAACTCTGCATCAGGCAAGTAAGTAAAGGCATAGCAAAGCTAGAACGACCAATGCAATCCTATAATGCATCAGCACAAATAATATAAGAATTGCAGGCACAAAAGGAAAGCATACAGGGCAATAGATATCGTGGTGGCAGATATAAAACATAATATCATGGGACTGAAGTCATACCACACCCACAAAGATCGCAAAAGCATAGATGTAACCTATCCAGGCTGGATCTCCTCGTTGCATAGACTGCACATTCATACACCACACATTCAGCTCATACAAAGAAAAATGAACCTCTTTAGGAGAAACAATGTCAGAAAACACAAGTGTATGCTCACCACAAACTGTCAAACTGATATAAAATAATCAAAATAAAAACAATGAAGGCCCATAAAAAATGGGAGCGACCCTTCTTTTCATCAAAGAGAGTTCATGCTCTGCGCAAGTCAGAGTGAACAAAAACGAGATTTGATTTTGAAAATGACGTACAGTGTGCAACGGCAACAATCACTGAAATTAAGAAGCTGCCCAACCAGAGGGATCATTGTCTCAACAACTAGTCATACCAATATCTCGTTGAAGACAGCACATGATATTCCAGAAAGGTGTGAGCTTTGAGTCAAAGTTAAATCAACTCGAGAAACTTTCTTAATTGAGTTTTTCCAAGGGGACAAACGGCTGGACTGCCTGCAGCTACTAATAATTGGTGATCGTTTGCAATGAATTTGACAAAGGCTGGAGCCGAACAGACCTTACACGATACAGACTGGTTTCAGCAAGCAACTGGAAGTCTGCAACTGCTGACAATTAATGCACGGGCAACATGGCAATGTATTATAATCTACCTAACGATCAACAACTTAGGGAGTAGACCTGAAAGGCAGGGAATTGATCGGAGGGTCGTTACTACATGTGCAAAAAATAAGTCTGCCGATGGTCAATATGGCCCATGATTTACTTAAGTACAGCACAAAATGTGCTGTGCGCAAATAGGTTGGTCCTCCTCGAAGCTATATCTCTAATATGAGAGATCTATAGGGGATATCCAAGTAGTCACATGCAAGGCAATAGTTTTATTACTTTCTGGGATGAACTCGACTGAAAAGGAAGAAAGTTGATGGTGTCTAGAGTGCCAAGTGATTAGATTGACGACAAGGGGCTTCATTTTCTTGAGAATGCAGAATTGGCTGAATAGCTTTAGTTTCTCTTCTTTTAAATATAAGAACAACATTACCCCAGTGCCTCAAAGGCTCCCGTACATGGCGAGGTAAGGTTCAGATGTACGGTACGAGAACAGTACAGAAAAGACAAGTGGACAAGAAGTCCTCTTGCCAAAGATGAACACAAAACACTTAAGTAGGACATCTTTCTATTAAACCTCAATCATAAGTGATTATGGAGTTGATGTTTTCTAGCTCCCTGCATCCATTTTTTGTCCCTACTAAACACCTGGACTTGTGTTTCCAGGTGTGTTCCCCTCCAGAGTGTGTCAGACAACACCCAATCCCAGCTAAGATATCCCTAGCCCTCTTGTCCGGTACCTCACTCCCAAGAGCAACCCTATCACGAGGATCCCTAGTGTGTGAATCACTTATTTGTCTTGAACTAGAATGAGAGATTCTAGATATTCCGAAGATCCTCCCCCAGTTCCTACCTGAGACTCACTATCACCATATCATCACCAACAGGATTCACGAAGCTAGCAACGTCCACCCATTCTTCCTAATTAACAAGGATATGATTAATACCCACATGAAAAGGAAAGTATAATTTATGTGCGAAATATCTTACCTTTAGTCAACTTTATTTTTAGCAATGTAATCCAGGATCTAAGTATCTAACCTAAGATAAGTTATAAGTTTCTTTCTATACTTGCTATTTAAGAGCCTTTACTTACTGATCAAACATAACTTTCATTTTCTCTATGCTTTCTGTAAAGCATTGGAATTATAAACAATCCTCTCACAAAAGAAAGAAGATGAAACAAATAATAAATCCACCACGCCCTTTGTTCTCAACAACTCTTCAACACTATTGAACTCACCCCTAGCAACCACAAATCCTGAGGAGTAACATTGTTTCCACTGTAATTCGTTTCAATCTCTTCAAATTTGTTCATGGTACTCAAGCAGCTCCTTCCTCTAGCATTGATGCTGCCAACAACACTACTTCTTCCAACCCTGCTCATTCTACCTGGCTTCCCCAAGATAAGCTCATTTTTTTCGTTTCTTCTGCACTTTTTCTCCCTCTGTTGTCCTCTTGTTCCTCATTGCTAGACGCCTCACGCTGCTAGTAAAGTATTAGCTTCTACCTATGCTAGTCCATCCTGTAGAGGGTGGCCATATTCTACATATCAAAGCCATTCGCAATATATAATAACCCTTACAAAAGTGATTTGTTGACAGTGGAAGGTTTTCCTTCAGATCAGAGGAATGCCCTTACGAAAAGATCATTTCAGAACAATTTATCCAAAAAGATTTGCTTTGAAGTTAAGAGATTTTTCTGGATCAAAGCACGACAGTTATTATGTTTCCCATTCGGCAGATAAGTTATGGTGACATTCTGATAAAAAACGGAGAGAGACCCTTCCGGTAAGTCGGGTGAGGTTGGTTGTCGATTCTGACAATATCCGAAAACTGCGTAGAACTGAGGAAAACGAACTCCCACAGAGATCAAGTAGAGAGAAAGAAGACACAAAGAATAGATAGAATGGTGAACTACTAAGGACAAACTTGTGATAAGTTGTCCAATTTGCCAAGAATGAGTTCCTTCACACGAGTAAGAAACAGATGTAACTTTAGCGCTGCTGCTGTCCCCTCAGTGTCTTCGGCACCTAGGTATGACCCACTTGGTGTTCTCTCAATTAGTGCCCTCTCTAATCAAATAGAAAAATATATGTAAAAAAGATCATCAGATTAGTTAAGATGTAGACTGTTGGCCAACAACCCTCCTGTTACACCGACTTGCCAAGGCATCACAAGACAATAAAATTGACACTTCTTTGCAGGCCAAAAAATGGCAACATTAACCTTTGTCTCATAGGCTTCCACCTATGCAAGGTAGGAGGGGCTCACCTTAACCCTTCATCGCAAACACAGAGAGGCTGGTTCCCAAGATATAAATAAGGTCGAGAATTGCATCTACCAACTGCTACTTCACGATATAAGAAACACGGATAATCTAGGTCTCATATGAGACGGCCTCGCAGTGTAAGACCACTTTATTTGGTTAGAAAGTAATCATTTTAACATTGTGCGTGATCATTGTATTGCGCTTAGTGATCGTTTTAGTTTACGTCTAACCACATTACTTCTGATTGTAAAGGATCAAATTACAAAATAATAAGCCATAATTTATAAAGGAGCTCTTTTACTAATCCTTAATGGGAGGTTATAATCATGATTTCAATTACTAAAAGTAGTATAACGAATCACTAACAACATAAAGTAGTATAATGATTACCAACAACGTAAAAGAGGTCACTAGATAAACAAATGAGATGGTCTCACGATAATTTATTGTGAGACCGTCTCACACAAGACTTAACCATGTTGTTTTTTCCATCATATTCGAAAGCCAAGAAACAATGAGTATCAAGGAACCAAACAATTCAAAAAAACTTTAATGCAATAATGTATCCAACACACAGACATGCACATGATTCCTATAGTAGTAGGCAAGGTGAAGTGAAGCAGCAAAAACAGAAGGGCATTCTTTTCTGACAGATAAAGGCCTTATTGGTTGCTGTTGCTGTTGTTAACATGCAGCTCCTAAACTTGGATAAGATATGTATATGAATACAGCATAAGCATCTAAATATACAAGAATAACAAAAAATGGCAGCCAAGTGGAAAATCTACCTTCAGTAGGCTGTTGAGCAAAAGCGGGCCAACAAATTGTGAAAGATCATTGCCAATCTACAAGTTAGAAAGTGTCACCGTCAACTGTTTATAAAACTCAGTTAAAAATTATCAATTTCAAATACATAAATAGCATTATACATATTATAAACGCTAATATGCTAAACAATTTCTCTTAAATAAACTGGAGCTACTGAGCTTGCAGAGACTCCAAAAAGAAAATATCAGATATGAATCCGATCTCAACTCCTAATGAAGAACATTCAAAATCATGAATATTACACGTTTTTCAATAATTTTTGAAACAATGGTACATCTTCATGTATTGCCTGTTCAGGATATTCTTATATTGCATTGTCAGTACACTTTAAGATGGCAAGTATATCAAAAGGAAGAAAAGGTTTACAAAAAGCTCGATAAATTGAAAATAACTGTCAGGTCTGTCACGTATGGGCATCCTGTCTTAGAAACTACTCCCTTTCTATTTTATTTTATCTTCTTCTTTAGCACTGATTTTAAGAAATTTACAAGGTGAGGAGGAAACAAAAGTTAGGGAAATTTGTGGTCATAAACCACAATACACAAAAATAACATGCTTCAAAGGAAATGAGAAGATCATTGTGAGCTAACCTGAAATGAAAGGGGATGACATAGAAAAGAATGGGAGGGAGTATTACATAAATTTTGAATGTAAAGAAAAACAGATAAATAATATTTAGCAAACAGCTTCTCTTGTCAACAGCCGCACCAGACATCATATTAAGCAAGAGGCAACTACAGAGTTTAGAAAAGCATCGAAGATCTAAATAGTAGCATGCGTATGTAATACAGTTCTAGTGAGCAAAGAAAGAAGTTATCACCTTCCAGAAACCGCCCCACCAAAACCTACAAAATGAAAGATGAATTGGTCAAAGAAGATACATGTATGGAAAGATACAAAGAACACGGACACCTTTTCTGTCTATCTGCCATTCAAATCTCCAGAGGATACTGGACCTTTGAAAATCAAATACCAAAAATGTTCTCACACTACATGTAGCATCTATGAGATCAGAAAATAGCAACCGCCAGAACAGACGCAAGACTCGACACCGATCACCAAGCATATAAAAATCCTCAAAAGAAATGGAACTTGGCTCAAAGTCGAGGTTAACAGAAATCGGAAAATAGATAGAAAGAGAGCTCGTAGCAAATAAGACTCCACAAATTCTAGATAAAACCAAGCGTGTTACATTCACATACCTTCCCCCAAGGCTACGATTTAATGGCCTTAGAATCCATGGTTTGGGTTTTTGAGATTCCTCAATCCAGCATCTCTGGAAACTACAAGTCAAAGAAAATGAATGAGAGCTTCATATAATGCATAGATGTCGTTATATATTTCACGCTATTAACATACCTGCTAAACAATGTTTCAGTCTGGTCCCACGTGTCCAACTTCCATACATCTTTCTCTGTCAAAGGCCTTTTATAACCCAACTCCATGATGGGGTTCATCCATGAAAAGAAAATTTCTGTCATTTAGATGGAAAATTAGCAAGGCACTTAGTTTGCTGTTTTGTACATACGTCACTTCAGTTTAGGGGATACTCCCTAGAACAATATCCAAGCTTCCAATCGTTTTTAGGAAAATTTTGACACTAACAGATTATATATCAACGAGTTCTAAGCCAACTTCTTTATGGAAAAAATGAAAGCTTAAGTGAATTTTTAAAGAGAATCATACTGGAAATTATGTTAACATGCCTCTCCGGACAGATCTGCTCTCCTCCAGGAAGTTCAACATACTCACTGTCATCGATAGACTCAGTTCTAATGGTGGTGTACCCTGGGTAAGGGTCAAGACTTGGAATATAAACTAACAGAAGTACTCCGAACAGGCCCTGCAAATAAGGAAAGGACATCTTCATTAGATTTCTGCAGCAAGAACGTTGCGTATCCTTGGATCAGATAAATTACTAAATCCTTTGATGTGGATCTCCCCATGGAGCTGTTAGACACTGGGGCTACAGTAGCATACACCATAACCTACGATCCTACACTAGCTCCATAGCATTCTTAATATTCTCTTGCATTTCTTTGACAAAATTCTTTCCATTTCCAATGGAGCCAAAAACTAATTATTCTTTGGTTTTTGGGATATAATGGAATAAAGCAAAATGGCTCATAAAACTATTTGTGCTTCTTATTTTGTGAAAGTAGCAGTCAATCGGTGCGATTCTTGAAGCAATTTTCATTTTGGGTCATCCATGCGCAGCCTCTCTATGTTTTAATAGGGGTAAGGCTTGCGTGCATCCGACCTCACCTTACCCCGCCTTATGGCGGGAGCGTTTAAGGCACTGGGGTAAAGATGTTGTATTTCTTTGACAAAATGCCATGTAATAAGTGTCAAAAACGTAGCAATCAAAAAAAAAAAAAAAAAAAAAAAAAAAAACGTAGCAATCAAAAACGTAGCATGATCAGTCATTCTATTCCAAGTCTTTCTACAGTATGTGCTAATCATGTATTACAAAAAAGGGCGGATGAGCAGTATAAAAACACCATTAGATCCACCTACTGACCTACATCAAGTAATCCCGAAAGTTTACAGCAGCCTTAATGCTAGAAAACTTCATAACCAAGAGTGATCACTCAGTGCAACATTCTACAATGACCTAACAGACTTCCAGTATTAAGTAGTGAGAATAAAAATGACTACTTGGCGACCTCATAACTGTGTCACATACCAACTGAAATAAGGGCAGGCAAAACTCTCTTAAATCATTTGCTTTTACAAATCCGTAACAAAGTCCCCACTCTCCATTTTCTAGGATCTACTTGTTCCCGAACAGTTATAAAGTTCTGGCAAGTCTTCTAGAATGCTCTTGCTTAGAGACTAACAAGACTCAGTCCAACAAGCTTTTCAAGGCAAAACACTAAAACTTGATTATAAAAGTCTCCTTATAAAGTTACGATTGACGTTTCAAAATTACTCATTAAACTGTTTGAGCTTCGTATGTCGAAAAGTAACCAATGATTGTGTACACCTGAGTACCCGACCCGCCCTTACCTTGTTGTACGCGGGAGCTTCACGTTACGCTACTACAACTTTTAACTTTTAGAGACCTTAAATATTACACATTAATCGTAGAATCTGATAGGTCTGTAAATAACCTTATAACATATTGATCGTAGCAAAATTTCTCATTTGTCGCTCTAATCCATTATAGCGGTATATGACTGAAGAAGAAAAAATATCATGATGGAAAAGGGCAAACGACAACCAACCTGGACGACAACTTCGCTAAGGTACAAGTAAAACACCGACCTGCAGTACAAAACCCAACTCACAGTTAATTTCGAGTAAGAAGTCAAATTCCACTGTAATGGAACTAGAGGTATACACACATAAATAAATAAAAAAGGACCATGTATATGTTAAGTATTAAACCAATTATTGGGCCTCAACCATCAGCTTAAGCTTTTGGTTGGAATGGTTTTGTAACATCGTATCAGAGCCTCAATGAGTTTAAATCCTGGGAGCCCTCCAGTAGAATTTCAGCACAAGGTATGGAGGGCCTGTGAATCTCTGATCTACGATTCAAGCCCAAAAGGCATTCGCGCGAGGGGGTGTTAAGGTATTAAACCAATTATTGGACCTCCACCATCAGCTTAAGCTTGTGGTTGGAATGGTTTCGTAACAGTATATAGCCATATGTTACACATGTGAAGCGTTTCACCAAGAAACCATCTCATTTGTCTCCAATGGCTAAACAAACAGAAGGGTACATAAATTTTGTCTTACACTCCTATTACACACGGAACACCTTATAGATTCAATGCTTTTTGCCATTTCAAACATCTATTTGTATACTCCTTGATTGGTCATTCAAATTATCAAGTCAGAGAGCCACATTATATGCCTAGTCCTATTGAACAGAGAAAAAGAGGAATACTTCATGATAGATAAGTAAGGAAGAGCTTATACAGGACAAGAAACCCTCCAGAAGCCATTGAAAAAACAAAGGAGTATGCCAATCACTCTACAAATCATTCAAGACAGGACCACAAAAAACAAAAACAAAAAAAGGGGCACCTGAGAAATTCAGGGTAATTCTGTTACCAATGGATCAACGGAAACCTCATTGTTAGGGAATACTGACTCTATTTCAAGTAGCTGGTCAGTATTCCCAGTCCATAGCAAAAAAAGCTCAAAGAAAGGCCAAACAAACCCGACCATTACAAGAATCTTGAACCTGCCTCTCACCAGATCCAGACATAAAATAATCTGCAACACCTGCAGGTATCTTAGAGCAGTTGGCGGGCAAATCCACTGAATCCCAGGCACCAACAAAAGTACTCCACATGATTCCCAGTCTACCCCCACCCGGAGTGCTAAAACACACATATGAGGCAAATTCTTGTTCGCAAGATGTGCAGTTATTAATCTATCAAAAGTGCTTGAGACTGCAAATAACCAGTTGGCCTTCAGCTATAATTGTGGCCCAGGGACGACCGTGAGAATCACTGTTCCAGTACAAGCTCTTTACTGCAACAGAACCAGAATCAAGCCATCAACCAACCTCACTCCAAACACCAATCCTTGCGAACAAACCCCTTAGTTCCCAACATTTTTTTATCTTTCTTAGAACGCCGATGCTAGTAGAGGTAGATTTGTTGGGGCAGCAAAAGCAAACAAAAAGAACAGGTATGAAACCGCCAGAACAATCACTTCTGGCACTCCAAGGTTATAGACAACAAGACACAGCAGCCATTTGATGAGATTATGCCTCTCCACTCAACACTGAAGGGCTGCCTTGACGGAGTGCACAAAGTCAAGGAAAGGTGGACCTGACAAACAACGTGCGTCCAAGGACAGCCATCTCCGATGAGCCTATTCTATTTCCTTCTAGACTAAGTGTGTGGGCTTGGTTGTTGTTCTATTACATTTGACCTAAGTCTGAAACCAAACCAAATCATCAGTTCTGCCCTTATTGATCCACCCCCGCTAGCAACATGCTTGTGCCACCATCTTCTTCAGATCCATAGTGTTTCTCTCTCCTTCCTCTCTGTATTTCCTAAACCTTCTGTCAAGGAGCAAGAACATGTGGATTCAGTTGACTCCCCTCCTACCTTACAATTAGGTAATTGTTCCATTGACCACAATTTAACATTCATCTGAACTTTCTGGAAAGTTATGGTTTTTGGTGCAATAGAGTTTCATCATAGGCCAGAATTTATTCAAATATCCATGGTATAATTCATGTGTGTTGATGTCATTGTTCATGGACCTTGAACGTATATTTTACAGATGCAATAATTAGTGTGTACTTTTTTTGGTTACAATAATTAGTGTTTATGGATCTTTAATTCACAACCAAACTAAGCGAAAAACTTCAATACTTGAAAAGAAAGTGGGTCACGTCAAATGTTACAAATTTACCTATAAACTTTTCCAACAACATATTAACCATTAAACTACTTGGTCTGACCATAAATAAAGTTAGATGGTTATACCCAGTCTTGTGATTCCGATTCTCTGAATTTAAGATTAGTTGTGAATGTTAAAGCCAAAGGAATCTTGTAAATGTTGTAGCAGTTTTAAGCTTGAAATACAGCAATCACTGCCACCTGATCCTCTTTAGACCTCTTTTCCTTAAAACTGGGTTGCTCAATGTAAACAACATGAAGTATTTATAAAGATGGACGTTAAAGCAAAGTACATGGAGGGCGAGGGGGGGTAGAATCATCAAGAAAAATATCAGTTGAAAAAACTCTTTACGGGAGACAGGAAAACAGAGAGCATCACCGATTCATAGACTTATCCAAATGAAAAATTAGCAAGAAACAAGTAAAATGGAAACAAAATGTAATCAGAAGGAATGAGAAAAACAAACCTCTCATAATATTGTTTCACGGAGATCACGAGATTCAGCATGACAGCATTTCCAACAAGAGCATACATAAGACCGAATCTCACAACCCATCTGAACTCACAAATGTATACTTTGGTTTCTACGCCAATCATAACAAACACCGAGAACCAAGCCAGAGCCTCAATAATCAATGAAACCACCTTCAGGGAGAAATATAACGTAAGTGATGAAGAAAAATTAATGCATAAAAGTAGTAGCTTACAGTCCATATACAACAAAATGAACTCATGTCTGAAATTTGGATCAGTGATCTAACAGTATCAACTGCTGCACAAATGCACAATTTACAGAGAGTTTAACTCTCCACTAGAGAATTTCACTTTAAATGGCAAAATTTCTGGCTTATTTATATGTCAGGAACTTTCACCTTTTATCATGATGCTAACTTGCTAACACACACACACACATACACTCAAACCGTCTCTCTACTTAATGTGTGGCTACATTATATTTTAATTGTTTACAACAGCCAGAACCAGTTCTACCAAGAAATGACTATTATGGTCATTTGGTTTACAAGTAAATTATAGCAATTTAGAATTCCCATGAGTTAAAAACAATGGAGTTGTTTGGTTAACCAAAATCATAAGAATTGAGAATGCATAGGAATTGGCTAACCGCACCCCTCTTGGTAAGTGGGAATTATATTCTAGTTCTTGGAAATGGAAATTTAAGAGGGTTTCGAACTCCCACATGCAAGCAAACGGCCACTTGAATAATATATGGCTTAACAAGATTGCAAGCTTTTAAGCCAATTTTTCTTCTGTAATTAAAAATAGGGCACTGGTCTTTGACCTTTCTTCGACAAATTCAACACCGTTTTATTGAACTTAGCCTCCACCAGCACGCAGAACATGCTGGAACGCTCCAGGCATATGAATAAGACAAACAAGTAAGCTACCCAAGACTGACTAGGCCATTATTACGTGTAGAAATTTCTCCATATCAGTAGTTAGTCAGTGTTTGTAAGAGGCGCAACTGGAGGAAGACAATAAAACATACCAAGGGAGTTCACCAACCAAAAATCTTCCACCAACCCAAGAAACACAGTTCATATTTATTTTTTGTTTTCTCAATCCAACAATTAAGGATTGCGAGCTCATGCTGTACTGAAAGAACCTTAGTGGGGCGAGGTTGGAACTTTATTCTGCAATCTACACTTCTTGATAAGATCATGGAACGAATATCTACACGTTTAGATAGAGTTTTGGAACAGATCTGGATCCGTAATTACCAACCACAGAGTATCATAGAGTAAACTATTCAGACATACACGACATACAATAAATGGATGTTGGACATTATCGCATTGCGGACGACTACATTTGTCAATTTATGATTAAGTACAGTGAGTATTTTATTGCAATAGGTAATATTTTAGCTTGTCGGGGAGAATGCTCAAAAGACTCTAATTACACAAGAGCTAAGCACAAAAACCAAACCAAGCTTCATCTAACGGCTGGAGTTGTAACATAGTGACCCTAAGTTCTCTTTACAAAAGAGCTAAGCATTGACGACAGACCAGGCTTTGTCTAGCAGTTGGAGTTGTAACTTGGTTACCCTGAGGTCCGAGATGCATTGGAGTAAGAACCCCCTTCCACTCCCCCATTTCTCACATGGACATGGGCTCCTAACACCCAGCTGCCAAATCCTAGGCAGTAGGAGGTACAGACTTAGGGGCGCCACCGCGTGAACAAAAAAAGGTTATGCATCCAAATTATGGTTTCAATAGAAATCCCACCACAGAAACATCCTGCGTGAGTTATCCAAAATTCTGTAAAACCCTTATAGCTCAATCAATTGCAGTTGATTTTGATGGTTTGGCTACTCCTAAATGTTAACTCAAGAGGCAGAATGAACGGTAATTGAAGGAAAAGAAAAAGGCAACAAAAAAAAAACCATTTCATTATGATAGACGATTAACTACACATTGAAAAGTAAGGAAAAAACCTCATATGGCGCGAGACCAGCTTGCCCGTCCAAGTTCAAGACTGAAATACCCATGATCAACCTGCACAAAGGCTCAGCAGTGCAGTAACCGGCCAAAAGACCCAGGAAGTAATTATAGTACTTGGACCTCATGGAAAATCTCTTGACTTTCAAGTCCTTGTAGGTTAGCCATATCCGGTACACGCAAAGACTAACCAGAACCAAATGAGATATGCCGACCACAATACTTTCAGTCGCACAAGGCGTAAAGGAGCCCAGCGCATTTCGCACTGCTGTTGCCCACACACCATCCGCCACTGGCTGGCAATACCACTCTAATGGCTTCACAGCCATCTCTAATCACCCCTTTCTCAACTCAGCACAGCTTAATCAATAATATCAAATAATACCCCTCTTTCTGCTACCAACACCCTGCAACCCCAACATAAACTTCAATTATTTCCCGTCATAGTATTCCTCGTCACGCAACAAACAAACTCACACCAAGCCCAATCATACAAAGTATGCAGCAATATGAAACCGTAAACAACACCTAAACAATCACATAAACATGAATTCTGACTAGCATTACGACTAAAATGAACCCAAATACAGCAATAAAAGGACACATTTCACACCATGATTACATTCACACATACAATACGATATCAAAAATAAGATATGATATGATATGATATGATATATTACAGATATAGAAATAATAATAAAGTGTTGACTAATACAGATAAAACCCAATTCAGAAAATCCAAACTTAAACCCACTTTCATTTACCAGTTAATATATGATTTCAAGTATCAACAGAGAAGATCATATAAAAAAACCAACAATAAGATTCCACCATTTTTAACATTATTGTTTCTTCTTATGCAAAAAGAGTCCACAATAAAGATTATATTATCACACAATATTTGCTTAAACCCACTGATTTTGTTCAGAATGAAAAGGCAGCAGATTTTTCAGACTGACACAGAAAAGAAAAAGAGGAGAGAGGAGAGAGAAAGAGAGACCTGAGTTTCTGGGCCAAAGATTTCTCCAAGCTTAGTGGGGAGGGAGAGATAGGTGGACTTTCTGGGTTTAAAAAGGATGGTTCATATTTACAAGACTTGGACTTTGCTGCGTCACCCCTTACGAATCTTTATTGGAACGTTTCTCGCATTCGGCTCACCTCTTTAGAATAGAACGTTTCCGAAATCAAACTTTAACTACACATGTAGGGAACACATAGAATGGTATTTAGAATACCATTTGGAATATGGCATAATATGGTATCTACTAATTGTGACTTCGCGAGTCATTTGTTTCGGGCCGCTCAAGGGCGCATGGGTACTCTGCGGCAAAGTTTTCTAATACATAGGCTGGTAGATGAGTGTCCACATCTCAACAATATCTAGCCGAGCAATGGTACTAACGGCTGGCCATATTGGAATAAAAACATTTTCGTATAAACTTCTTTGTGAACTGTTCATGTTAGGAAACATAGAATCTAATCTAATATACTAGTTATTTGACCCGTGCAAAATTGCACGGGACGTTTTACCTTTTTGTTCTTAGCCAATGAGAAGACTGAATCGTTTGAGTGGTTATTTAATGTATTCAATGAGTCTATGGCTGAATATGTTCATCCTACAACTATTTTCACAGATCAAGATCTAGCCATGAACAATGTCATAGCAAATGTATGTCTATTATATATGGGTCACCCTTCCATATTTAGGCCTTGCCTGGATTGGTAGTAATGGGCCTGAAAAAATTAAGCAGTAATAATTCCGGCCCATTTTGCAGGTTTGGATTGAGGAGAAAAAATAAGGCCTGGAATACATTACCTCCACCAAGCCCAAAGACATTCCTCCTTCAATCATCCCTGAAACTTTTACTGGAGTAAAAGATTTCAGCCCCCCATTGGTTTCTCTCTCCTCTACACATCTTCATCTTCTTCCTCTAGCATGTTTCTTTTTCTCTCTCCTCTTCCTCCCCCTTTTTTTCTTCTTCTCTCCATTGATTATCCCCTAACCAAACCTTGCTAATTATTACCCCCCTAATTATTACCTTAGTGTACCGAACCTTCATATCAAGGAATTATTACCCCCCCTAATCAATCCCCCATGAATTTATTCCCCCTTAATTTATTACATGCATAAGAGGCATGGCCTTAGGGGTTACTTTTTAAAAGAATTATAACACACGTATTTGGGAATCTCATAAACTCAATATTATTCCGTAATAACTTTGTTACAATGACCTTAGGTAAACCCCTATTTACACTATTACATAACTTGACCCTTACGAAACCCTAACACACAATATATTCCTAACATATCAAATTCCTAAATTACATACTCGTAATATTGGTAATATTTCTTAACCCGAATATTCTCAATATCCTCTATTACCCCCCCCCCCCCCGCTCAAACTCATGGTAATTTGACTAAAATTACAATGAGTTTGCCAAAACGATAAGGAACAAAATAACTCCGTCGACATCTTCAAATCCAGCACGTTGATCTTCGTCGTCGCAAAACACCATTCTTTCCGAACCCACTTGATCGTCACCCAAAGAACACTAAAAAACTACCGTAAATTAACACGGTCAACACCACGAATCGCCCATAATCAACTTCACCACTAAACGCCAGATACAAGGGAACCATGAATCACCATGGTCTCACAAATCATGAAGGGACCATTATCAGCTTCATCTAAAAAGAACTAAACATGACTGGTAGGACACTCCCCAATAAAACACCGAAAACTAAATACCATGAATCGATAAGCATGGTCTCAAAATGTGAAACGGTCATTACCGACTTCACCTTAAAACTACCAGACATGAGAGGTAGGGGCACACCCCCATTCCTTGATCGGCCTAAAATAATCACACAATACCAAAATCTCAGAGAGTGTTCTCAATCAAAACTCAAACAATAACCAACGACGATCAAAACCACACAAATAGACTTAACTCACTTTACTCGTTTAAGTAGCCGACAACTTAATTAAACCCAAATATCATGAACCAGCCTTGAACATACGTACAATGCAAATCCATACATCAACACCCAATTCCCAAAAAAACAACATACGCCTATGGCTATGCCACGTACAAATTTACTCCAATGCTCCATGAACAAATAAACCACGAACAGCTAGTCAGCAACAACACCCCCGAACAATTCGTCTTCACGGCCTTCTTTTCGATCAATCATAAACATCTCGACATCATCGAACAACAATTCAAATAACGACACGATGGGGGGTTTTATTCAAAACACTAATTAAATTAAAAATAACACAAGACTCTTAAATAAAATCGAACAACGAAACCCTAAAAACATTATATCACGACAACAAATCTCCAACGAATACCAAATTCCCGAATCCCGCCGGTAGGCATTATAGATCAAATGCCCACCGACAGACAGCGGAAGGCACTTTTAGAGTCCTCTAGGAAAGAGGCTCTGATACCATAAAAGAATTATAACACACGTGTTTGGGAATCTCATAAACTCAATATTATTCCGTAATAACTTGGTTACAATGACCTCAGGTAAACCCCTATTTACACTACTACATAACTTGACCCTTACGAAACCCTAACACACAATATATTCCTAACATATCATATTCCTAAATTACATACTCGTAATATTGGTAATATTTCTTAACCCGAATATTCCCAATATCCTCTATTACTTTTTAATTTAAATGCTTCATATCTAGTTCTATATATGTTTGTCTTACAATTTCGAACTTCTGTTAATACATATACGTTGTTTTGAACTTAAAATGGGTAACAATGTAATGTATATGGATTACTAAATATTATACATATAAATTGGGTGATGTTTTGTTGTAAATGGGGTATTAAATATGATTCGTAATCATAAACGTTCTTTTGCAGGTGTTCCCTAATTCAAGGCACAGGCTATGCCTATGGCATGTACACGAGGACAATGTTAGTCATTTTGGATCTCTAAAGCATGATAATACATTCAAGGATACGTTTAACAAGTGCCTCAAAGGATGTTATTGTTGAGAAATAAGATCAATCTCTCACGCGCTGCGGAAGCAAACCAATCGACAATAACAAACAAAAGCAGAAAATACGCAAGTTAATAAGATGAGACACAGATTTTAGCTTGCGTATTTTCTACTTTTGTTTGTTATTGTCCATTGGTTTGCTTCCGCAGCGCGTGGGAGATTGGTCTTATTTCCCAACAAGTGGTATCAGAGCCACTTGGTGGCTCAACCTGGTGGCGTGGTTTTTAATCGACAAGGATGTCAAACATTGGGTCTCAGTTTGCTGTGACAAAATTTAACGGTAAAAGTAGTTTCACCCTTTGGCAAATAAGGATGAAGGATCTCCTGGTACATCTTGGCTTATCGAAAGCCTTGAAAGGAGCTACGGGCAAGCCGACAACGATGAGTGATGCCGACTGGCAAGATGTGTGCGACAAATGAGCTAGCACCATTAGGTTGTGCATCTCGGACTCAGTCATCAATTGTGTATTTGATGAGTACTCTCCATCGGAGATATGGGATAAGTTGGAGAAACTCTACAGGTCGAAGGTTTGACCAACAAGTTGCTGTTGAAGTGACGGTTATATTGGTTGCGGATGGATGAGGATGAAAATCTGGTTGGATACATGAACGTGTTCAATGGACTGTTAGATGAGTTGAAAAAGATCGAGGTTAAACTTGAGGAGGAAGATAAGGCGTTGTTAATTCTCAATTCTCTCCCGGATGCATATGATAATTATGTGGATACTATTCTGTGCGGGAAGGATACCATTACGATGGATCAGCCGCAGACAGCTTTACTATCCTTTGATGTGAGGAAGAAGGACAAGGTTGGGATACGTAGTAACAGCTCGGATACAGTAGCAGTTGCTCGTGGTGGGAGAGGTCGATCGTCTAACAGGGATGCTAGGTCGAATCATGACAGGTCTCGGTGTAGGAACACCTATGGCAATGAGGTGCAGTGTTACAAGTGTGGTGACCTTGGACATATTAATTAGGCGGTATTGTCCTAATAAGGGTAACGGCAAGGGCGACACCAACTTGGTTAGGAGTGAAGAGACAGGTGACTTCTCTTTCACGCCTAGTGACTTACTTGCGGTCACGGATGAGTGCGATGCTTCTTCTAAGGAAGATTGGGTGTTAGATTCTGCTAGTGTCAGTCACGTTTGCTCCCAGAAAGAATGTTTTGATGAGCTCCAAGAAGGTATGACTAGGAAGTTGAGTTTGGCGAATAACTCGACGGTTGATGTCATGGGTGTTGGGGTGGTGAAAATCAGAATCGGTAGTGGAGTGGTGTATACTTTGGACAAGGTAGCATATGTTCCAAAGTTGCGGAAAAATCTAATCTCACTTAGTCAGTTGGACTCCCAAGGTTATGGGTACAAATCTCATGGGGGAGTGTTAAAGGTGACTAAGGGTTCAAAGGTCCTCTTGAAGGGAAAGTTGCATCGTGGTTTGTACCGTCTGGATGGTTCTACCATCAAGACCTCACAGGACTGGGAACGGAAAAGATGTCGACGTGTTTCGTTCGCGGTAGAGGCGACGAAGGTTAATTGTTTCCAACGGGGGCAAGGGCTGAAAAATTCCTGCTGGTGGTAGAGTGGAGGGGAGGAGGTCCCTCTCCAGAGTCAAATGACGCATTTGACTGGTTCGGCTGTACACGGTGCATTGGCCGTGGTAGTGAGTCAAGGTGAGGACCGGACTCGGGTGTGTAGCTGGTAATTGGATAGGCCAATGGTTGATTTCTCGGTGCTACCCCTTGGACTGGAGGGGAGAATTGTTGGGTTAGATCGGTAAGGTCCGGCCCAAGGTTATGGTAAAAAAGGTACGCCATCTTTCTTTTGCGATTGGACTTTGGTTTCCAATAACACATGTATGTGTTAGGGAAAGTTTGTCTTGGTCGGTTAGTAGCTTTATGCTCAAGCTACGTGTATTTAAGGGATACCAAATTCCTTTGGTTATTCAATTGTTTCGTGGGAATTATCGAGACAATTGGTACATACGTCGAAAGCAAAGCGAAGATATTAAGGGCTCTGTTTTGTACGTGGTGTACGCGCTGGATTGCGAATAGACGATCGGATATTGTATCGTGGAACGTTCGCAGGATCAACAAATCTGGTGATTGGTTTGGGCAGCAGTCTACGGGCAGTACAACGGTTCGTCTACAACCTCAGAACGGTTAGTACATCTATTCAGGTGTGGTTTATCTCTAGGAGTATTATTAATTGGTGACTATTAATTATACTCGGAAGCTAGGGGTAGTTTATCTTTGTTCCTGATTTGTAGCTTGTTTCGAATTCGGTGTTGTAATTCGGGACGGTGGTTGTACTGGTGCTATTTTATATAGTGGTATTCAGCGGTTTTGCTGGTGGGTTTTACCTCCGGGGTTGGAGGGTTTTGCCCTGGGTTTATTCCCTAAAATCTGTGTCTCATCTTATTAGCTTGCGTATTTTCTACTTTTGTTTATTATTGTCGATTAGTTACTTCCGTCGCGCGTGGGAGATTGGTCTTATTTCCCAAAAGTTATAATCAGGAGGAATTCGAAGAATGTTGGAACAAGATGATTACAGATTATGGTTTAGAAAATAATAGTTGGTTTCAGCGTTTGTATGGATTACGTGACAAGTGGTGTACAACATTAAGCAAAGATTTCTTTTCAGCTGGTATCTTATTTTCTCAAAGGAGTGAAAGTACTAACAATGCAATTAGATTTGAAGCTACTATGACTACATCTTTAACTGATTTTTACGGAATTTATTATGACACTGTCAAGCGATGGAGGAGTGAGGAGGAGAAAAATGAATTTGCGTGCTCTAGGTCTGTACCTTTTTTCTTATTTACATATGGTTGGGATGTTGAAACATGCTGGTCAGATCTACACTCTAACACTCTTCAGGCATTTTGAGATTGAGTTTGGTTATGCTATTGGTACGGATATTACTGCTCTTGGTTTTGAAGGAACTACAATGTTGTATGAAGTGAGTCCAGAAGATCAACCTACATCTGCACGGCGTGTAACATTTGATCCCATTAACAGGTTCGTTTCTTGTTCTTGTAGAAATTTTGAAGAATCGGGTATGTTATGCTTTCATTGTATAAGAGTATTGCACTGGCATTCTCTGAAAGAGATTCCGGAAAGATATATTTGTAGTAGATGGACTAAGTATGCGAAAACAGAGGTTTGGAATAGAGTGAATGTTCAGAGAAAGTCAATGGTCAAGGAGATGATAGTGTAACTTAGCGTCGGGTCATGTTAAGGAATTACTATAACTTAATTTTGAAGTGTCGTGATGATAAGGAAGCAAGAATAATGCTCGAGGCGGGTTTTAAGAGAGATTTTGATGAAATTGGAGCTTCATTGGAGTCACGATCACTAGAAACAGAACCTTGTGATAACACTACTCAAAGTTTGAATGTGGTTCTGGGTCCCGTTAGATGTACAACAAAAGGTTGGAGTGAAATGAAGAAACGACAATTGATGATGAGTACGCAAAAGGGCCGACCTTCTAGCACTGTTGGAGAAGAAGCTTCTACCTATACTCCTCCACGTTTAATTTGAGGTGTTATAAATGGACTCCTATTATAGATTTACTACTTTTACTGTAATTTTAGGTTAGACTTATTTTGATTTCCACTGAATATTTTAAGTTCGATGGTTTACATTTGCGTTTTATGGGTCACTTTAAAATAAATATTGGTTACATAAAGTGTTTCATTGGTTACAATATTTATTTTGTATTAGACGGTGTCATACTAATTTATGGCGACATAGTTTCATACTAAGTTATTGTGTAATCATCTTTTTCTCTAATAATAGTGTCCTCTTATACATTTTAAGTGACCATTGTACAATTTATAGTGACTACTTTAAATAAATGTAAGATTATAACGCCCCAAATAGAATGAGTAAATGCCTATTTTAACATTTTGTGACCCTTTTTAATCATAACTAATATAGTTAAATCGTAAACCAACACTATCTAAAAGCGATATAATGATCACAATGAATGGTACTGTTCATTTTTTGACCAATAAATTATCATGAGACCGTCTTATATCATGTATAGTTAAAAAAATTTAGTGTTTACTTTAAATTATAATACGATCATTAAAACTAAATGTAACATATATAATGTGCGTTTTATTGGTTACTTTATAGCATAAATTGGTTACAATAAGTGTTTTACCGAGTACCACCAATTTTTAACATGAAAAAATAGAATTGTGAACGAGCGAAATTTAAGGAAAACGTACAACGTACTAGTCATTGGAAGTGTGTTTGAAATTTCATGTATCCTGTAGAACGTATTATGAATACAAATATAAAATAAGGGTATCAAAATTTCCCTTGAAAAAGAAAATGGATTAAACGAGGAAAAACATCTATTGCAATGGGTTCATCCAGAAGAAGACATCAAAAGCAATGACTAAGTAACACTAAGATAGTAGTTACATCATGGTCTAAAAGAGAGAAAATTGTCCCCTGAATGTGCAAAAAACAAAAACTGGAATAATAGAAATATTCCTATTTAGCTGTTGGTTTACTCTTTGAACTAGCATGCTGCCTTGTCTTACTAAATCGTCTTATGAAGTACTTCGGAAGGGTAGGTGGTCGTTCTGGTTCCGCATTACGGAGTTCACCTGAAGGACTATCTATACCGAGATCAAACGAAGGTACTTCAAAAGCAGCAGTAGCAGCAATAGTAGCGTCCTTCAGTTGTTGCTCAATGGCATCGAACTTCGCTAGAACATTTGGATCTTGTAGGACTTGGGTCCAAGAGAACTGGCTCGAAGAAGGATCAGTTGGATCTGCAAGACTGAGTGCTTGTAGTGACGTTCTCAATGCTGTTATCCTTTGTTGGGAAACTCGAGACAACAACTCCAAATCACGCATAAGAAACAATTTCGCCTCCGTAAATGGCTGGCAAGATTATGAATAAAGATTAAAAGAATATACATAATAATACAACAAGAAAAAGTATATAAAATAAAAGTGCAAGATGAAAGATAACTTACATCCTTTGCTTCCTTGTATATCTCATCATCAGATTGTAAGTCATCCGGCAATAACAATGTGACTGTCCTTTGTTTAAAGGTGGTTGTGTGTATGGTGGGTGTAATGTTACTGAACATTTTCTCTGAAACAGGATAAGTAGTACTATCCCATATACCCATACCATACCTCCCCCCTCTTTTTGAGCTCCACTTTTCTCTTCTTCAATCATTTTCTTCATACTTTCGTATCTCCAGTGTTGTATCAAAGGAAGTGTAGAAGGGGCTTTACAGGCTCTCTAAGCAAGCCTATGAAAATATATGAGCTGGAGGACTAATAAACAACCACCAACGTTCTTTGTCTTACTTTTATGCCATGTTTCCACTGCCTTTCCAAGCTTATCAAAAACATATCTACACCAATCTAACTTTGGAATGTCATCCACATTGACTAGTGGTTTGGTTAATTGTAAATCGATGTTGTTATGTGGTGTGGGAACTAAGAAAGTTCCCATGGCATATAAAACAAAGTATCGTTTAAACATTTCACCACCTTCCTTTAAGGTCTTCATTTCCATAGCTAATCTTTCGGCAAGAAGTTTATTATTTCCTACAATATGGAATTTATCTTTCCATTGCTTAATCAAGTCTACATCTGGATTTTCCTTCCTTTTGGTAGAAGCTTCTACAACCCAAGTTACCCGTATTCAGTGGTAACATGAATATGTCGTACACATCATATGGGGTTACCACACATTGATACTTCTCACCAATACAAAACATATGGCTTTCAGAGTGATACGACTTCAGTAAAAGTGGAAGCATGGCTTGGTAAAAACCCGTTAGATTCATTTTCAGCAGCCCCCCAAACCCAATTTCCTCTACATCAGCTAGTTGTTTAGGTGAGAACTCGGAAATAAGTCTGTGAAGACCATAAGGTGTTGAGTATGATTGCAATTCATTTTTCGCCCTACGTAAAGAAGTAAGCAAAGAAGGTGTTGATAATCCAAATTAAGTAGATTACCATAAACATCTGCTGCGAAAATTATATAGTAATATGATCTAGTGACCCTTTTTCATATTAAAGCTACCCTTTTAAATTAGGTAATCATTCTACTTAGTCAAAAATGCAAATTTTCATTCACGACATTTGGAACATCATAATTGTCGTTATATATCTATAGCACAACGTACCAAGTTAAACCAGTATAATAGGATCACCAATTACAAATAAAGGCTAACATTTAATTAAGTGGGTTACAACATAAGTTATATACCTTACATTAAAGATTAAGATGCGTACATAATATTACACATTCAATTTAAATTATATAGTAATGTGATCTAGTAACCCCTTTTCATATTAAACTACCCTTTTAAATTAGGTAATCATTCCTCTTAGACAAAATTGCAAACTTTCATTCACGACATTTGGAACATCATAATTGTCATTATATATCTATAGGACAACGTGCCAAGTTAAACCAGTATAATAGGATCACCAATTACAAATAAAGGCTAACATTTAAGTGAGTTACAATATAAATTATATACCTTACATTAAAGATTAGGATGCGTACATAATATCACACATTCAATTTAAATCAAGACGGTAACATTTAGATTTGTAAGTATCATAGATAGTACAAATGAGTCATTGTTATAAAAATTAAGTAAATAACAAATTCGAAATAAGTTTGATTACGAACCTTGGACGACGAGTGGAAACTTTCTTAGAATGTGATCCACTGTTGGAGATTATGTTTGAAAGCTCTGTATGAACAGTTGAACTTGAGACATCACCTTTAGATCTATTTACCCTAGCATTAATTCGTATGAACTTTTCAGCAAGTCTAGTGGCTCGAGCTGAAGGTAGTTTGGTTTCATCTACAATAAATCAAGTAAACATTAGTATAATAAACAGCAAGAACTATCCATATAATTAATTGTAAGTAGAATACGGTAAAAGAAATGGAGATTACCCAACAAAAATTAGTATGATAAAATATTAGAAGAACGAATTATAAATCGTGATCCTAAGTAGATTTAAAGTGGTCCATTTAGCTTAAATGTTAAGTGGTCTACATTATAATGTTCAAGGGTTACATAGAAACTTAATGAAGACAAATAAATTAAAGAAGTGTATATGTAAGTTTCTAGTCAGGTTCAATTTAATGGTACTAATCAAACAAGATACTTTTTACTGATAATACCTTTCCCAAAATCTCATATACGCAACTAATCAATTTAAAGTTAAATAGGTTACAATAAAAGAAATCTAGGTTACAAAAAAAATGATTTATGAATAGTAACCAAGTAATGTTTTAAAGCAATCCCTTAATCCAAAAGCACACTTTGTTATAACAGTTACAGACATACAACCAACAGATGGAAACTTTGTCAAACGGAAACATAAAGTAAAAACTTGAGTCAAGTCTGTGGACACAAAAAAACCAGCATAAACAACCACCATCTCTCACAAAGGGGATGTATGCACACTTGTACATAGATGTATAATACAAGCAAAGAAAGAGTACACTATGTTTTTAATCACAACAGACAAAAAATCTAGAATTCCAGATGGGGTCGGAGAGTAAACAAACGCTATTTCCTTGGTAAGAGCAAGAAGGGTAAAGTTAAAGCACTCAGATTACATATTCAGAATAATCCGACAGTCTCCTATAAAAGGCAATTTAATAAAGGAACATGCACAATTGACCAAAAAGACACCAAATTCATCTTCAGATGATCTGAAGCTAAGTTATAACCAAAGTCACCAATTGACATAAACTCAATCTGGTTCAATTTAATGGTACTAATCAAACAAGATACGATTCACTGATAATACCCTTCCAGAATTTTCGTATACGCAACTAATCCATTTAAAGTTAAATGCCTTATAATAAAAGAAATGTAGGTTACAAAAAAAAATGATTTATGAATCGTAACCAAGTAATGTTTTAAAGTAAGCCCTTAATCGAAAAGCACACTTAACCCCAACTAACTAATAACTTTCCTAACCTTATTCAACGACTCATGAATTCCTACTCTTAATAAGCAACTCCTAACATGAAATTTCAATCATACAAATCAGATTGTATTGGACATGCAATTTAGGCATAACATCGGGTCTCCTGTGAAACCGTCTCACAATAAATTTGTAACACTACGGAATATGGAAAGTGGATTATGGAGTTGGTTTGTCCCACATTGGGAAAATAAAGCTCATATGATCAGTTTATAATAGATTCCTACCATCATACTAACAACAAGGTCTTCACCTTTTAGAGCCCACGAGAGGATTTACGGGCCTAAAGGGTGACTACCCATCTTATTGGGGTTGTGTTGCGACGGATGGTGGTTCGAGCTGTTACAGATGGTATCAGAGCAACCCTGCGACCACGTGCTGGGTGCTGGGGCGAGGCCCAAACCAGCCGTCTAGTGGGGGAGATCTTGGACCTGTGTTGATGTTAGTATGGAATGGCCGAGGCGCGACGGGGACGTCGCGTTCTCTAAGTGGGGGAGTTTGTAACACTACGGAATATGGAAAGTGGATTATGGAGTTGGTTTGTCCCACATTGGAAAAAAATAAAGCTCATATGATCAGTTTATGATAGATTCTTACCATCATACTAACAACAAGGCCTTCACCTTTTAGAGCCCACAAGAGGATTTACGGGTCTAAAAGGTGACTACCCATCTTATTGGGGTTGTGTTGCGACGGACGGTGGTTCGAGCTGTTACAAAATTAGTGTAAGACGGATCCTATAACCCAGTTTCTATAATACAAATACCCACTTAAAAAACGGTTTTTTTTTAATGCTAATGAATAAAAAAAATAAAAAAATAAAATCCCTAGATTTTTTTCCCTACTATACGCACCTTAACTTTTATCTCTTCCATCTCACTCAACTACTTTTTTTTTTCTTCTCCCCTCTTTATACGTGAGTTCTGCCTTCTCCCTCCATTTTGGGGGTTACCCAAAAGCTCACGATTTACCTTAATTCAACTATACTACTGGATTGAGATGGGCAAAAAAACCACTGCTGTGAAGATTCCATCAAAGCGTACGAAATCAGAAGATCCGAAAATTCAAGGTTTGAATAAACGAGATAATTCGAATATGATTTTTTTTCTTAATTTCATTTATAGATATTGTACTAAGTATTTACTGATTTTTCTGGGTTGAAATTTCTAATCGTGTGGTATATGAATTGACATCGATCTAAATTTATGCCTACATTGCATGTTCAATACAATTTGATTTGTACTATTGAAATTTCATGGTTTGAGTTGCTAACTTAGATTAGGTATTCATGTGTCGTTGAATAAGATTAGGTAATCATTAGTTAGTTAGGAATGAGTGTGCTTTTGGTTTACTGGCTTACTATGAATTTTTTTTTTTTTTTTTTTTTTTGTAACCTGGTTTTCTTTTGTTGCAACACATTTTACTTTAAACGTATGGGTTGCGAATATGAGATTACTGAAAGGGTATTATCAGTGCATCGTATCTTATTTGGTTAGTACCAATTAAGTGATTACGTGCATAATCAGACGAAATGTTATTGTAATTTGATTTCATGTATAATTAGTGTTGCTCAATCATTAGTTACTATATGTGTTGATATCCATCTAATTTTTATGCCTAAATTAGGGGCTTACTATGAAACATTACTTGGTTACGATTCATGAATCACTTTTTTTTTCTTTGTAACCTGGTGTGAGATACCGTATTGGCCTAGGGGTGGCCCGATTGGGTCTCGCTATTTTTTATATGGAATTGGTGTCGTCAGCAGGATTTTTTATAGGATCCTACGAACCTACAATGAGTCCTTTGCAAGGTACGATTCGGGAAGGTATTAGGCACCCGAATCGCCCGTCTTAAGACGGTCTCTACTAATTGATCCAAGATAAATATAAAGTTCATAATCGACGACAGATTTCATATAGCAAATAGCATGCAACGTGTGCGATAAGAATTATGTGAACAACATGCGTACGATAACAATGCGAATGCTTATGCGACATGGCTCGTAGTAAAAGACATGCAATTACAGAAACATGAGAACATAGCTAATTAAAAATTCAATGAGAAAAACATGCACATGTACGTGTCATCAAATCGCATGCTCAATTATAAACTTTTATCAAAATTGGTTATCACTAACTATTTAAGGAAAACCAACGACAAGCAAACCAAAACTCAAATCATACTAATCAAACGCGAGCAAATGATGAAAGCTAAAACGGAAAAATATGATTAAGGAAACAAGTTAAAAGCTGGTTTACGAAATCATTTTAAATATAATGTGGCGCTCAGGTGGACATACATGTGTCGTCGTATGGATCTCACTTTCGTATACCAACGCGTCCAACCCTTCTCTTCGAGCCCAACGATCTTAGTTCGACCTTCGCAGCGGTGAGCTTGCTATTGTGAATTATTCGCCGATCGGATGATATATATGTATGGTATTTAAGCTTTCCTTGCTCTCGAGATTGTGAGAACGAGGTTAGTAAAGGTAAGCTTTTGTTGTTTGTAGCTGATACTTCCGTGAGAGCATTTTGGAGGGATCAAGACCTCTTTATATAGGATATATCATAGGGTTTTTTGGGAGGTTATTAGCAGCCAATAAAACCATGGAGAAGAAGGCAAATAGAGATTAAGATAACTCAAAACACCATGGCTAAGGTTTATCCTATCTAATCTTTTGCCAACAGAGAGTCACTAGAAATGCAAAACTCTGAAGTTGCCAATAAGTTGCCAACTGCATCCTATTCTATCTTTCATACGTACACTATATTTTGATTATCACATTTTATGAGCAAAGTATTAATTGATAATGATAATGATAAAAAAGATAAGGATAAACCGAAAGAAAAGCTCCAAAAGATAATTTAGCAAAGTTGCCAAGCAGTTGCCAAATACGGGCTTAGCAACAACTAAGTGAACGTTACGTAAAGCACGGAAATTGGTTAAATGGGCTGAAATAATTAGTTGGCTTAATGGGTTGGGATGAATTAATGGGCTGAAGTGCCAAGTGACCCACAATTGGCCATCAAAACCGACGGAGTAATCATTTGGCCCCTCTCTTTGTACTTGGGTCGAAACTATGGAGTCGAACGCGTTGGTAACCGAAACCTTTCACCGGTGTCCGCTATCCATCTCATCATCGGGCGTTATAAAAAGGGAAGCCCCCAAGTTGGGTGTCTACAGGAGCCCCCGCTTTGGCCGAGTCTTTGAAAAAGACGAAAGTCAAAGGTTTTTTTTCGCAATCACAAATATATATGTAAATGCAAAAATCGCAGATGTGCGTTATAAAAAGGGAAGCCCCCAAGTTGGGTGTCTACAGGAGCCCCCGCTTTGGCCGAGTCTTTGAAAAAGACGAAGGTCAAAGGGTTTTTTCGCAATCACAAATATATATGTAAATGCAAAAATCGCAGGTGTGACAAAGAACATATATCGAACTAAGTCACATATAGAAACGTAGCATCTTGGACAAGCACATCAATTGCTCAAGCCATAAATATAATATTCCGAAATTTTAAAACATTTTATATTAATATTATATAATTATTAATTATATTATTCTAGTAGAATTTAATTTTGAACGTTAGTCGGGGAGTGGTTTTCAAAAATAGGTTCGGAAATGATTTGTGAAGTCGGATTTTCTATTTGGGTTTTCTATTTTCTGAATCGGGTCAATCCTAGTTATTAGAACAAACCAACCCAATACAAGTTGGCCCAACCTTAAACCACATCCTAACCCAAACAAACAAAAAAAAAAAGGAGAAAAGAAAAGAAAAAAAAAAAACCCTCACTCTTTCTCTCTCCTCTTCCACGTCAAAAACACCCCCCCCCCCTTATTCTCTGTATAAAACAGAGTCCTCTCTGTTCTCTTGCCTCACACATTTGATCGCTTTCCTTCACCCATACGCCGCACGCCCGACTCCTGCACAGACGTCGCAGCTGCTACCCTCGCCACGACAACCACCTCACAGCCTTCCTTGCTTCCTCTCCTGGCCGTGGGTAACACCCTTTTTCGCCCCTTTTCCCCTGTTTTCGTATTCTTTAGAAAACGTGGCTATTGGACAAATTTTTATGCTTTAATTTGTGTTTAATTGATTCTAATAGATGTTATAGTTAGTGGGTAATCAATTTGAGTTAGTTTTATGCACAAAGATTTGATTTTTATGCTTGTTCTGGATTAACTATCACTAATTACGAATTTTGGACTAATTAGCTTAATTATTCGATTTTGTTTCAATTAATTTCGAAAGATATGAATTGGGTACTCTTAGAATCTGTTAATTAGGGGTTCTTAATTTAATTAGGGATTTTGTTATATTTTGTTCATGTTTTATAGAGATTGATTTTTGGTTTAATTATGAGATTAGTGTTGTAAATTAATGTAATAAGGTCAAATTATAATATTAATTAGTATTTTCGAAAATTAGATGAATTATAAATTTATAAACTGATTTTCGTGATTTATATAAGTTAATTCGAATTTTTGGGATTTTATGGAATAAAACATTGTTTTTAATTGATAAAACATAATTTAAATTGTTAGATTAATTTCTAATTAAATTCTAATAATCAAGGGTTGAATTTTATGATTTATATTCTGTTTTTAAACTAATTCTAGGCCTTGTGAATTTTTATAATAATTTGGTTGTTAATCGAGTTTTATTGGGTAATTATTGAAATCGGATTATAATTATTGGATAATTAGTAATTGTTGGTTTGGATTTGGTATTAGCATAATCATACATTGCATATAGGATCATACATACTAACACATACATAAGTAGTTGGTTGGTTGATAAGATTAAGTGTTAATTTGGGAATGCCGTTTGTATAATTGTAGAGCCTGAGTTCGTAGACGAGGAATACTAGTGATTCTTGTGCTATTGAGTTTCCGTTTGCTTGAAAAGGTAAGCTAGCAATGCTCAACCTTCCTTAAACTTGTAGAAACCTTTCAAACTAATGTGCTATATGTGAATGGTGTGATGGATGAGAATTAGTATCATGATAGGTGGAGAACGATTCAATTTTCTTTATGATCATTATGTTGTACATGTATGGTTACTGGCTTACTGCAATGGAAATAAAGGTAATGTGGATTTGTACGTGATATGGGTTGTGATTGAATTATGAATGATTCAAGTTATGAATGTGGATTATGATGGTGATATGGAGATTTGACGGAGTATGGTGGAATGATTTTGTGTCGGGGCCTCGGAGTTGCCCCTAATGTGTCGGAGCCTCGGAGTTGCTCCTAATTATTGTGACGGAATCGCATCGATTCCTAATTACAGCCTCACCGCATCGGTTTTTAAGTGGCCTTGGCTCTAGTACTACTCTATTAAGGTTAAAAATACTTAATGGGGGGTGTGCACACTTAAGGTCTAGAAGCTTTGGTTTATGATACAATGAATCGACAAAGTTGCGAAGTAATAAGTTGGATTGGATTGGAAGTTCGGAGTGGATTCTTTATTTAATTAAGCTTGGATTGATGATTGTGAATTTTGTTGAGTTTGATCTTTTGTTGTGCATTGAATTCATTTGGTTGATATGATTCTGTGCTAAGTGCGTTTTCGAAAATAAAATCTAAATGTTTTCAAAATCCAGGTAAGGGTTTTGGTTTTCTACGAGTTGAGGTGTTAGCTTACTCAATTTCACTGACTTTTTCAACTTTGGTTTTTGTGCTTTAAATCCACCACAAGTTTGAAGTGATTGATGCATGCGGGAACGACGACTCATTAGACATTAGACGGATTTAATAATTTCAGACTTTCATCTATTAGGCAATATATTGGATTAGGCTATTTCATATCTATATTTCAGATTTTGGACTATTGTAATTTTAAGTATTGGATGTAATAGACCATTTTAGACCATTAGGCAATTATAGTTCGGCTTCTGAAATCTCCTTGCATTCGGGTCTTTGACTCGAGTGCGGAGTGACCTCTGAATTTCCTTAATTTGGATTTTGATTCGCGCTAAAAATGTTTTAAGAAAAAGGAAAGGAAATTTGGGGGTGTTATAATAAAATTGTCAAAGGATATAAGCTGACGAGCCGAGAATATATGCCTCGAACTCAGATTGATGCAGCATTTCGAACGGGCGCTGTAATCGCTCAAGACGAATATAATTCTTGAAAGGATTTCAATCGCAAGTGAAGTTTTCGCATACGTGATCAAAAACATCTTTCTTGGTCACATATGAAACGTAGCATCTCGAACGGGCGTAGTTGTCACTCGAAATGAATATGAATCTTGACATGATCGCAATCACCAGCGATCATCGTAGAACATCTTTTTTTCGAAGGAGGGAATGCGGTATCTCGAACGGTCAAAGTAGTCGCTCGAATTGAATGTAAATGTTCAAATGATCGCAGTCATAATGCAATCATCAGAAACGTGACCAAGAACATGGCCTCGGTCACATATAAAATGCAGCATATCGAACGAGCGTAATTGTCGCTCGAAATGAATATAAATCTAGAAGTGATCGCAATCGCCAGCAATCCTCAGAGAACATCAGTTTTTGCAAATAACAGCATCTCGAACGGGCGTAGTAGCCGCTCGAAATGAATGTAAGTCTTCAAAAGGCTGCAGTCATAATGCAATTATTGTAGACTAGACCAAGAACGTCGTTCTTATATGAAGACAAACAGCATCTCGAACGGTCACAGTAGTCACTCGAAATGAATATTAATCTTCAAGATATCGGAGATATGATGGAGACATATATTTTAATCACATAGATACGCAACATCTCGAACGGGCGCAATAGTCGCTCAAGATGAATATAAATCTTCCAATGTCTTGGATGAGCACGGTACGCATCCAAAACATATTGTCACATGTTGAAATATTGTCACAGTTTCTGAATGGGCACAGTTGTCATCCAAGATGAATTTTTATGCCGGATTACTACCTTGAATGGGCAAAGTAGTCATTCAAATCAAGACATGCTTCACCACATTTGAATAAAAGATCTCAGGTTGTTGCACCATGTCGACTCGCATAATTAAAATCTTTAAATATAGCTTATTGGCCATCGTTGTTCATCAAATGTTGATTATAATCTTCAGACAGCCTACGGATGGCGTGAGCCGATTGATCGAGTAAGTTGGCAAACTCAAATAAGGAGGATTTGTGAAGGACAATATATTAGACCCTTACAAAACATGCCTTGTTGTTGAGTTGACTGTTGAATTTCCTAAGGGGCTTAACATTAGTTTAA
This sequence comes from Spergularia marina, assembly GCA_963680865.1. Classification (NCBI taxonomy): domain Eukaryota; kingdom Viridiplantae; phylum Streptophyta; class Magnoliopsida; order Caryophyllales; family Caryophyllaceae; genus Spergularia; species Spergularia marina. Next base: position 7,953,068 of record OY804557.1, on the reverse strand, counting down.
CTTGTGCTGATTTTGAGGGTCGCTTCAATCTATGTCGATGTGTTGACTTGTGAATATCCGTATCAACATCTTGCTGGTTTGGAGGCGTTGGTATAGTGTTGAGACAATATCTTCATCTATCTGCCTTGACTTAGTCAGGCCATGTGAGCCCCCGAGTTTGGAGCAAAGAACCCTTGTTGTTTATCTTCATGCATCTACCCTTGATTCAGTCAGACCATGTGAGCCCCGAATTTGGAGTAATGACTCTTGAAATTTTCTCGAATACCGATCGCATCATTGTCTTCTTTTCGATATGATCCACATGTATTTTTTTTTGTGATATTCATGGCAAGACATGCACATTACACACATAGACACAACATGCAGACTCAAATTACACATAAAAAACATCATATGCGGCACTTAGAAGGCTAAATCCTACGACCTCAGGAATTTGAAGTGGATTTTAAATCGATGGAAGTCCTTCCCCCCAACAAATATATTTGAAATGACGTAAGGATAGATGACAATGAAAAAGAGACGCTAGTCCTAAGAGACTGAGAAAAGACTCAAGGATAAGTGACATTTACGCTGATGATGAACTCGCGTATTTGTCGTGAATGATAAGCTGAGCACTATCATGGGTATGCCACGAATGTGTCATATGTTGCTCTAGACATATCGCCTGGGTCTTCTTGTCGCCAATCGAATGGATGAAGAATTTCCAGCTATGAATCCAATGTAATTTGAGCAAGAAAGTGGAATTGTGCAACTTGACCAAAATATTTTCGAATCTGCATCTTTGGACTTGTGTGATCCATGGGCGTGATATATGCTTGTGTGTAGACATCGGTTCTTGGATTAGCATCCTTGACTCTTTGTACGTGTGATCAATGTGCGTACAATTGAAGTTTGAAACATTAAACTGGGAATGACGTCTATGAATTGTGAAAAAATGCTGAGTGCATCTGAGTCATGTGAATCTTATGCAAATTCATCTTGATTTTGTTAGCTGAGACTGAGGCCACAATCTCTCTTGAGGGCCAAACTTGAATTTATCAGGGTTTGGGTGTGTTATGATCTTGAAAATATGCATAAGTGATTGTGCAAATACTTTGATGAGCGGCGACGTCAATTATCGCAATTTGCAGACAGTATTCGATTTGGACATCTTTGATGAGCATGAATGGTCTAGACCTCATGAACCTGTACTCTAAATTTGTTGTAGAGTATGACATAAATGAACTTGAATCCACATGGGTTTGAGCATAATTATGATAGATTTACCAAACTCTAACATCAAGTGTAACACTACGGAATATGGAAAGTGGATTATGGAGTTGGTTTGTCCCATATTGGGAAAATAAGGCTCATATGATCAGTTTATAATAGATTCCTACCATCATACTACCAACAAGACCTTCACCTTTTAGAGCCCACGTGAGGATATTCGGGTCTAAGGGGTGACTTCCTATCTTATTGGGTTGTGTTGCGACGGACGGTGGTCCGGGCTATTATATCAAGCATGTGCCTCGTTTGGTGACTAGAACCCCATGTAGGAGAGTAGTGGTAGGATATATGGGCCATTGGAATTTGAAATGAGTTGAAAGTCTTTTGGTAATGAGTGTTTGTGAGCTTATAAGGATATGAAATGTAGAATGAAAGCTCAATGGATTTGTTTTGAGGAGATAACTTTGATAATAAAAATAGATAAGTGGAAACTATTGTTCTAACAAATTCCATAGCAACCCTTGTAATGTGACACAAGTGACCAAACAGTCTTACCACTCACAATCCAAGACCAATGACGGACCGGTGGATCCTCACTTTAGGGGAATGACCATGCTATGGATATGAGCATGTGGATGTGAAAACTTGGAACCTCTCAACTCTCTTGTGTCCTGTAATGTTGGACACGGGTCACACAAATATCCTATCTACACTCGACCTCCCCATTTAATGTAGTTTTTTGTCCGTGGTCTCTATGTGTCATATATAGGTCTTGGCCACCATCTTACCATACCCGTGTCACAAGGTGCACAAAACAATCATGCTATGAGATTCTCAAGGCAAATATGTTCCACAACGTATAAAATGTGATCAAAATATGAAATTTGTTTGATTAATGGCAATGTAGGGACGAGTTTGATTAAATTATGCTCACATGTTTCAGAATAAAAGGATATTGTTTGGATAAATATATTGTCTTTCGAAACATTTGTGGATTCAGAAGGTACAAAATTACATGTCATTAAATGTCTCCACCCTAGTCTTGAAATAGGTATAGAAATAAAGAGATACAATAATCAAATCGTAGGCATAAAAATTCAGCTTTACATATATGACATTAAAAATTCGGTTGTCGAACAAACAGACGTAAATGTCTTCCTTGGAGGATGATTGTATGTTGAAACCAAACCTTCTTTGATATGAGTTTTCTACCTTTTGAACGGATCTTGGTAGAAATGAGTTATACGGATGCAAGTTGTCCTCTTTGTTGAGCTTGTGAGGTAGAAGTCATCTTCAAATTCGAGTGTAAACTCTTCTTGCTCAGATTGGATTAGAGTCCATGGCCTTTGACGGTTATCCCATTGCACATATTCGAATTCGCGTTCATGATATTTATTCTTGGCTATGTGTGGAGGGATAATCGTCCAAAAATACTTTGGCGTGATTGGATGATAAATATATGTTACAAATTGCAATAACGATGTATCTATCAACTTAACGTACAATGAATTGAATGGATTTTTTTTTTCATTTTTAAAATAGACCGTCGAATAACTTGCACTATGCTAGTTGCTAGTCAATATTTTGTTTAGCTGAAAATGAGCTAGTAAAAATATGCTAGTTGCTAGCTAGTGTTTTAGTTCCTTCTGAATTACATATATGTGGCATTGAGTCTTGACATGAACAGTGACAATTGCATATGAATTGTAGTCTTTTAAAATCAATGGAACAATTGAAGACGAATCGGAACATAAAATCTTAATAGGCGAAGCAGGCATGGAAAGTGATGTATAGATGCCACGAGGTTGCCAGAACCGACGCATAAGTTCGAGCGTAATCTTAGAAACAAATTACTAGATGACGAAGAGTTGCCGGATACGTATGATTGCCGACACAGGAAAGTATACGTATATGTCCATTCAGAGATTCATACCCCTTGTATAATTGTGCTTAGATTATGACTCTAGATGGATAAAGCAACTAGCTAGCATCCTATTGGCACTAAACTTATCAAGTGATATGAAAAAGAGTTCATATGCTAAACAAGATTTGATCAAAAACAGCCTAGAGACTTCTGGCTAAGATGCCAACGAGTTGCTAAGAGTTTGTTAAAGATGTACTAGAATGACACGAAATTGACGCAAGAGACCCACTTAGAGTAAATACAAAAAATGATCCTAAAAAATAAAAGGAATTCAATTATTCAACGGGGGAACTACTAGTCTCCTAATGTCAGGAGCAGCCTAATGACGGAATAGAGAAAACATTGTGGATAAAAAACAGAGGACGCTAATTGGTACGTGGAATTGGAATACCAATAGCAATCTATGTGAAGTCCTATGATAGTCGTGATATGCCAACTCTCTTAAAAAAATTGACACATGGAGGACGTGACCAGGGGGTCCTAAATTTAGCTATCAAGTGCTACAACTAATCACATAAAATCACGTTGCATGCATACGAGGAAAGCAAATATATGACACATTAAGAGCACATCATGATGGTACCGTCATACTTTTTTAGGTACACTAATTCGAGTATGTATAGGGTGGTCAAGTGGAACTCAAACAGAGGATGCTTCTATTGATTTGCGATCGGAAGTAGTGGCAATAGAAGGTCCTCATGTACTTTACCAAAATAGATGAGTACCGTTTGGGGCGGACGTTGACCATACAACACGTCATGAAAGCCGAATGGACCCAACGTGTGTATAGTCTATGCATCCTGGGGTTAAAAATTGGGTTCAGTCCTTATACGCCTCCGTACAAACGTGGCATGCAATCTAAAATGCTATACGAAAAAATAAAAAAATGCAATGCCGATTATTAACCAAACATTTAGAGTGGATCAATTTTCGAGTTAGCAAAGTCCCCAGCGGAGTCGCCACTTTGAGATATCGTACCGGCCTGGGGGTGGACCGATTGGGTCTCGCTATTTTTTATATGGAATTGGAGTCGCCAGCAGGATTTTTTATAGGATCCTACGAACCAAGAATGAGTCCTTTGCAAGGTACGATTCGGGAAGGTATTAGGCACCCGAATCGCCCGTCTTAAGACGGCCTCTACTAATTGATCCAAGATAAATATAGAGTTCATAATCGACAACAGATTTCATATAGCAAATAGCATGCAACGTGTATGATAAGAATTATGTGAACAACGTACGTACGATAACAATGCGAATGCTTATGCGACATGGCACATAGTAAAAGACATGCAATTACAGAAACATGAGAACATAACTAATTAAAAATTCAATGAGAAGAACATGCACATGTATGTGTCATCAAATCGCATGCTTTCAATTATAAACTTTTATCAAAATTGGTTATCACTAACTATTTAAGGAAAACCAACGACAAGCAAACCAAAACTCAAATCATACTAATCAAACGCGAGCAAATGATGAAGCTAAAACGGAAAAACATGATTAAGGAAACAAGTTAAAAGCTGGTTTACGAAATCATTTTAAAAATAATGTGGCCCTCAGGTGGACATACTTGTGTCGTCGTACGGATCTCAGTTTCGTATACCAACGCGTCCAACCCTTCTCTTCGAGCCCAACGATCTTAGTTCGACCTTCGCCGCGGTGACCTTGCTATTGTGAATTATTCGCCGATCGGATGATATGTATGTATGGTATTTAAGCTTTCCTTGCTCTCGAGATTGTGAGAACGAGGATTTTAGTAAAGGTAAGCTTTTGTTGTTTGTAGCTGATAGTTCTGTGAGAACATTTTGGAGGGATCAAGACCTCTTTATATAGGATATACCATAGGGTTTTTTTGGGAGGTTATTAGCAGCCAATAAAACCTTGGAGAAGAAGGCAAATAGATATTAAGATAACTCAAAACACCATGGCTAAGGTTTATCCTATCTAATCTTTTGTCAACAGAGATTCCCTAGAAATGCAAAATTCTGAAGTTGCCAATAAGTTGCCAACTGCATCCTATTCTATCTTTCATACGTACACTATCTTTTGATTATCACATTTTATGAGCAAAATATTATTTGATAATGATAATGATAAAAAAAGATAAGGATAAACAGAAAGAAAACCTCCAAAAGATAATTTAGCATAGTTGCCAAGCAGTTGTCGATTACGGGCTTAGCAACGACTAAGTGAACGTTACGTAAAGCCTGGAAATTGGTTAAATGGGCTGAAATAATTAGTTGGCTTAATGGGCCGGGATGAATCAATGGGCTGAAGTGCCAAGTGACTCACAACTGGCCATCAAAACCAACGGAGTAAACATTTGTCCTCTCTCTTTGTACTTGGGTCGAAACTATGGAGTCGAACGCGTTGGTAACCGAAACCTTTCACCGGTGTCCACTATCCATCTCATCATCGGACGTTATAAGAAGGGAAGCCCCCAAGTTGGGTGTCTACACCTGGATTTCTTTTGTTGTAACCCATTTTAGTTTAAACGTATGCGTTGCGTATATGAGATTTCTGGTAGGGTGTTATCAATGAATCATATCTTGTTTGATTAGTACCATTAAATTGACCTTGGCTGGAAACTTAGATGTTGACTTCTTTGATTTATTTGTATTCATTAAGTTTCTATTCAACCCTTAACGATATATTGTAGGTCACTTAACAGTTTATATAAATGAACCACTTTAAATCTACTTAGGGTCACGATTTATAATTCGTTCTTTTCACATTTTATCATACTATTTTTTGTTGGGTAATCTCCATTTGTTTTATCGTATGCTACTTACAATTAAGCGTATCGTAATCTCCATTTGTTTTATCGTATTCTACTTACAATTAAGCGAAGGGTGTAAGTTAGCTTTCATCTTGCACTTTAATTTTATATAATTTTTTTTTTATTACCATGTATGTTTTTTTAATCTTTATTCATAATCTTGTCAGCCATTTACGGAGGCGGTATTGTTTCTTAAGCGTGATTTGGAATTGTTGTCTCGAGCTTCCCAACAAAGAATAACAACATTGAGAACATCACCACAAGCACTTAGTCTTGCGAACCCAACTATTCTTTCTTCGAGCCAGTTCTCTTGGATTCAAGTCCTACAAGATCCAAATCTTCTAACGAAGTTCGATGCCATTGAGCAACAACTGAAGGACGCTACTATTGCTGCTACTGCTGCTTTCGAGATACCTTCATTTGATCTCGGTATAGATGGTCCTTCAGATGAACGCCGTAATGCGGAACCAGATCGACAACCTGCCCTTCCGAAGTACTTCACTAGACGATCTAGTAAGGCTAGGTAGCAACATGCAGCAACATGGTTCAAAGAGTAAACCAAGAGCTAAGTAGGAATACTTCTATTATTCTAGATTATTTTGTCGGACATTTGGGGGATCAATTTCTCTCTTTTAGATCATAATGTATTCATGTAACTACTATCTTAGTGTTACTTAGTCGTTGCTTTTGATGTCCCCTTCTGGATGAACCCATTGCAATAGATGTTTTTCCTTGTTTAATCCATTTTCTTTTTCAAGTTATACAGGTCACTCCATAAGGGAAATTTTTATACCCTTATTTTATACTAGTATTTGTTTTCATAATAGGTTTTACAAGATACATGAAAGTCAAACTTATCTCAAACACAATCCCAGTGTTCCATAAATTTCGCTTGTTCACAATTCTAGTTATTGATGTTGTAAATTGATGGTACACGGTAAAACGCTTATTGTAACCAATTTATGCTATAAAGTAACCAGTAAAACATACATTATATATTTTACATTAGTCATGGTTTAAGTGACCGTATTATGATTTAAATAAAACACTAAATTTCTTTAAGAATACATGATATGAGGCAGTCTCATGATAATTTATTGGTTAAAAAGTGAACAGTTTACCATTCATTGTGATCATTATATCGCTTTTAGATATTGTTGGTTTACGATTTAAATATATTAGTTGTGATGAGAAAGGATCACAAAATGTTAAAATAGGCATAATATATAGAGTAACTCATTTACTCATTCTATTTGGGGCGTTGTAATCTTACACTTAATTAAAGTAGTCACTATAAAATGTACAATGGTCACTGAAAATGTATAAGGTCACTATTATTATAAAGAAATATTGTAACCAATCAAACACTTTATGTAACCAATATGTATTATAAAGTGACCCGTAAGACAAAAATTGGTAGTACTTATTCAAGCACTATATGGAACCAATACATAAAACTAAGTGAACCCTAAAACAAATATACTTATTCTGGTTGTGGACTTTCATACACTGAACCCTACCAATCGAGAGTGTTGCTTATATAGCTGATATAGTTCTTCCCAAGTTTTAGCTTTAGTACCAATTAACGAACCAGAATTGTCTGAAGGTACATCACGATCAACATCAATTGGCCCTGTATTACGAAAAAACGAATTAGGTGTATCCCTTAATGCATTTATTGTGACCCTGTAAATTAAAAACGTAAATGGAATTCGACTATTGAATATTAATCCGAAAATTTGAGGACATAATATAGAATCAGTAAAAATTCATACTTCCAACTCTAGTTGACATAATATTCTCCACTTCAGGAGTACATCCACAAATTTCGTCTGAAGAAAATTGAAAGTGACCATATACGCGCTAAATGTAAATTGTTAGTTTACTAAGTAACCACATATGTAAATAAATATTGAAAGTGACCATATAAACGCTAAACGTAAATGATTTAGTTTACTAAGTAACCACATAAATATAAACATTTACCAGTCCAGCGTATTGGTAAATTGTGATCGTCTCCTCCATTTCGATCACTATCGTTATCCGACATTTTCAACTTACACCCATAAAAGAGAAGGAAATGATCAATCATTAACCATACAAATAGATTAAAAAAAACATCAATTTCAACCATGACATGTCCTATTACGTTGTACATGAACCTTAGACAATATGATAATCAAAGTACAAAGCCCATATCATAATGAATGAACTTCCGCAAACAATCGTGAGTAGAGAGTATGTAGAATATGCACTTGCTGTATAAACGAAATAGTAATGTACGAGATAAAAAGTAATACATGCCTGACAACTATGAAAAACAAATTATAGAAACAAAAATTGATTGATTGTAGCAAAATATATGCATAAGGTGATAAGCAGTGGGTCTTCTCCCAGCCACTTCAATTGTGGCAGAAAAAAAAAAGGAAGATACCAATTTCTGTTTCCTACGTTGAAGGAAACAGAAAACTTTGAATTTTATTTTTTGAGTAAATTAAAAAAAAAATCAATTTTTTTATTAAAAAAAAGAAAAAAGTAATAATAAAATAGTCTCAATGGGTAATTGGTTAAGTTAATTGGGTTTTTTTAGATCCGTCTCACGATAAGTTATTGTTAGACCGTCTTATATGAGACTTGTTGTTCTTTCAAAAGCTGCCACGTAGGTGTGGAAATTAGCCTATTAAAGGTATAACATTGATATTGATTGATTGACAGTACAAGTAGATAATATAATTATAGTAGTTGTACGCATTAATTCACCAAAACTTTTACCCTTTACTAAATCCCACGTGCAGATCACGTGGATATTAGTTGCACTTAAGTCCCCGCGTTTGCTTTTGGAATCTAACGTTGCGTTCGATTTCCGGAGCCCCGGGGTTAACATTCATGAAAATCCCTTAATTTTTTTTTTGATGGGTTAATGTCCTGGACTCTTTCACTTCGGTGGACCGGAGTATTTGCAAAACCCAAATGTGGGTTTATAATTAATAAAAGCCTAAAATTGTAATCAGTATCAACCACCAAAGCTCCGCCATCAGTCGGTCATAAAAAAGGCTCGCAAAGTCGCAAACGGTTTTGGGGATTTTTCTCAGAGCAAGCAGAAGCTTCTCAAAGAAGGGAGAAATAGAGAGTAGAAGAAGAAGAAGAAGAAGAAGAAGAAGATGAGCATATGGAACTACGTAGTGACTGCTCACAAGCCCACCAATGTCACTCATTCTTGCGTCGGCAGTTTCACTAGCCCTTCTGACCTCAATCTCATCATCGCGTATTTTTCCTCTCTTTCTTCTTTTCACTTCCCCTAATTCTCTTTTTTTTTTTTTTTTAATTTTTGTATGTATGTCGTTTGTGTTTCTGGGTTTTAATCTGTGCTTTATTTTAGGAAGTGGGTATGTGTTAGAATTTGCTTTTGCTAATTGAATTTGTGAGGTTTTTGTGTTTACAATTAATTGGGGCGCATAGGGGTAAACTGGTAAATTTTGCGTATATCCGACCCCCCTTACGTCGCCCTAGGCGGGAGTCTTTGAGGCACTGGGATAATGTTGTTGTTGTAATTGGGGCTCCACAGAAGCTGATTTTGTGGTTGTTTTGCTAGGGCGTGTTTTTAGGGAGGGTGAGAATGAGTGATTACTGCGATTAATTGTTTCGTTACTGATTTGTGTCGATTTTCGACTTTGTAGTTTTGTTTTAAAAGTTAAGAGTGAGCCCAGTGAGGGTGTGGAATAGTAATATGTTCTGAGAGCTGTAGGCAGTGCACTAGAATTTAGCTGTTGTCTTTGGGAATTAAGGTGACTCGGAACTGACAATGATTGGTGCTAATGAAGTAGTCCCTCAACACTTTGATACCTCAAAGCTCAGAAGAGATTGAATGCCCATGTAGTAAGCCCTGGTGATTTGCCTAGTAACCTGAACGTGAACCTTACTTTATCCATCACTGGTTAAAGTTTAGAACTCTAGAGTGCTTTTGCTTCTTCCAGAATTTCCATTTTAAATAGTTGGCTCTTTTGGAATCGATAGTTCTCAGTATTCTTTATACATTCCTTCTTGTTTGCTTAAGTTCAGAAAGCCTGCTTCGACATGTGACCTTGTTAAACCCACTTTTATACTTTTAGAATGGCACCATGTTTTTGAAAAATGACTTAAGGTAATGGTAATCGCTTGCGAACATATAGGATGTGCCTTTGATTTTTGAGTATTAAATGAAAAGGGCTCATCATATTGGATAAACGAGAATGGAAATGACAACAATTATTTAGAGAGAGATGCTTTAATTGTAACTTGTGCACGCTTGATAATGCAAGTCTTGGAATGTACCAGGTCTTTGTTCAACAGATCACCTTTGCTTGCATAGTCTTATTTGGAACTTAATAAAAAGAAGAGAGAAGACTATATTTCACCAAGGGTGAATTTTAATAAATTAATAACTAAATATAGGTAAGCAGCATATATTTATTATGTCTTAATTCACAAATTGACAAGGCCGATGCCTGGACTTTGGGATAGCATCAGCTGTTTGATAGTGGCTTTCCAAAAGTGGAGATATCTGAAGTTTGTGGAATCTTGGCTATTGACTTATAATTCATTGGTGGTTCAATTAAATAATATTGAGAAACTTCCACATAAAAAGTTGTAGCTATTGAAAATGTAGGATTTCCAGGATATTGCAAATGTTGCGTTATATCATAATAGATATCATTTCAAAATACTACTCTCATGTTTGGTCGGGTATAAGGAAGAACTGTTGGCCATCACCTCTTTGTGGAAATAGTCTGTCTTTAAATGCAACATGAAATTAGCTCATTCGCCGAAGTATGGAAGATGGTTCCAATAGCGATCTGGTGGTGTAGTTGGAAAGAAAGAAATCATCGCATTTTTGATGATTTTATGCTGACACACCAAAATTTCAAATTTAGGTTCTTGAGGACGTTGTATAGTTGGAGTCAAGTGTTACTTTCCACCGACACTTGACTTCCATTCTTTTTGTGGATAAAAATTTCTCATGATAGTCCTAGAGCGTGATTAGCTCTCTTTTGCTTATGGGCGTCACCCTGTTAAGTGTCTTTTTGTATATGGGAGTCACCCCCTTGGTGTCCTTTTGTATATACTGAGGGGCCGTTTGGTTGATGAGTAGGGAAAGGAATGGAAACAAGAAAGGGAAAACAAAGGAAAGAAATTAAAACCCCCTGAATTACCTGCTGTGTTTGGTTAGTCTCCTTAATGATTCCCCACCCGCACCTGCTTCTTTCTCAAGTGCAGACCACCACCAACTAGTAATCTACTTCTTTCTCTCTCCATATCCTATGTCACTACACCCACTAATTCCTCCCTCCTTTGATTCAACACTCACCACTACTAATTTTGACACCAAGTAATCCAGATCTTGATTTAATCGAGCTTCATAATTTAATTCAGTTGTGGATGGCATCGTTGATTGGTGTAGGAGGTGGTGGCGTGGTGGGCATGTTGGATTGGTGGCGGCACTATGGAGGGATTCAAGGTGATGGGCCCATGCTAACAGTGGCGGTTTGGGTGATATTAGCGGTGGTGGTTGTGGTGGTGGTGGTGCATGTGTATGTGGTTCTGGTAGTGGACCATAGTGGTGTTTGTATGGTGATTGGCCTGGGGCAGAGACGGTGGTTCGGGTGAGTCAGTGGTGGTAGTAGGTGTACGGATGGCGATAGTCAGGAGACTGTGGTGGTCGTGGTGACGGGTGTGGTGTTGGGGCGGGTGGTTTGTGGGTGAGAGTGAAACCCCTAAATGGGTAATCATCAAAACCCAAGAGGGGTTAGGGAATGAGAGTAGAAAGATTGCGGGGAATCAAATTCAAGGAAATGGAGGTTAGGGATTTGTTAAAATTAACAATTAAACATCTACAAAGGGAATGAGGGGTTTTAGTTCCCTTTCCCTTCCCTGAAGACCCCTAACCAACTCCTCCCTGATATCCTATCTTGTCAAAAAAAAAAAAAAAAAAACTTAGCTGTTCCAATTCTTGACGTGGGGATAGTTTTTCTCTCACGTAGCTACAACTAAGTTAGCTTTATCCAAAACTTTCTGTTGTGCTAAGTGTAAGAATTAACGTGAATGTATAGGCAGCTGGTGCTTTAAAGGTGTTATGATTAGTTGATTACCTTGGCTCGAAGGAATTGGTGCAATCTGTATCTGTGTAACTTGGAAAGAAAGAAATCATCGAATTTTGGGTTTTTTTTGCCGGACACCACCTTTTAAGTTTCCGATTTTGACAGACACCACCTTTTAAGTTCAAAAATCCCGAACACCACCTTTTAAGACTATTTTCTTTGACGGACACCACCAAAAACAATTCCGGCCACATTTTCTCTTGACTCTAGCGTTGACTCACCCTATCTTTTCTTCTTTCTTCTTTTGAGTCCGATATTCTTTCACTCTTCTTCATCCTTACTCTCTCTACTCAACCATTGCTTAGATTTCTTGCTTTATTATCATCCTTAGTCTCATATGCTTTCTCTTCATTTGACTAGATAGAATTTTAGCTTTGATTTGCCTTTTTGCGTGTGTTAGGGACATGATTGGATTGAATAGCAAAGAGATATGATCCATTCTCTTATTGGTAAGAGGAAGAGAATTGAAGAGTACATAATTGTGCTATTGACTCATTGCTAGATGAAGTCGATGAATTAGTGGTGAAATTGAGTGAAATTAAAGTTTGAAAATTGGAAAAAGGATAAAATGGTGTTGTTCATAGCTTTGACAATGATTAGGGTGCATGTTGCTTACAATTGTCGAATCCAAAACTCCATTAGAGGTGAGGGGAGAGATGAGAGAGATTCTTGATATGATAGGGAAAAAGGAGTAGAGTGAAATAATTAATAAGGGGGGGGGGTTATCGAGCTTAAGAGAAGAAGAAAAAAGCAACGGAAAATAATCGGTGAGTGAGTCAATGCCGGAGTCAACCAAAAATGTGGCCGGACTTTATTTTGGTGGTGTCTGTCAAAGAAAATAGTCTTAAAAGGTGGTGTTTGGGATTTTTGAACTTAAAAGGTGGTGTCTGTCAAAATCGGAAACTTAAAAGGTGGTGTTTGGCAAAAAACCCTCGAATTTTTGATGATATTATGTTGACACACCAAGATTTCAAATTTAGGTTCTTGAGGACATTGTATAGTTGGAGTCAAGTGTTACTTTCACACCAACACTCGACTTCCATTCTTTTTGTGGATAAAATTTCTCATGATAGTCCTAGAGAGTGATTAGCTCTCTTTTTCTTACGAGCGTCACCCCTTTAGGTGTCTTTTTGTATATGGGAGTCGCCCCCTTGGTGTCCTTTTGAATATATTGATATCCTAATTTACTTATAAAAAAAAAAGAAAAAAAAAACTTGGGTGGATTTCTTATTCTCTAGTGCTTGTGACATTTATAATCTTTTTCCTAAAAAAAAAAACAAAGAGAAACTTTACTAAGAGAGTTGATAATAGCGTAATCCGTTCTCCCTCTCTCTCCCACCCAAAAGGCGGAAGAAAACAAACAATGTAGATGCAGTCCCTTCTCTTTAGGTTCGACGTGGTATGGTAGATGCTTTGACACCAGTTCGAGTTACAGTTCTGAGTGTAGAAGCTTAATCTACCCTTGAGTGCTTAATTAAATGCTTGTGTTTTCGTTGATGGCAATTAATTAATATTTTGAAGTTTTGGTGGTAAGAATATTACGTTTGCTTTAATTTTTCTTTTGAAATAATGCTTACTCTGTTTTCCTTGTTTTAGGAAATGCACCCGAATTGAGATTCACTTGCTGACTCCTCAAGGCCTTCAGGTGTGATATTTACTTTATTTCGTAATCCCCCACGCCCCCAGACTGAAAACCAGTAATCTGTTCTCTTGAATTAGAGTGCATAATAGGCAGGTGAAGGATCTTGTGATGGTTTTAGAGATGGCCAGATGAGGGTGTGACTGAAATTATATGTTAGAATTTCATACAGTTAATGAGCTGTAAATATGTTTTGATTAGATTGTGGATGTCAAACCTGCAAACCCTTTTGTATACCCCGATCTTTTAGGGTTCACGAAATCAAAATGTACTGTATAATCAACTGGCTTGATGGTGTTGGAATTATTGGCCTAAGAGAGTTATATTTTGCAAGGAGTGACAAATTTTCAAATGGGCATTGTATTCTTTGTACACGGAGTTATTACTTAGACATCATTCCTTTAGCCATTCAAGATTATAGCTATCTAACCTTTTGAACAAGTTGTGGTCAACTCTCTCTTCCCCAATGCCCTTTTCCTCCCTCCTACCCTTTTTCTCTCTTGTGTTTTCTTTTCTTTCTTTTGCTCTACAGCTCACATTATTTTGTTGGGATATACTTTCACCTTCTGCAAAACTGGAAAAGAAGCCCTTTAATAAAAAAGTCTTTCACTTCAGTAACTCTTGATAATGGATAGTATTTACAGTTCTAGAACACAGGTATGAACAGTTGATAGCCTCTGCATATTTATTAACTCATGATGGAAAATCTCTAGTTTTCATTCATGTCATCCATTCTTTCATATTGGAGAGAGCTTGGGAATGCCTTGCCTGTAGATCCTTGCCTGTAGATATAGGTTGTTTGTGGCTTTTAGATCATTGAGAGCGATGTCGTTGCCTTAAGTGAAATTATTAAGACCTGCTGACATTAGGGTAATATGAAAGTGGTGTGAAAGATGTGACCCGATGGTGTTCTTTTGGTACATGGGTGTCACCCCCTTGATGCGTTTCATTTTGATTGGAATCCTCTATTTTTGGTTAAATGAAAAAATTCTATGGTCATTCTACTGGCTAGTGGCTGCACACTGGGGAAGAATAATAGATGCTCTGCTCTGCATAAGTTGCTGCATTTAATCCAATGACTTCCATCTCACGGTGTAGTATTAGCGAACCATTCTATATTTTCGCTTATCCAGTTGATTCTTACTCGATTTTTGTATTGCAGCCCATGCTGGATGTCCCGATATATGGAAGAATCGCAACGCTGGAACTTTTTCGACCCCATGTCAGTGGTTCTACATTTAGCCGTTAAGCTAATGCATCTGTTTTGTCTATCTCCTTGACGTGGCTTTTCTGGTGAATTTTAATTATCAGGGCGAAACACAAGATTTGTTATTTGTTGCCACTGAGAGATACAAGTTCTGTGTTCTGCAATGGGATCCTGAGACATCAGAGCTTGTCACCAGGTCTTGCTCGATTCCAAAGTAGTTATTTTCGTTGGGTAATAACTGTTTATAATAGTTCTAGTTATTGTGTAGTTGTAGTCGACATCTTTGTTGACACTGAGTTTGTGGTTAGGACACTTCAATGTCTGATCTGAACCAAAGATCGGACTACGATTGAATGAAGTTTGTGGTGCCTTCAAGCCCATGATTTTAGCAGTTACCATATATCGCTCTCTGGACCAAAACTAGACAATCCTTCTTTTTATGTTCCCATTCCATGCTCATCAAATTTTAGAATTGTAAGCGTATATTTCTTACTTGCCTTTAAAGTGCATTCAGTCCAATTAGGGGCAACTCGGAATGGCAGTATCAGATACTCCCTTCCTCCAATTATAAGGTTCAACCTCCTTTTATGTACAGATGTTAAGGATAGGGTAAAGACTAAAATACATAGATTGAGATGATTGCATCACCAACACTCCATTTACTACAGTCGTCTCACTTAAGCAAGATCTCTTCCAGGACCACCAGATGACCTTCCACAACCATCACTGAAGTCTTTCACCCTCCTCCCCCCCACCTACTTTCCCTCAACAACATACCTTCACTCCCTCCTTAACTGCCGCCTCCCCTTCTTGCCTTCCTTCCTCCATTCCCTGAAACCATCTCCCGCCCTGATCTATGATCCTTCGTCATATGGGTGGAGGTCGTCATATAGCCCCAGGGTGCAAGGAGAGGTAGATGCACATAAAACTTTGGTATCAGCTTTTTACTTAAGTTCACTGAAGGTAGTGGTAAAATCAATCAGGTTTACTCGATTGCAGCCGGCCTTGACCTTGTACTTTGCATTATTGTTCATGTGGTTTTTTGCCATCTTCCGACCTTATTTTGGGATGTTACGGTTTCCATTTGTTTAGATATTTATTTATTTTTTGGTACAAGGGAGCAACTAATGTTGCGGGGGTGGGGGTATGAGGATTTGAACCCGGGACATCGTCCAGGCAGGTTGAGTTCCTAACCACTAGGCCAGCCTTGATCCTCTGTTTAGATATTTATTTAAGGTGCTTTCACTTCCTCCATCTTAGACTAAGTGGTTTTTTAGGTAGGTAAGATTGACATGAAATTTTTTTTCATCAAATTTTCTTTGCAGAGCAATGGGAGATGTTTCAGATCGCATAGGTCGGCCAACAGATAATGGCCAGGTATTGTGAAGTTGCTCATGCCTTCTCATGATTCAGGGCGTTGAAGATACTGAAAAAATTACTTCATCCTAACTATCTTTACTCTTTTTCTTTGTTTTGGTCTGTTGTGGGCTTGTTTGTAGATTGGCATCATTGATCCTGATTGCAGACTTATTGGACTCCACTTATATGATGGATTATTTAAGGTGCGACAAAGTCAAATCTTTGCTTATATGACCACAGTACATTTATGAGTGTTACCACCACTGAAGTTTACTGATTATATATATAACACTGTTGACAGGTCATTCCTTTTGATAATAAAGGGCAGCTGAAAGAAGCATTTAATATCAGGTACCTATCTATATAATTGAAGAGATGGGTCATTTCTTTTTCAGAATAATTTTTATTGATTTTTGTGTGCTGTAAATACATCCGTCAAGTTGCATGTTTACGGGTTTGTTGCATCTTCTGTGACTAAAAGATGTGTTCTAGTAAAAGAGATACAGGCACTGCTTACAATTTACCACTCCGTCTCAAATTAAACTTCCTATGGAATAGTATTATGTGAGAGGATTTTAAATTTCATGGAAGTTTAAATTGGGACGGAGTGGTATTTGTCAGGGTATTTTTTACCATGAATATTTTTGGATACTCCAGGGCACTCCATCAGATCCTCCCTGAAAGACTCATCACTACTTGCTTAATAAGAAGTTCCCACTCCCTACTTTTCCGCTGTTATGGTACTTTTTATATTTGGGGGTGAAAAAACAACAAGTAGCCCTGGGGGTTATTTGTTCTGAACAACTCCAGTTAAGTATCTCTAATTTCTAGTGGAACTAGAAAGTAGAATCTAAATCTATTCTGCTGGGTTCAGTTAGTAGTGAAGATTGGAGAGTATGATAGCTTCTTCTATGTATGCATCGACTATCTGTATGTTGTACCTTATCATGATCTTCAATTTCTGAGTTCAATTTTAATGATTTCTTATATCAACTCATTCTGTGCTTGTGCAGGCTCGAGGAGCTTCAGGTGCTAGATATAAAGTTTTTGTATGGGTGCTCAAGACCTACAATTGTAGTTCTTTACCAGGTGCTTGCATTTTACTTCTTACAATTTGAATAATCACCAAAAAATCCCATCAAAATCTTTCATTTGCAAAGCAATCTTTGCTGCTTGAAATTTAGTTTGGAAGGGATGCTCTATATGGATATCTGTTCGTTTTTTTTGGGCATGATGAATTTGGATTCCCATGCAGGACAATAAAGATGCTCGTCATGTAAAGACATATGAGGTTTCGTTGAAAGACAAAGATTTTGTTGAAGGGCCATGGTCTCAAAATAATCTTGATAATGGGGCTGATTTGCTTATTCCTGTCCCCCCACCACTTTGCGGAGTCATCATTGTGGGGGAGGAGACAATTGTATACTGCAGCGCCTCTGCGTTCAAAGCAATTCCTATCAGACCGGTAAGTTAGAAAGACATTCTTTGTCTCTGTTTTATTTAAATAAATTATATCTGCCTCACTCCTCTATCAAAATCAGGAAAGGCTATCTATGTTGCAAACTTGTAACCTATCTGGTGCAAAATTTTCTCAATAGCTGTTTTTTGTTATTGTTAACTTTTCAAAGAACTTTTAGCATCTTATAATTGTGTTGATACGTGCTAATTGTTCCAGTCAATAACAAGAGCGTATGGAAGGGTGGACGCCGATGGTTCTCGGTATCTGCTTGGTGATCATGCAGGCTTTCTGCACCTACTTGTTATCACTCATGAAAAAGAAAGGTGAGTGATGGATTTCTTTTTTTTTTTTTTGGTTTATGTAATGTCTGGGCGAACTTGTTTCTGTTTGATTACCCACATATCAGTTTTGCAGATCCTTTTTGAGTTCATAATTGTGAAACTTTTGGGCTAAACACATTTTCTTTTTAAGTGGCTTCTCATAAAAACTTACTATATTTGCCCTTCTTCTCTCATATGATTGTTTAAGCTTTGTCCTTTAAATCCTTGGTGGGAGGTGACGTTTATGAGTGACTTGAAATACTTGCGTGGTTATGGATATGACGCGGAGTAATTTCTGTAACTGCTTTGTCTTGCAGAGTTACTGGCCTGAAAATTGAGCTCTTGGGTGAGACATCTACTGTGTCTACAATATCATATCTGGATAATGCTTTCGTTTACGTAGGTTCGAGCTATGGAGATTCACAGGTGTGTATTTCTCTGTTGTCATAACTGTATTTCAAAGTAGTATATATTTCGAGGTAATCGAGTGAATATTAGCGAGGACCTGAAGGTCTTAATTCACGAAGGACTCACTTGAACAGAATGTATCATGTCTTGCTACGGGGACCAAACTCGGGAATTAAATAATACTCCATAACTTGGTTGCGGGCATCTACCACTACACCCACTTGGGCGAACAACGGGAATTGAACCCATTGCATGGTGGAGTGACAATCCGCTTCCTTCCTAGATAAAAACACATTAGCTCCATCATGTTGAGGAATGAGAAGTTTTCGTGCCCTGTAATTTTGCATCTTCGCACCAAAAGAAATAGTACGAAACGCTTCAGTTGCGTGATGAGTAGGCAGTGTTTCATTAGTGTCATTCACCCCTTAAGTAACATTAGGGCAGTACCAAATTATAAGAGGATCCATTCTCTGCCAGTGTCACATAATTCTTGGTATGCTACAGTCTGCAGGACGGATTCAAGTTCCATGTCCGTCACCTGTTTGAGAACTAAGATTAGATAGGTTTTTGTAGTTCCCCTTATACACAACCACAACAGCAACAACTAAGCCTTAGTCCGTATATTAGATGCAATTTCTAATTTAAAGCATAACATTAAATAAAATAAATATCGTAAAAGTTAAGTTTCACCTGAACTAGTTTGTCACATATTTATTTTCGAGTGTAAAGAAAGAGAGAGTACTTAACATTTGAGAAAGCTACAAAAGCAAAGTGAAAAGGCAGTAGAAAAAAAGATAATAGTTAATTAATTATTTGTAGTGGAAAAAAATGGTAGTCATCTATATTTGAATAATGAAATATGTTGCAAGGGAGAGATCAAGGCAAAGATCAGTTCACTGCTTTTGACATATTAGTTCATGCAACTCAGTAGATCAGCTCGACAACGATCTCTTCAATCAGACCAGATTGGATTTCAAAGGGGCTATCAGACATATCAGTGAATACTGTGACACTGTTCTCTTACATTGTGGCACAAGATATTCCATCTTTTTCAAGCCACATTGCATTCCTAAAGGAGGAAGGCTGAACCAAGACCTTTGACTTCGATTGCCAGTAAGAAGTTGAGCCGCTTCTTTGAGGATAGCTACATTTTCTTCGCTTCCCTACAGTCAAAGACAATGGAAAATCCACCGCCAGAAACCCAAGGACCAAAGAAGAGAGATCCTGCTGACACTAACACTCTTTGATCACAATCTACATTTATTATGTCCAATGCAACACCAACTGATCAAAGCTTGGCAAAGGAACCATTCTCATACTCGTCAATGACCCTAGACTCAATACTGATCATCCTTCTTCTCCAGGCCACTGTTACATTCCCAATGGAGGAAGACTGAACCAAACATAGACCAAACATAAGGGATCTGATCAACAAACTCTATGTTGGCTTTGCACAACTGCAATAGCTATTAATTTAACGTGTTTCTGACATGGCGCCAGGAGATGGAATGAGATTTTTGTTGGGAACTTTTTTAGCTATGTTTTTAAATTTTCTTCAAAGATGTGGCTGCAAATGAGTTGATATGCCTAAGTAGACTCTAAATGCATGGACACACCAAGTCTTCAGATTTTGCCTTTCGAGGTTGTTATATAGTTGGGAGTCAATTGTTATATTCCCATCGACTCTTGACTTGTCTTCTTTTTGTGGATAAATTTCTCAAGATAGTCTAAGAGGTTAGTTAGCTCTCTTTTGCATATGGGTGTCAACCCCTTTGATGTCGTTTTGTATATAGGAGTCAGCCTCGTGGTGTCCTTTTGAATATAATGGTAACCTAACTTTTCAAAATATAGTTGATCTGTTTGAAGCCGACTCAATATTTAGCAACCCAATCAGGACCTGAACTGAATATTGTTAATACAAATTGACTCGATCCGAAGTGCCCCCATTCATGTAAGCAACCTGTTTTCTAGGTCTACGTGTAAGTATTTAAACAATTAATATTCTAAACAATAGTTTGTTATGCTTGGTTCTGATACCTTTGAGACATTCAAAACTATATGTCATTAGATGCTTAGGAGATCCTTGAACTTCTTTTTGAGTTGATCAAATTGTTTAAAGATATATTTGTTTGGTTTATTAGATATAGTGTTGTCTCAGATTTCTGATAGTGAGAATGATCCCATTGCAGCTGATAAAGTTAAACTTACAACCGGATCCAAAAGGATCTTATGTGGAAGTCTTGGAAAAATACGTCAATTTAGGTCCAATTGTCGACTTCTGCGTGGTTGACCTCGAGAGACAAGGCCAAGGGCAGGTTGTCACTTGTTCTGGAGCATATAAGGATGGTTCCCTTCGTATTGTCCGTAATGGCATTGGGATCAATGAGCAGGTCTTGCTTATGGCTTATTGTTTGTTTTTATTATTTCTGTTCCTTTTATATTTCGTTTTCATAAAGATTTCCTTTGTGTGTCTGCTTGTGGCAATTGTTTTGACACCTAAAGGTAATTTTTTAGGCGTCAGTAGAGCTTCAAGGCATCAAGGGCATGTGGTCTTTAAGATCTTCCACTGATGATGTCCACGACACTTTCTTAGTAGTCAGCTTTATCAGTGAGACCAGGATTCTTGCAATGAATCTTGAGGATGAACTGGAAGAAACGGAAATTGAAGGGTTTGACTCAGACGTGCAGACTTTATTCTGCCATGATGCTTTGCACAATCAGCTGGTTCAAGTAGGTCCTTTTTCATTGCATTTTATGTGCCTCTTGCTGTTCTGGTTAGGCTTCAGTTCTCTGTGAAACATCTTTCGTTGTTTATTTGTAGGCATCTACTATCATTGTGATGGTTGAATCTGGTTGATCTTTTATATGTATGTAGAGCTGTGAATGAGCATCCAGTACTGTCTTCTTAACTTTTTAGGCGGGAAGAGATATGGGCTAATGAGGAGACTATATATTTTCTCCTGGAGGTACTAGAAATCCTTGATAAAGCAGAAATACTCATTCAGAAAGGTCTTCCATTTATGCTTAGGAGCTGATAGGAAACTGCCTGTCAGATGTCATCTAGGATCATCTTAAGAAGCTTGTGTGAAATCTTGGGAATAATTCATTACTAAATGTAGTAACCGACTAAATGGGCTGATCTTATCTTTAATATATACTAAAAGGGCAGCCCGGTGCACATTGGCGTCCCCGCTAAGCAAGGGTCCGGGTAAGGGTCCCACCACAAGGGTGTGATGAGGGCAAGCCTTCCCTTGTCAATTTATTTGACAAGAGGGTGCTCCCCGGACTTGAACCGGTGACCTATCGATCACACGACAACACCATTACCGGTGCGCCAAGGCTCCCCTTACCAGAACAGCAAGAAATACTACATGCTGTGTGATCAAGCCATATTGTGGCAATCGGTATATGGTACCCCGGGGGTACGTAGCTCTAGGTACCCCCGGTTCAAGTGGTATATAATGAGTGAAAATTGAAAACTAATGAGTGGACTTCGGGAAATAATGAGTGAAATTTGGGAAATAATGATTGGAATAAAGTTGTATATAATGATTGGAAATTCAGAAATAATGACTGAAAATAAATAATGACTATAATGTTATATATAATGAGTGAAAATCGGAAGATAATGAGTGAAAATTGAGAAATAATGAGTAAAAATTGTAAAATAATGAGTGAAAGTATATATAATGAGTGAAATTGAGAAATAATGAGTGAAAGTATATAATGACCGTAATGTGGTATATAATGAGTGAAAAGTTAACCGGGGGGTACGTAGCTCTAGGTACCCCCGGGGTACCTAATAATTTGTGATATTGTGGTACCTTTGGGAGAATTGGAACCGTTGCGTAATAGGAATGAGAGACTTACTACATGCTGCAGTTGGTTGTAGATTGAGTACTTCAGTTGTCTTTTTTCTCTCATCTCCCTTAGTTATTTAAGTACTTTTAGTTGTAGAAATGCCTATGCAAGTGTGACCAATAACCTCCTCCGGTTTCATTTTGAATTTGCAATGCTGGAATAGTGAAGTTTTTTGTCAATAGTCTTATGTATATGATAAATTTATCTGTACCTTATTCTTTGACTAACATGCATTTGGGCAGGTTACTTCAAGCTCTGTTAGACTGGTTAGTTCAATTTCAAGAGAACTGCGCAATGAGTGGAAAGCTCCAGCAGGTTTCTCTGTCAATGTTGCTACTGCTAATGCCTCCCAGGTCTGTACCATCTAGTGCTTCTTTATCTTTTGCAATTCTTCCAGACGTGCGTGGAGTGGAAAGTTCCTTTTTTCCCCTATAAGATTCAATGTGGACTGTTGTTTCAATTGGATATAGCAAATCAAAGTTGCTTGACTCCATTTGAAATATTGACTGGTATATGCTTTTGAAAATCTCAAAACTGGCTACTAGATTTTGTCTAGTATTGGACTCCCTTCGTCTCACTTTTGTTTTCACCACCTGGCATCTGCTGTGAAAGTTGCCTGACTTCGACTGTTACTTTCTCCCGAAATAGCGTTGATTTATCATGTAATGTTGCTTTTGTAATACTTACATATCATTTTAGAATTTAATCACAATGGTCTCTAGTACGTATTGTAAGAAAGTGTTGGTCAGAGCTGACATGGGTTGACCTCTAAAGTAATGAAATGGCTCCAATACATTTAAGTCAGACACGAGAGTTTCAGTGTAAGAAATATGCTCAACGACTTTTAGTTTCTGTTTGTCACCGACTATCTATCAAGATAGTACACAAGTAAGCTTTTTCTGTACCAGACGGCGAAACAAGACGTTCCTCGAAATAATGTGAACTGTCTTGTTCTCCTTCCAAAGTGATCTATCTTATTTCTGGTCAGTAGAGTATGGCTGAGAGAATAATTGCGACATTGAGTTCAGTAGGTGTTGCTTATTATAAAAGAAAGCAACGCTTACAGAAAAAGATGATGACATTAAACAAGGCGTGAAATAACACTAGGTATTTCTGAACGAAAGTGTTCTTCTGTGTAATGAGTCAGGTTTCATCTTACCGGAGGTCTTCCTCTCATTGTAGGAGGGTATCCCCCTATGTTGTATTGAAAATCGAGAAATTTACTTTATCACGCTATTACTTGTTCATTATACTACTTATTGATATTGCCACTCGTAGATCTTATTTAACTCTGTTACTTATCCCCTAAAAAAAAAACTTTCTTCAACTCTGGTGGTTCATGTAGAGTTTACAGTGCACCATCTCGTGTCTATTGCATTAGTCTTTACGTTAATTCTTGTGGTCTCACAGGTTTTGGTGGCCACTGGTGGGGGACATCTTGTTTATTTGGAAATCGGAGATGGAATTTTAACAGAAGTCAAACATGCACAGTTGGATTATGAGATCTCTTGTCTTGACATAAACCCTATCACTGAAAACCGTAACTATAGTCAGCTAGCAGCTGTTGGGATGTGGACAGATATAAGTGTTCGGATGTATTCACTTCCGGATCTGAATCTAATTACCAAGGAGAATCTTGGAGGGGAGATCATCCCTCGATCTGTTCTTCTATGCTCCTTTGAAGGGGTAAGTGATCCAAGACTTTTGTTTATTTAAATCAATAGCCGATACCTTTTCTCTGGTTGGTAATATCATATGATTTGAAGGGGTGGGGTCTTCTTTGATCTAGTATTTGTTGTTTTAGGCTTATTTCTAGACTTTATCATATTTTTGGGCAATAAGTTAGTTGCGAATGTGTGTGGATGAACCGTACATCAAAGGAGGAAATTTTTATCTGTTTCAAGCAGCTGGGTAATTGTCGCATCTTCACAGTGGTTCTTCTGTTGTGAACATTGTACATGACCTACCTGACCATACTGCTCACGTCTCTTTGCTCCCCACAGATTTTTTTCCTTAACTAATTCTACCTTGAGCAATTGAATATGACGTGTGAAACAAGCTCAATAACTCGTTGGAGTACTATTCACGACATACATCGGTTCTATGAAGTGTAGTGTTCTGTTGGCCACTCCTTTCATGTAAATTTTGTCAGAGTCTATGATGAAGGGGTGATTGATAACCTATTCTATATCAAGCCTTAAATGTCAGTGATTCATGAGCATTAGCACCAAAGGTCCTATTCTGAGCATTTATGCTTGCCGAAGCCTAGTGATATTGTTAGTTCTTATTAGATCTATCATGTGCGAAGAATAGGTAATAGACGTGCCAACCTTCTAACCTCTCTGTTGAGCATCGGAGTGATATCACTTATGGCAATGTATGCCCCCTTTAACTTTTTCTTGGTTTGCTTGGCGCGTTGATGATACTCTATGGTCTCTTTTCAGATATCTTATCTGCTCTGTGCTCTTGGAGATGGCCATCTGTTGAACTTCATATTGAACATGAGTACAGGTGAGCTAGCTGACCGGAAAAAGGTATCTCTTGGGACACAGCCCATCACGCTGAGGACATTTTCATCGAAAAATGCTACTCATGTATTTGCTGCCTCTGATCGACCAACTGTTATATACAGCAGCAACAAAAAGCTGCTTTATAGTAATGTAAATTTGAAGGAAGTCAGCCATATGTGCCCTTTCAATTCAGCTGCTTTCCCGGATAGGTAAGTTTTGGCTTTACTGTGTACCTTATAGGCAGTACAACGTATAGTCTCAGACCTGTGACAACTTAAATTGCAGCGCTTATATTTGATAAGCGCTCATTTAAGTGTTTTTATGTTTACGTTCAAATAACTATGATTGGTGTCAGATACCCGAATGTCTTAGTGACACTATTTCATTCCGTGTTGATTGATTTCCTTACTTTGTGTCTTTGTCAATTTGCATCCATGGATTTTTTGCTAATGTATACTGCTGCATTCAGTCTTCCATTTTAGGCCAACTGTGATTCTTTCTGATATTTGTTCAGGTATATTAGATGCCACATGATTTTTGTCAGAGATCATAACCAATTGCCCAACTGGTGATAGACAAAATTGTGTTGATTTGGATAGTTCCATTTTTATATTTCTGATAAACTAATACTGCGTAATAATAGCTTGGTTTAATGGACTACCCAGACTCCAGTATTCAGTGTACTTTGTGCTTTGATAGTAATCCTTTGTTTTCCTATCAACAGTCTTGCCATCGCCAAAGAAGGTGAACTTACCATTGGGACGATTGATGATATTCAGAAGCTCCATATCCGCTCTATTCCTCTAGGTGAACATGCTCGACGCATCTGCCATCAAGAACAAACTCGCACTTTTGCTATTTGCAGTTTGAAGTACAACCAAGCTAGTGCAGAAGAATCTGAATCGCATTTTGTGCGCTTGTTGGATGACCAAACCTTCGACATTATATCAACTTATGCACTTGATACTTATGAATGTGGTTGCTCTATACTGAGTTGCTCATTCTCAGATGACAATAATGTCTACTACTGTGTTGGGACTGCATATGTTTTGCCCGAAGAAAATGAGCCAACCAAGGTATTAAAGTGGATTTTTTCTTTGGTTCCCTTTTTATGAGTGACTTTGACAACAGTAGTATGATCAGACAAGCTAGGTTATGTGTTCTAATATTGTCCACGTTATTGGGGGTTGTGACTTGTGACATACTCTTCTTTAGTAATCTCTCAAATTGCTTTGAACTCTCACTCTATTATACTGCAATATTTGAATTGTTTTCTCTGGAATTTCTCCTGTTTGGTAGAACACCTGCTGAAAGAAAAATGACATTTCTTTGGAGTTGGCACTGTATTCGAGACCTTTATTTAAAAAGGGATCCACTGGATAACTTTATGATAAACTTATTGCAGTTTAGTTTTTTTTTTTTTTTTAACTACCCCCTCCCCCAAAATCACTGTTTGGGAGGATAACCCAATCTTATTTCATCATACTTCAGGGAAGGATTCTTGTATTCGCGGTGGAGGATGGTAAATTGCAGCTCATTGCTGAGAAGGAAACAAAAGGCTCTGTATACACTCTTAATGCGTTCAACGGCAAGCTACTTGCTGCTATCAATCAGAAAATACAGCTTTATAAGTGGATGCTTCGGGATGATGGTACCCGTGAGTTACAGTCCGAATGCGGGCATCATGGTCATATTCTTGCTCTGTATGTGCAGACTCGTGGAGATTTTATTGTTGTGGGTGACTTGATGAAATCTATTTCACTTCTGATATACAAGGTATGTAGTTGCTGGGATCACTGAGAATTGAAACTCCACCCCCCCCCCCCTTCTCCCCTCTTCCAGCCCCACTCTCCTTTATGACTTGTTTCTAATATTGCAAATGATCTTAAGTTGACTCTTTTGGCCCTGATGGCAGCATGAAGAAGGTGCTATAGAGGAGCGTGCTAGGGATTACAATGCCAATTGGATGTCAGCTGTAGAGATCCTTGACGATGACGTCTACATTGGTGCAGAAAATAACTTCAATTTGTTCACAGTGAGAAAAAACAGTGAAGGTACAACGGATGAGGAGAGGGCGCGTCTTGAAGTAGTCGGAGAGTACCACCTGGGTGAATTTATCAACCGCTTCCGCCACGGTTCTCTTGTTATGCGGTTACCAGATTCAGACATTGGACAAATACCAACACTAATCTTTGGGACTGTTAATGGTGTGATAGGGGTCATTGCTTCCCTTCCTAATGACCAGTACATGTTCCTGGAAAAACTGCAGTCGAACTTAAGGAAGGTCATAAAAGGTGTGGGAGGATTGAGTCATGAACATTGGCGGTCCTTTTACAATGAAAAGAAGACGGTTGATGCTAGAAACTTCCTTGATGGCGACCTGATTGAATCGTTTCTTGATCTTAATCGTGTTCGTATGGAAGAGATTTCGAAAACGATGGGTGTTTCAGTGGAAGAGCTTTGCAAGAGAGTTGAGGAGCTCACTAGACTGCATTAGACAAGTTGTTGGGATCAAAGTAGTCTTCTACTCTCCCAACTTTCAGCTCCCAGGAAGCGTTTCAACTTTAAATCTTGTCTTTTCCTTTCGTTGAGCTCATCCATTTCGTCCCTGGGTCATCTCCTATATACCGGGAATTCGAGCTGCATACGCCTGAGTTGGTTTGCTCTCACTTCCAGCAATAATGACCAGAGTCCGTGTATCATAGTCATATACTATTTTCCCCCTCCCCCTTCGTTTCAGGCGTTGGTCTGCAAAGTGTTGATTTTCGCGGTGTTTTCCTTTAGTGTCGCTGAGAACAATGTCTATAAAGAACGTTCTATGTTTTCTTCTTGTTGTTTGTCTGTACTCTTTATTATCAATTTCTCTTGGAGCGTACTGTTGAATGTAAGTGTTTGTTCAATTATATTGTTTGATTTGTGGTTCATGTTCTGGAATAATAGTCCACACAATGGACAAAGATCGTGTTTCGTGAAAAAGGCGACATGTCAAAAACCAAGAAGCATTTTGTAACTAGTAAGACTTCCATTTCGGCTTGCTCCTTACGCTATACCACTGTAGTAATTAGTAAGTGACTAGGTAGCATATTTATTAACTTTGTATACTCTGTATGCTTTTCTATCATCTGAACCACTTGATCAATATTGATAGGAGCAAATTGAACGGACACTTGACTAATTACCTTTATCAATATAGATGCGAGGTGTTATTCGTCACCTACCCCACCGATGTAAAGTAACTCAATTTTTTGACTTTAATAAAAATAACCTAAACAAATGAGGATCGGATGATTGGGCTGATTTCATGGAGCTTCGAAGACATACGAGTGAAGTTTCCTAGAAAAAGTATGCTCGACTATGGGCAGGTACTACAATGGTAAACTCTCAAAGGTCACAAGTTATAAGGAGATTGTTAAATTATACGTCTGCTATTTCAAATATTTGTCAGTTAGTTCACCCTGATTCTTGCAGTTTCACTGTCAAACCTCCACCACTTTTACATCCACCAGAACAAAGTGGGACACCAGAGAAAAACAATTGAAATCATTGGCCTCTACCCTGGTAAAGGAAAATTCTTCAGCGAAGTTTCAGCATTCACCTTGTGAGTATTCAACACTTGAAACTTGCTGAGCTTCGTTAAGAGCAGTTTCGAAAGCTTCAGTGCACGCACTTGAGTAGCCCATAAGTGTTTGGAATACGTGAGGGAGGCATGTTTGCAGGTTTTTCAAGGTCATGGCCTTGCTAACCTGAATGGAAGTGGCATACTTGGCTTTCTCAGACTCATACCGTTTTCTCAAGGCATCAGCTTTGGCGCGTTTTATATACAGGGGATGCTTCGGGTGTAGAGCAGCATCTGCATTTCCTAAGTTGATACTTTGTTCATGTTTCTTTTCCATTTCGATTAGTGAGTTTATCTCCTTGTGCAATTTCCTCTCCAGTCTGTCGGATTTCTTCTTCAGGATGCACTCTTGCTCCTGCTGCAGGAGTATTGCGCGTACGACTGAAAGAAAGCCTTTGATGGCCTCTGACACAACCTGTAAGTCATTCACAAAAAGCACTATAAAATCATACAATCCGTGGACAAATAATTTTTCAGTACAGATATAGAACTGACAGTACCTTTTCAGGAAGTCTATCAAGAGCAAGCAGCCACTTTTCGCAGAGGGTACGGACCATAGATTGGGGATGGTTTTGGTTATCGCTATCCATGAGGCAGTCTGTAAGCTGAATCCATCTGTAGAGGGCCTTTACATATTCTCGTTGGGATTTGGCAAGTCTACAAAAACTATTGTACCAGAAATTGACCTCACTTTCAAGCTGCACTGTGGCTTCACGATGATACTGGGTAGTTGGATCTGTGATGTGTTGACTGGTTAAGTTTTGGACCTGCTGACAGATGTGACTCTGAAATTGATGGCACTCATACATTGTTCTCCACATATGAATCAGCCTGCAACAAATCATATTTGCTAATCATCAATCCAATTCCTCGGAGGGCATTGACAGGTCATTCAAATCATCAAACTGCCAAGTTTATGTTAGAAAATAAGTACGATTAACACTCCTAATTAATTTACAAATTGAGATTACAACAAGCCCTAAGAATTACACACAACTACGAATAATAATACTAAAGGAAACGACTTCAAGGCGCTCACAAAAGCACTTTCCTTTAGGCGTAATATGCACCCATAACTGTGCACAGGTCCAGCAAATCGCCCCATAGGCTACAATGAAGCCTAAACATTAGATTATCTGCATTAATAATCTAACCCTCGATTCTCCTAACTTTAACCTTGATCATAAAGACTTGAATACATCTGCAGAATGTATTCCATTGTGTTGTGTTTTTGATGAAATTTTTTTTCTGTTATGTACGTAAAAACAATTAAGGGAGGAAGCAGTGTTTATATAAGGAGAAGAGGCATCATTAGGATCAATAACTGCTTTCGGATAAGATTAGAAAACTGCCTATAACTGCCTTTAATTAATCAGAATTAATTAAAGTTAATCCTAAAATAAACCGTCTTAATCAAAGACGTGCTCGTGCCTCGTGCTAAGTGTTAAGTCTATGATCATAAACATAATTATATAGTTATATTCATAATCATACTAGCCAAACGCACAAAGGAACCAAAGTCATTAGAGAATCTTTGTAATGCCGACACGTGGATTGGCCTTGTGTCCATATCCTTTCGTGAATGATCTAGAGCTAAGCCCATAGCTCATATAAGGCGGCACCACCTTAAACATTCATATAGGTGGATCCTTTTGTGCTTTCGTAGCAAAGCACTTTGGAAATCCATTAAGAGCCCAATGCTCAACCTACCTTAACACTACGAAAACAAGTACTACCTCCTTGGGATGATATATTATATATAATAATACTAGTACTACAATCACTCTAATAGTGTACTCGAAACTTTGAACTTGTACTCTTGATGTTTCAAGAGTCAGGTAGTTTTTCCACTATGAGTGATCATGAAACAGGCTTGAGACCCATCCCACTCGAGGTCTTGATAACCAAGTCCCTCGTCAGCCCCTTTGTGCACGGATCAGCCAAATTTTGAAATGACCGCACAAAGTTAATGGTGATGACACCATCTGTGATCAATTGCCTTACATAGCTATGGCTCAGTCCAATGTGTCTAGACTTGCCATTGTATATGTTGCTATAGGCACGAGACAAAGTGGCCTCACTATCACAATGGATAGAAACTGGTGATATTGGCTTTGGCCACACTGGAATCTCCACCAGTAGATTCCTTAACCATTCAGCTTCTTTTGCACTTGCAGCCAAGGCAACAAATTCCGAAGCCATGGTAGAATCCAATATACACGTCTGCTTCTTGGAAGCCCAAGAAATGGCACCCCCACCAAGCATGAATATCCAACCGCTCGTGGACGAGTGATCTTCGGTATCACTTATCCAACTCGCATCGGTAAAACCTTTCAATGCCCTTGGATAGCCACTATAACACAATCCATAACCCATGAATGTGACTTGGGCAACTAGTATACCGACTCAACTTACCCACGGCAAATGCAATGTCCGGTCTAGTACATGTCATAATGTACATCAAAGACCCAATGACCCTAGTATATTCGAGCTGGTTGACAGCTCTTCCTGTATTCTTGTACAACTTGACACTAGGATCATATGGAGTGCTTGCAGGTTTAGAATCAAATTGGTTAAACTTTCTCAAGACCTTCTCCACATAGTGGGATTGAGAAAGAACCAACTCTGATCCTACCTTCTTGATTCTAATTCCAAGAATCACATCAGCAAACCCATATCTTTCATCTCAAATCGAGAAGAAAGAAATGATTTTACTTGGGCAATTGACTCCAAGTCAGTCCCAAAAATCAACATGTCATCAACATACAAACATATGATGACACCTTTGTTGCCACTGAATTTGCTGTAAACATAATTATATAATTATATTCATAATCATACTAGCCAAATGCACTAATTAGACCCAAACCAAAGTTAGGCCCAATCCATGTACAAAACATATTTAATAGTCCATAAGAGACAACACCTTATAAACACAAGAAAACTTCTTTCATTTTCCAATGTGGGAAAAAATGAAATTACAAGTTTCATTCTTGAAAATACTCCAACAATTTAGCTATTCTTATATATTAACGTAAGCAGACACTGTTCTGTAATAAGTTGGTCAATATTTATGCTTATTTCCAGCTATAACACTGTTCCTTGTCATGCTTCCTAGATCAAGTTTGATAAGGATTAAGGTCTCAGGTTAGGGGGTAATTTAGAAGGCAAAAGGAATAGTATTTTGGTCAAGGGTCCGAGAGATTATCGGATAATCCATACCAAAAACAAAATGCAATCCTGGTCATTCGATCCTCGTGAGCTACAGCTTTAGGATGATTATCTGGTAGTGTATCTATGCACTTGATATTCTGTTATCACGTCATCATGCAGTAGAAGCTGATCTCAGGTGGAATTCTTTGCACCACTACCTTTGCAACTTGGTGTCATTGACCATGGTATAATTTACCAGTTCTAACTTCTAAGTCTGCCAGATAATTTTGTTTTATGGAATATTCCATCGCTATTGGAGTATTGGTGTTCCTCACAGGTAGCAATTACAGCTCGAATACAAGGTATGTTAGTTTGTTGTGTCAAGAGGCACTTCTATATAATCAAACTCCTCGTATCTCCATGTCCCTTGACTAAGTGCCTTTGTGTTGGGCTCGATTTTCTCGTGGTCAATGTCTTAAAATATTGTTGATAATGTAAGAGCGAATTAATCCTGATCTAAGACTCCTTTGAGCTAATTATTACTTTAGCCAAATATTCGTAACTTAGACAACAAAAATTCTAACTACGCTCACAAACGACCTTTGAATATGCCCTAGCATTGGAATATGATGATCTATTTATTTCTTGTGACTTGCGAGGAAGAAATAGAATGTCATAAACATAAGTTCCGCTCCTGAAGACTTCAATCATCTAAATATGATTTGCAATTACATTATCAAATGATGCTATGAATTTAAGTTCATCGAAAAAACATCAGCAGGGGACTAAAGAGCTGTTGAAGTTAGTTTTATGTTTAGTGTTATTAAATGAGTTATCAAATTTGAAAACTCATTAAGAAGCAAAAGCAGGTCATCACATATTCTAGCAAGCTTGCCCCCGTGTCTAATTTTATGGGTGGGGTGGAGGGTCAACAGATAATCTAGCCAGCACGAGACAGTGATGCTCAGTGTTTTTAAACTCATGATAGACAAGTCAATCATCATGTCATATGCTGAAAGCCAGTAGATACTGCAACAAAGTCAGAAAGTAATCTTGAAATGACAAGGCAATTTTGGCATCTACTGTATATTGTAAGGGTTATTTTAAGATAAAGAGCACAACACCAAAAAAATAATATTGTTAAATAGAAATTTGCTTGAGCTGCCAGAGAGCTCCCAAAGTCAGATATTACGTACCCGTAAAGTAATGAAACAAGCTGAGGATGAAGCTGCTTGTCGATGAGTGTTAGAATAGATGAACATGTACTTCTCACGAGCTCTTGCAAATGTAGGATATCAGACTGTAAATCTTCAACAGCAGATCGAGTTTTGTCTATCTTGTTCAAGTCTGTATTCTCATCTTCGTGCTTCCGCAAGGACAATGATTTCCGTTCATGCTCCATTTTAGCCATTTCTTCATCCTATTGATGATGTTGCACAATAATTATGTCAAATATGTGATAGCATCTACACTCCTGATTTTAGATATACACAGACTATCTACATTGTCCTTGGCCCTAATCTCCTAGACTCTGTTCAATTTGTTTCTCAGGGTTTCAGCCACATGTTGATCATTTCTCACTAATCTTAGTAAGAAGGCTTCATTTGCAATTACTAACCGTCATTATAGGTAAGTATCAGAAAGTGCTTTCAGGCTGTACCCGGAATGGGATAACTTCTTAAAGAACCAAAGTGTTTACCCCTCACCCAAAGAAACCAGGAAGAAGACTTTCACCTCAATGTTCTTTAAAAATATTGTACCTTCAAGAATATCGTGATGCTTAACCCAACACTTATGGTTGCATGCTAATTTACGTGAAAGTGTACTCAGGAGCCAACTTATGTCGAACAACTTGCTAGAACTATAATAAAGCTGTTATTATGTTAAACTCATAAGCTGTCACTGTCCCATCAGCTTACTTTTGAATTTTGATAGCTAAGAGCCTAAGACTGGCAGACTCAAGCTTGCTTTAGCGTAACTTCCAAATTTATCGTATATATACGGTCATAACTATGACTAAGAAATTTCAGATTTCAAAGGAAATACCAAAAAATACTGATAGATTGGATTAGAGCATTACCCTTACAGCCTTATACAGTATCTGTTCTTCGGCATAGAGCTTCTCGAGAGTGATGCAGTGCGCTCCAGCTTTGCAAGGTTCAATAAGAGTGAGCTCACCCTGGGTCTGCTGTGGCGACCGAGATGACCAGTTCCAAGACAAAGAGCTTAATACCCTTGCAGAGCTGTTTCCCTTCCCTGATGAAGTGGAACAAGCTGATGATGACTATAGCTTATTAAAGAACAACTAAACGCTTAAACAGAATGCTAATGACAATGCAAGAACAATGGTTTATGAACTGGATTTGTCTGGATTGTTCAATATCACGCAAAATTTCCCAAAGTGAAAACTAAGACAAACAGCCTAAGAGAACTAACAAGAGGCTGTCTTGCTTGTGTGTGACCTATTCCTTCTTTACTCAATGTCCATGGTCGTGCTTTATGGAACAAAGGAACTGCAGGGCATTTTTCTTTCCGACAGGACCAATGTGTAATATGCTACACTGTTGTGTGAGGGTATGAATGTATGATGCATAGCCGTTCATGAAATTAGGATTCAAAACTCTAAAGAACTTGCAAGTTTCATCATTTGGCTACTTTTGACCAATATGACAACAGCACTACGTAATTCAAAACAACAGTATGATATTTTCTTCCGCCAACTTAAACAGAATAGAAATAGGGCATAAATAACAATAAACACCCTTGAACTCTGAGTCCAGTCTGCTAAACGATGATTCAAAGTACTTCCAGCCACTAAAATAACTAAGTCAAAGATGCTCTTGCTCCAACAACACTGCGGTTCGTCTCGACATCCAGTGCAATGCATATTAAACACACCATTGCGTCTCATTAGTTAGAATTTTAGCACCTATGAGTGCTACCGTAGACATGGTATATACATAGTTAAAGCAGCTAGGAAATTGTGCATATGGTATTTTAGTTGTAAAGGCCTCGGAGTGAAGTATGCATGAAAAAGCTAAAAGGAAGACACATTACTGCCGAAAGATATGAGAATGATTACCCTTGGTTTCTCTGATGTCGTGATGCAGGGAAGCACCCATCGCTCCCATATCAACCAGGACAGCTATTTCCTTGGCGCCTGTAGAAGCTTTCAAGAAGTAATCATCAAGCTCCTTAACTATACTAGGCAACGTCTTCTTTCTCCTCCACACCACCATGGCCATATTTACCACATCCTTTTTCTGCCCACTCATCATTGATAAATTATCTGGCACCTTATCCTCAGTCAACGATTTACTTTCAGGAGCATCAGGAGCTTTATCAGGTTGAATGTGTTCTTGAACTTCTTCCTCAAACTGTGACGTTGTCTCAGCCCAATTTTCGTCCTCATTGTCTTCAACCATGACCCCCTCTAGATTATGCTGCAGTGAGGAAGTGTCAAGTAAGTCGCAAAGATCCCATGAAGATTCAAGTGGGGGCGGTGGTGGTGTGCAACAGTTATCATCTTCATCAATCTCAATTATCTCTTCAGCTGCTTCCCTGACATGCTCTTTACCTTTAATCTTCCGTAGATCAGGACTATCAATCGGAGGAGGCAATGGGGGTGAAGGTGGAAGAGGAAGTGGCGGGGAAGGAGGCAAGATACTGTCAAGCTCTATCGACTCTGATTCAGTAAATTGTCTCAGAGTTCCACCTGTGTTTTTCAGTGCCCTTAAGTATGCTAGTATGGCATTGGCAAATTCTGCTCTATATCCCAACAGCTGTTTCATAACCTTCCTCCTTTCTTTACAGATGACTACCCTCTCTTCATTATCAATGCTTGACATAACACACCCCATTTTTGCGGAATTTAAAAGTGAAGTGGTTGTTCAACAGCGTATATTCACTATTGTCTATCTCTGCATCATTTTGTATACAATTTCAACTCATGAAGTACATGGGCAAGGCCAGATACGATAGATGCTTGATAGTTGTTAAGAAGAAGTTACATGCAAGCTGCAAGAAAACAGCTCAAATGACAAATTTTCCCCAACTAAAATTCAGTTCTAACTACAACAAATAATCAAGACAAAACGCCAAATGCTAAAGGTCTAACATTAAAACACATAGAAGTTCCAAGATTACAAAAGATTAAAACTTTCTAAACTTCTCCAGGAATATCGACCATGGCCCTATTAACCGAAAATGATCAATTCACACGGACTCTATACCTTCCTATCTCAAAACCTAAACTACTTTTTCCCCTAACAATCCACAATAATGCACCCCCAGCCTTTGTTTTTCCACATATCCGAGGACTTGAAAGCAAAAGGTCTGGTCTTTAACAAGTAAGAACCTTTCATGCAACTTCGACAACTAAATTATTGATTCTATATTCTTCAACCTCATACTTTGGGGTTACAACTGAAATTTGGGGTCGGCTAACATGAACTAAAACCGAAAAACCCGATTTTGGTACACGCCCAAAACAATTACCTCCAGCCCCAACAGCAAAATCCTTTCTTTCTCTCTGTTTTCTGTTTGCCATTTTGAAACCAGATATTAAAAGCAGCAAAAGAAATATACCAAAAGAACAAAACCATGAAACAAGCAAAATATACTCCACCTTATATAAAAAATGTGATGAATATTCTGAACCTGCCTTATTATTAGTGTTTTGAATTTAAAATAATCAGCCATTAGAAGAGACAAGAAAACAAGAAGACTGACATAGAGACTGTCAAGAATATGGTCTCTCCAACATCAATAAACAAACATTTCCAAATAAAAATGAAAACAACACAAAATTAATAAGAAATTAAACAACAGAAACAACAACAAAAAAAATAGAGTTTGATCTACAGAGAATATCAGAAAATGGAAAGATAAAGATTGCCACATACCACAACAGAAGGGGTTGAAGGAGGAGAGAGAAAGAAGCTTCATTCAGAAGCATTCACAACATGTTTAACTACAGTAAAAGAAAGGGTAAAACAAAACACACATTGCATAACAAATTAGTTTTGAAATGACAATAAATTTACCAGGAATATACAGCAGAAATGTTGTTTTCTGGGGTTTGGGAAATGGGAGAGAAAGAGAGGAAATGCTTCTTTGGTTACAGGACTTACAGCTGCTGTGGCCTGCTACTTTTACAGCATCAAGTTTTATAATGTTGGCAGTGGAGTTTTGGACACACCCTATGCTTCCTTTTTTTCTTTTTTTTTTTTGTAAAAAGCAGCTACACTACCTTTTTATTTGGCCTATGTCCAATTTATTATGGAGTACTTTATAGTTCAAAACTTGTGAAATTGTGATCTTTTGCATTGTCTTCTTCTTTGTCTATGTTCATGTTTGTTCAATTTTTGCTCACCTTTTTTAGTTGTCTTTCTAGACTCACCAACCCGGTAAAATTCTCTCAAAGTCCAATTCTTCTTGGTTAAGAGTTTGTTTTGTTGGGCTCTTGGTATAATGACATCTACGGATTATGAGCATACCTCGTATTCGGATTGCGTACATGTCTGTTTAGTTTAAATTGAGTTAGTCTTTAGTAGACCTGGCAAAACTAACCGTAAACCGAATTATTTGACTCTTACATCCGAATTTGATCGGTTCAACAATAATCAATTGGTTCGACAAAATATAATTGATTCATCAAAAATGACTTGGCTTAACTCCATCACAACCTCAATCACTTAAATTACCAAAAAAAAAACTTCAAGTTAAGACATTAACTTTAAGAGATTTGATATTAATATGATCAGAATTGAACAATTTGAAATAATCCGAGTTGGAGTACCCTGGCCCGAATCCAACTCAATCCGAATTTGACACGTAGTAGAAGAACCATCAGTGTCACTTGACACTGCCTCTTGCAAATTTTTGACATTATCTGCTCTCAAATACTCTTGGTTGTTTCGTACTCAATTTAATCTCTCTGATTTAACCAGGGTAACCAGAAATTGTTGGAACAACTTGCGTGATAACAGTATAGTCGGAGCTTCTTAGCGATGATCTTGAATCCGATAAGCGA
Organism: Spergularia marina; assembly: GCA_963680865.1. Lineage (NCBI taxonomy): Eukaryota > Viridiplantae > Streptophyta > Magnoliopsida > Caryophyllales > Caryophyllaceae > Spergularia > Spergularia marina. Next base: position 7,915,451 of record OY804557.1, on the reverse strand, counting down.
AAAACTCTCCTAGCGTTAGTCTGTCACGTTTGTCTTTGCGCGTTGATCTCGGGGTTGATCGTGGTCTGCTCTCTATGCGATATGTCTGTCATGTACCCATCTTCACCGTATGGGATTAACAAAGGGTATTGCATAGCAAGGTAAGAGGGATGTAGCCCTGAGATGCGCTAGAAATGCCGATGAGAAATATATAATCAAAAGTAGTGAAAGCTATATCAATTATATTATGAGTCTTAATGGTTAATCTCCATTTGTTGTAGGTACGACAGGAGTTGTTCGTAATAAGTAACTCGTTCACGTAGACTTGTGATTCTTCTCTCGAGTAACTGTAGCCTCTGATTGAGTACCTCTACACAATCACGTTGATAGGTTATTTCGACTTGACGATCTTTTGTACATTGTCTAAAAACCCCACATTTTTTTTATTGTACTTCAATTGGTGGTGCTTCAACGGTGAGTTGTAAAGTTGATATTGCTTCATTGTTATCCATTTTGCAGGACATTATGTGCGTGATAAGAGGTTCGTATAATTGTATGTATCTGTAGAGAATTAGAAGAGAGGAGAAATAGAGAAGTATACATGAAAGCTTGAGTAATTCCATTGATGTGAATCGGTTTATATACAAGTATAAGACTAATCATTATTCCTACAATTATGCTACTAATCTAGGTAAGAATCAATCTTTACTCATAATACAAAACTAAGCTAGGAAGGTAAATATATAACCAATCAATTACAATCAATCACAATATGAACATATAACTTTATACTAATCATTTCCCTAATACGCCCCACAAGATGGACGGCCGGAGAATAAGTGCAATCTTGAACGGCAATTGTAGAGATCGGTGGAGAGGCGCGGAGAAGCATCAAAGAGAGAGGGAGGACATTCAGTTGTCACACGAACATTCCGAAACCATAAGAGTCAAATTTTGAGAGTAACAAACAGAATGAATTTGAGAAGAAGAATTTGAGAGTAACAAAGAAAGCAAATTGAGAGAAGAATAATTGTATAAGGAATTTAGGAAAGTCGTGAACAAGAAGAGGAATTTTCTAAGATACGAGACACTTTGTGATGAGAAAAGAAGTTAGAGGGGAAAAAGGACAAATTTTGGAAAGATTAGGAGGGGGAACAGACGAGAGGAAACAATTACGGGAACACAAGTCACCACAACAAGGCACGTTGATCACAAGAACAACGACAGTATGGTCGAGTCGTTTGGCAACATCGACAAATTGACAATTAAACTTGCCGATGACGGTAACGACAATCGGCAATGATGAAGACAAAGTTGAGAAGATCAATTTGATAAGATATGAGAAGAAGATAGGAGACGAATAAGGGAAGAGAGGAGCCAAAATGAGAGTTGTATGTAGAGGGAATGTTAGACAAAGATAGATTTTTTGAGATAAATTTGAAGAATTGGAAGAGGAAAACTAGAAAATTTGTGAACAAGGGGATGAAATTGCAAAGATACGAGAACAATTTGTGAGAGTAAATGAGAAAATTTGGGAAGAAAAAAAATATTAGAAGAGTTGAATGGCGTAGAGAGTTGAGGAGAAAAATGAGAATTGTGATGAGATAAGATCAAAAGTGAGGGGAAATAAGAATTCAAGAGTAGGAGAGATCAATAGGGATAAAATTAAAGATGAGATAAGAAAGAAAAAAAAGTAAGAGAAGAAGATGGTAAGAAAAAAAATGATACTCCGCATGAAAGAAGGAGATAGAAAGTGGAATACGTGAGATGTAAAATTTGAGGAGGAGACAAGATGAGATTACAATAAGGGAGAGGAAGAACGAGAGGGTTCACAAGAACAAGTTAAGAGTCGTAGTTGTAAGTACAACGACTAATTGAACCTTTCAAAGATTTGAAAAATGGAAGACAATGAGGCACAAGACATTTATGAGCGCGTCGAAGGATCGACTGCTCTGATACCATGTAGAGCATTAGAGGGGAGGAGAAATAGAGACGTATACATGAAAGCTGGAGTAATTCCATTGATGTGAGTCGGTTTATATACAAGTACAAGAGAATCAAACCTAATCATAATTCCTACAATTATGCTACTAATTTAGGTAAGAATCAATCTTTACTCATAATACAAAACTAAGATAGGAAGGTAAATATATATAACCAATCAATTACAATCAATCACAATATGAACATATAACTTTATACTAATCATTTTCCTAATAGTATCAAGCCATTGTCTCGGATGTTACATCGACTACCATGTACTCCGTAAATAATAATTATTAATTAGGGTTTGATCATAAAGACACCACTCCACATACATAATGTAATCCGCCGTATGAATGTCCAGTATTTTTTGTTTTTAAAATTTAATTCACACCCAAATATTTTATATGTTCATACTGACACATGGAAGGTCCAATTTATTGGAAGCTAATGTATATTGTCATTAATATTTTTTTTTTTTCCATCATTCGTCAAAAGTTCCAAAATTAAATTTTTGCTCATCTACATTCATTTGGACTAGTGCTTTCATTTTTATAGAATGGATTTTAAAAACATGCATGAAGTAGCGGATACCACAACGGTAATGTGATGAATAAGTAAATGAGAGGTCAATGGTTTAAATCCTATGTTGCACGAGTACGGACACCGGGAGGACGTGGACACCGGGACACCTCAATCTCATAATATAGGACACCGACACCACTATTATTTTTTAATATAAATATATAAAAATAAATTAAATATTATATTTTTAATAAAAACAATAAGTATTTATAACGTTAAAACTTAAAACAATTTCAAAAAAGATATTACACACATGATCCTTGAATATGTTAAGGGAAACTCTAAGGAATTCGAGATTAAGAATGTTAATTTCGGCCAAATGCTTGCTTAATGTTTGGTTTTTGTGTCTTAGAAGGTGTCTGAGAGGTGTCTAACCGGTGTCCTGTGTGTGAAAAGTCGGGTTTTGTGTCCGAATTCAAAAGAATAAACCGGACATTGGACCGAACGTGTCCGACATGTATCCTTCTGGTGTCCGTGTCCAATACCGTATTGGACCCGGACACGTCACTTGGTAGAGGTGTCCGTGCTTCGTAGTTCAAATCTTGGCTAAGACATTTTTTGCTGCTTTACCAATGAGAATACTAATGTGTTAAATGATTGCCGACATGTCAGTTGTATGTTGAAACTTGCCAACTCAGCTTTCCTTGCACGCAATTATTAAAAGTAACATATTTTTGTCTGCCACTTTACAAAAGCGTTCTAAAAGCACTGTTTTAGTTGTAGTGAACCTCAGTTACAGACTATAGGCCCATAGCTTGCTGTTGTACCATCTATAAGGCAATTAGCTAGATCATTGCTAATAGATACAAGGATACACTTCAAATATTGGACGGAAATGAGCAGGCTGCCTTAGCTTCAACTCTAGTAGAAGTATCTTTGATACTATTGTCATTTCACAAAGCTTGACTAAGGGTTACTCTCAGAAAAATATATCTCCAAGATGCCTCGTATAAGTGGATATTAGGAAGGCTCGACTCTCTCAACTGGAGATTTACTAGAAACATGCTAGAAAGTTTCATATACCCTCCTCTGTTTATAAATTGGATGTAAATGTCTTACAACAACTTGGTTTTCTCTCAAGATCAATGGAGTATATGAGGGGTTCTTCAAGAGAGAGAGAGAGTGGTGTAACACAAGGAGATCCTCTCTCTCCTTATATTTTAGTGGTGAGACTAAAGTCGCGATTATCTACCAAAAACAAACCTAAATCCTAACAACAGTAGTAGGGAAGTAGGGATCGTATCCACAGGGAAATGGGTTGTCAAATGTGATCAATTTAAGTGCCAATTGCAAAGTAACAAGTAATAGGGGATTGAAAGTTGTTTATCAAACTATCTAAAAGTAACAAGCACGACTTATGAATGTAATTCAGGAATAAAACGGATCTTGATCAATTAATTCCCACAACGCACTAACTAATCGGTCCTAGTTATCACTATTCCTCTATAATCTCAATTACTCTAACGTGGAAACGGAATTCCCAACACTCTCCTTAATTATAGCTAAAATGTGTGATCGACACTACCTAAAAGCCCTAATTATCAAATAACCTAAGCGCACGATTAGATTCAATTCGATAATAGCAATAAGAATTTGAGAAATATCGATATAGACATGTAATACTAACGCACATTTCGTATTTAACATGTAAGTCAAATCTTTTCCCTAATTCACTAACGATGATTACATACAAATCAATGAATTCGGTTTGCTACAATGTAAAGATCAATCAAACAATGGATTCCTTTGACTAATCTAAACTAGCAATCAATCAATCCTAAGAAATTAACTAGTTGTACACCTAGCAATCACAAAAGATAATTGAATGAATTGAAAACCAAAGATGAGACAATAATTGATAACGATAAATAGGAATAGATCAAACTCACGATATTGTTGATGCGATGCTTCAATTAATAGATCAAGAAATAAAAGAGTTAGCTTCTCATACATCCATAAAACCCTTGTGTTTCTTGTAAAAAGTCTGAATGAATAAACTAGGGTCGGGGGATTTCTTATTTATAGAGTCTAGGAAAAAACGTAAAATAGGAAAATAAAAAATACGGAAAGTACAGATCTCGCGACCCGCCAAGGATGTTGTCGCGGGCCGCCAAGCCTCGACGCGGTCTGCCATTCACTCTGTCGCAGACCGCCAAATATCTCTGCATCCGGTTCTTGCGTACTTTATCGCGGTCCGCCGGGCCTTCAGCGTGGGCCGCCAAATATCACTTGATAGCTTCCTTTGATGCTTCAAGTCGCTTGCATCCTAATTGTGCTCAAAACGTCCAAAATTATATAAACGTGAAGAATCGATACTCATCAACAATAGTGAGTATATTACATCAATTGGAACATTAAAATGCAACTAAAAACCATCAAAACGATGCATACAAAATGGGCAGATCAAACTCCCCCATGCTTAGACCTTTCAACTCTCCCAAAGATTTCTCCAAGGTCTATTGACAGTTAGCACGGGTGAAGTTCATCTAAATCCTATCTTCTCTACTCCAACATAGGACGGTGAGTCTTCATCTTGCTAGTAAGGTCCGCCACATATGTAATCTCACGCAGCGGACCAAACCATCTTACATTATCGGCCGCAACGTAACCAAAAAGCAAGGGGAGCTAAATGTCCTAAATCACTCCCAAGCTAACTCACCTCCAACTATCTCACTAGCCATGGTCCGGAATAGCACTGTCGGAGCCACAACTACCTCGGATTCAACACCAACGCCACTTATATCTTCAAACGTACCGAGGATTTTCTAGCCTAAACACCACTAAGGAGTTCAAACCAAACCTCCTTAAACCATCCAAGAGAGACCTACCCGACACGACCTTCAAACACCCTACTTATGCACCAGTTTGTAACACGCTCCGCTCATTTTGCCTAGGCGCCCAATGGGTTTTCACCTAGCCTCTCATTAACTTTTCCAACTCACCGGCTTACTTTCTTCTCTCGTGTCTTTTCCTTACTTTCTTTTTAGCTCCTCTCTCTTTTTTGGCTTTCTTCTTTCTTCTGTTCTCTCATTTTTTTTTCATTATTTACATTTATTTTTTTATTTTTTTATTTTTATTTTTTCGATGAACGCTTGCAAAATAAAACAGCTATACAAAATGTTTACAAAAGATATACAACCAACCAATTTTCCTCCCCCATGCCCAGTTCACACATTGCCCCCAGTGTGAACTATGAAAGAATTACAACCAAAAGAAAGGGAAAAAGTCAAAGAACGTACCAACTCAGGTGTGTGGGGGCCCCGCAGGGTCCTCACCTTCGTCAGAAATGCCAAAATGGAGGAGCATCCGTCTCTGCAGCCTCCCAATGTCACGCACCTATGCTCTCAAGGAGTTCCACTCCTCCTCACTAGGACAAAACGTGCCACGGCCACCACCAGATGTGGTAGCTACTCCCGCAGAACCCGCACCATCCTCAGCAAAGACTACCCCTCTCGCCGTTCCAGCAGGCAACTCCGGCGCATCAGATAAATTAGGACTCACATAGAAATCCCAGGCGTAATCACCAAAAGGCAACGGAGGAGCGTCAGGAAGTCGGGACAGCCGAATACAACATACAAGACCCGACCCATACCGGTAGTACCAATGCTTCCGACTAGTGTCGGAAGAAGTGAGAAACTGAATCTGAGCCAATGCAGCATGGTCGTACTGAAAAAAGGAAGAAACAGGGTACTGATGAGGGCACCTATCCTTCTCCTTTGCTACCCGCTGCTCATCTGAAGTCCTCAACCCACAATAATAGGCGATGCATGAGACCATGCCCCCTACTGAAATGTTCCCCGTACTAGAACTACGGATCCCCAAACAAGCAGCTACGAAAAGCTCAACCCAGGCCAATCTGGCACCCCTGGCCGACTAGGAAGGAAAGTACTGAGCACGTACATATCCGTCTGCCTCAACTTTGTAGCCTCACCCTGACCAAAGAAAGCGGTAGCCACAAACCGCCTAATCAAGCGCACTACATGGTGGTTGATCCTAGAGTTCTTAAGGTTGTGATAGGTATGCCCCGTTAGATCTCTCCAAAAATCACTTCCCTCAGTGGCACGTATTATACGTGGGATAATCAACGGGGTCAAACACACCAAATGCCTCCCTCACCTCCGAAGAAGTCAACTCATACTCTTCATCGTGCAGCTTAAACTGAATGCCATTCTCCACACCCTCATCCTCGCCACCCGTCTTCTCAAAGGTGGACAAGAATTCCAAAGTCCACCTCTTAACTGGCGGGTGGCCTTGATCAACTGCACCCTGCAAACCCATGTTACCCAACAACCGAAGGGTCAAGTCCTCAATTCCTAACATAATTAGGGTGATACCATAGAAAAACAATGTCGGTGGAACCCCTCTACCGGGGCCGGGCAAACTCGCGCACCGTTGCTTCTCAACATTAGTCAAGGTTCGCAAAGCCATATACACACTAGAACCTGCTCCATCCCCTCTTCTCCTCTTTGTGGGTGCCATTAGATGACAAGGGTGAATCTAATTATACTATCACAATCAAGCTTAACAACACCCCTCAAAATATGCAACAAGCACACAAACAATCCAACAACGGCCTACCAAGGCGCTATACTAGCAACAACCCACAATCACCACAACAAGAAGCAACCAACATCAACTATCCTAAACAATATGTCAACACACTACCAAACAACAATCCAAAAATCAAAGAGAAATTCGGATTTTTACCTCCAACGAACAAAAGAAGCTACCAAAGGACCTCAAATGTCGATTATTGTTGATGTAGAACCGAGCCCAACCTCCAATATAGCACCCCGAACCTTCCATCGCTCCAATCGACCAATTTCGAAAAACCCCCAAATTGCTAGGGTTTGAATTGATGTGGGGTGTTTGGGTGAGTTATTTGGTGGTGCAAGAGGGTGGTGATGGTGGTATAGAGTGGTGGAAAATGAGGGCTGAAAAGGAATGAAAGGGGTGAGGGGCGAATCGAGTGGGAGAATGGTGGTGGTTTTCTGGGTGAGTCGCGGGGTAGAAGAGAAGTGAGGAGAGAGAAAGAGAAAAGAAAAGTATACATACCTGTTTCGGGGGGTTTCGCGGTCCGCCAAGAACTTGTCGCGGGCCGCGAAGAATCTCTGCATCAGAGAGCTTTTTTTTTGTCTTTCGCGACCCGCCATCCTCTCTCCACGAGTCGCCAAAATTCTCTGATGTCACCCCCAGTTCTCGTTTTCTTTTTTTTTTTTTTACCTACAAAATACAAACAAAACAAAGCATAATTCTACTCCAAAACTCAAAACATAAAACAAAAGTACCAAAAATAAAAGAAAAACAAAATAGGAGTAGAATTCTTCGGGTTGCCTCCCGAGAAGCGCATTTGTTTAATGTCGTTGGCTCGACTCAGCAACAATGGAGACTTAGTCTTTAATGATCGGATCCTCGAGGCTTATCTCCTCTACCGTCTCCTTTTAGAAACCGTCATAATGCGGTTTAAGCCACTGGCCATTCACCTTAATCACTTTGTCAGAAGTGAGGCCACGAATCTCAATAGCTCCATGTGGGAACACTTTCACCACCACAAAAGGACCCGTCCACCTAGAACGTAGCTTACCAGGAAAGAGCCGAATATGAGACTGGAAGAGGAGAACTTTATCACCAACATTGAACTCCTTCCTCAAAATAGATTTGTCATGCCAAGCCTTCGTCTTCTCCTTATAATTGCCGCATGATCATATGAATCACGCCGGATCTCTTCCAATTCCTGCAGCTCTAGCTTCCTATGCTCCCCTGACTCACCCGTATTCATATTGAAGCTCTTCACCGCCCAATACGCCTTGTGTTCTAGCTCAACGGGCAAATGACAAGCTTTGCCGAACACAAGTCGATACGGTGACATACCTATAGGCGTCTTGTATGCTGTACGATACGCCCACAAGGAATCCTCTAAGCGCAAACTCCAGTCCTTACGGTTCAGGTTTACCGTCTTCTCAAGGATGGATTTAATCTCTCTATTGGACACTTCAGCTTGTCCAATTGTCTGGGGGTGGTAGGCGGTAGAAACTTTGTGAGTTACAAAGTATTTCTTCAACAATGCCGCCACCTTTCGATTGCAAAAGTGGGTGCCACGATCACTAATCAAGGCTCTCGGAACACCGAACCTATAAAAGATATAAGATTTGACAAACTCTGCAACCACTTTAGAATCATCAGTCTTGGTGGCTTTTGCTTCACTCATTTGGAAACATAGTCCACCGCAAGAACAATGTATAATTTGCCATGAGAATTGGGAAATGGGCCCATAAAATCTATCCCCCACACATCAAAGATTTCACAATACAACAAAGAAGACTGTGGCATCTCATTATGTTGGGAAATGTTACTTACTCGCTGACAATTATCACAACTCTTACAAAAAGCATATGCATCTCTAAACAGTGTTGGCCAAAAGAAACCACAATCCAAAACCTTCCTAGCAGTTCTCTTTGCACCAAAATGGCATCCACAAGCATGAGAGTGACAAAATGTAAGGATAGAGGTTACCTCAATGTCGGGGATGCATCGCCGAATAATCTGATCAGCGCAGTGTTTCCATATATATGGATCGTCCCAAACATACCTATTTGCCTCTGAATGAAGCTTATCTTTCTGATTTTTGGAGTAACCTGGAGGAAATTTACGAGAGACAAGATAATTCACAATGTTAGCATACCAAGGCCTAATATCCCTAATGGCCATCAACGCCTCATTGGGAAACTGTCCTTGGACCGGCATTTGAGCATAAGGCTTATCCTGATCACGAACCAATCGGCTCAAATGATCGACCACCAAATTCTCGGCCCCCTTTTTATCTCACACCTCCACATCGAACTCACTCAACAACAATATCCATCTAATCAACCGTGGTTTTGCCTCATTCGTCATGAGATAACGAATAGCTGTATGGTGAGTATAAACAGCTACCTTGGTACCAAGTAAATATGACCTGAATTTGTCCAAAGCAAAAACCAGGGCTAACATCTCCTTCTCCGTAGTTGAGTAGTTCCGTTGGGCACCATTGAGCGTCATCGAAGCATAATGAATGACATGGGACGCTCTCCCAACCTTCTGACCTAGCACAACTCTAACAGCATAGTCGCTGGCATCACACATGATCTCAAAGAGTAGAGACCAATCTGGGGCCTGAATGATCGGTGCAGAAGTGAGTCATTCTTTCAACTCATCAAATCCTCTCTTTCACTCATCATCCATGGCAAACCCAGTCTCCTTTTGCAACAACTTGCACAAAGGATTAGCGATCTGGGAGAAATTCTTGATAAACCTGCGGTAAAAACCTGCATGACCAAGAAAAGACCGCACTTCACGAACATTAGTGGGGTAGGGGAGAGATCGAATAATATCAATTTTAGCCTTATCTACCTCAATCCCCTTAGATGACACTAAATGTCCTAACACAATACCTTGTTCGACCATAAAATGACACTTTTCAAAATTTAAAACAAGTTTAGTATCAATACAACGCTAGAGAACAAGAGACAAATGAGCCAAACAAGCATCAAATGAATCACCGTGAACGGTGAAATCATCCATAAATACTTCAATAAAGTGCTCAACATACTCTGAAAAGATGCCCATCATACATCTCTGGAATGTTGATGGGGCATTGCACAGACCAAACGACATCCTACATTATGCGAAGGTGCCAAAAGGACATGTAAATGTCGTCTTATCCTGATCCTCCGGTGCGATGGGTACTTGGAAGTAACCTGAATATCCATCAAGAAAACAATAGAAAACACGCCCTGCAAGTCTCTCAAGCATTTGATCGATAAAAGGTAAAGGAAAATGATCCTTACGAGTCACCGTGTTAAGCCTACGATAATCGATACACACCCTCCACCCAGTTTGAGTGCGGGTGGGTACCAACTCACCTTTATCATTTGTAACCACAGTGATATCTCCTTTCTTAGGCACCACCTGCGTAGGACTTACCCACCGACTATCCGAGATGGGAAAGATGATCCCCATACTTAGCAGCTTCAACACCTCCGCCTTCACCACCTCCATCATAGGTGGGTTCAATCGACGGTGAGGTTGCCTCACCGGTTTTGCCTCATCCTCTAGCAAAATGCAGTGCATACATGTGGTAGGACTAATGCCCTTAATGTCGGCTATAGTCCATCCCAAAGCGAGCTTGTTCTCCTTGAGAACCTCTACCAACTTCTCCTCTTATACCTCAGTCAGCTTGTTGGAGATGATCACGAGAAGTGTATCACCAACAAGGAACACATGCTTCAAATGGTCAGGAAGTGGCTTCAATTCTATCTCAGGTGCCTGCACAACAGAGGGTAAATGTCTTGTGCTAGGCACGGTTAGTGAAATGGGCGTGGAACCCACAGGCATGAGAGGGAGTCTTCCATGGAGTGATAACTCCGCAACGACTTCCTGCAAGTTGGTAGACAATACAAAATCCAAACTATCATCTACTAAACTATTATCTAAAGCACTCTGCAGTTCATCCACACCATGAACATCAAAAACATCCTGCACTAATGGTTCAACCACATCAATGGAACATAAAGAATGATCATCAGTTGAGTATTTCATAGAATCATAAATGTTAAACTCCACAACTTGACCATCAAATTCCTTAGTTAAGCTACCACTAAACACATCAACCTTTGTTCTAGCGGTTTTCATGAATGGCCTCCCCAACAGAATAGAGGCGGCGTGGTTGTCATGCTCCATCTCAAACACATAGAAATCAGCAGGAAAAATAAGCGTATCAACCGTCACAAGCACATCTTCAACAACATCATTAGGAAACGCAGTAGATCCATCAACAAGTTGAACTACCATATTAGTTGCACACAAAGGACCAAGATTCATCGATGAATACACAGAATAGGGAATCACATTAATTGACGCACCTAAATCTAACATGGCCTTTTCAAATTGGGTGTCTCTACATGGAATGGTAAACATGCCAGGGTCACTACATTTCTTAGGCATCCTACGCTGAAACACAGCAAACACATGTTCACTAATTTGTACCTTTTGTTTACCTGTCAATTTATTGTCCGTCTTAATAGTGTACAACTCTTTCAACAATTTAGCCCTACGAGGAATAGCCATAAGAAGATTAAGGAGTGGAATACTTACCACACACTTACTAAATATGTCGTAGATGTCCTTGTCCTTGTCGAATCTACGAGTGTCTTTCAATGCTTCCGAAAATGGTGAAACCAGCTCGTAGACTGGAAACTCAGGTGGAATATAGGGGACATCAGCAATTATCTCCCCCTCTTTCAAGCTGGCCGTCTCCGTCGCGGCCGAAGAAGAAAAACTGGTTTCCGAGTCAGCAACATTTCGCGGTCCGCCTCCATCATCTCGCGGACCGCCGTGTGCCATTCGCGGTCCGCGATCATCTTTCGCGGACCACGAATTTCCTTTGTTACCGCTTCTTCGATTTCCGTCGCGCCCCACTGAAGATCATGGCGGGGAGCCAAAAGTCTCGGATCTTCCACATATAAATCATCCAGAAAAACATCTTCCGGAACGCTAGACCTCACAATCTCATTTTCCTCCAGTACCCTTCCACTACGCAATGTGATAGCACTCACATTTTTCTGGGGGTTCACTTCCGTTTGAGATGGAAGTTTCCCGGAGTTTTGAGACACCAATCGAGTGATGGAAACTCGACATTTGACCCATTTGGGTCTCCAAGTTCTTGATGCTAGATTGCAAAGTAGATTGCATAGTGGTGACATTCTGAGTGAGGGCCTTAATCATATCCTCGGCCGACATGGAAGATGTAGCACCTTGCACTTGAGAAAGGTTGTGATCCGGTTGTTGTTGGGAACGGTTGTTGGATTGATAACCATAGTTTCCTTGATTAAATTGCCGATTCCCTTGATTGAACTGCGGATTAGAGTACCGATTATTCTGAGCATATTGTTGATCACCCTGTTGATTGCCTTGATTGTTCCTATAACGGAAATTTGGATGATCTCTCCACCTTGGATTGAATGTGTTGGAATATGGATCATAGTTTCGTTGAGGGAGTCTTGGAAAGCCAGCAACATTAACCTCTTCAACATTATCATCAAAAAGTGTAGGGCACGAATCGGTAGGGTGCCCACTACCATGACAAATTCCACACACTCTAGCCATTTGACCTTGTTGTTGGGACATGAGGTTCTTCATCAACGTAGTCAACTCCGCAATAGAACCATCATCAGATGAACTAGCCGCGTACACCTTTCTAGAGGAAGTCTTCCTATAACTCTCAGAATTTTCAGCCAAAGTAGAAAGTAGGGCCCGAGCTTGAGCCAGAGTCTTGTTCATCAAATCTCCACCACTAGTGGCTGTTACATAACGCTTATCCTCTTCTCGCAACCCATTGTAGAAATAGAGGATGAGATCTTTCTCCTCATGTCCATGGTACGGGCAGCTTGCACACAATTGCTTGAAACGTTCCCAATAAGCATGTAGGTTCTCATCATCCGCTTGCTCCACATTGCTAATAGCCTTCTTGAGATTGGAAGTGTAACACTACGGAATATGAAAAGTGGTTTATGGAGTTGGTTTGTCCCACATTGGAAAACTAAGGCTCATAAGATCCGTTTATAATAGATTCCTACCTTCATACTACCAACAAGACCTTCACCTTTTAGAGCACACGAGAGGATATTTGGGCCTAAGGTTACTACCCATCTTATTGGGTTGTGTTGCGATGGACAGTGGTTCGGGCTATTACAGGAAGACCGTGTAGCGGGAAAGTACTTCTCGAGGATGAATTGCTTCATATGGGACCAATCAGTGACACTACCTTCAGCCTATGTGTACAACCAATTTTTAGCCTTGTCCTTTAGAGTAAAAGGAAAGACTCTCAGCAACAACTCCTCCAACTTCACGCCCTTCGGTTTCTTCCCAGTGCATATGTAGTAGAATTCCGTGAGACGACGATTCGGATCCTCTCCTTCTATACCATGAAATTCAGGAATATGGTGTAGCAGGGCTCCCCTGATCTCAAGACTCTCCTCTTCTTGACCATCTGCAGGAGTCGGAAATTTAATGCATAATGGTTGAGTGGCAAGGTCAGGAGCTGTGAGCTCCCTCAAAGTTTGAGCGGCCATCGGACCCTCAACTATTAATTCCTTAAAATCGGTATCAAATGGAAGTTCTCAAAAATCAACACGAATCTCTTTCCGCAAACGCCGCAAAGTTCTCTCAATTTCTGAAACAAAAGGGACAAGAGATTGATTAGTAGTACGGGTGGTGACCATAAGCAGCGGCCACCAAAAGAGAGATGATTCGTAGAATTAAATCCAAGAATCAAAACAAGCACAAAAATTCACAACAAAACAAAACCCAACATCCCCGGCAACGGCGCTAAAATCTAAAGTCGCGATTATCTACAAAAAATTAACCTAAATCCTAACAACAGTAGTAGGGAAGTAGGGATCGTATCCACATGGAAATGGGTTGTCAAATGTGAGGAATTTAAGTGCCAAAGTAACAAGTAGTGGGGGGTTGAAAGTTGTTGTTTATCAAACTATCTAAAAGTACTAAGCACAACTTATGAATGTAATTCAGGAGTAAAACGGATCTTGATCAATTAATTCCCACAACGCACTCTAATCGGTCCTAGTTATCACTATTCCTCTATCAATCTCAATTACTCTAACATGGAAACGGAATCCCAAATCTCTCCTCAATTATAGCTAAAAGGCGTGATCGACACTACCTAAAAGCCCTAATTATCAAATAACCTAAGCGCACGATTTGATTCAACTCGATAATAGCAATAAGAATTAGAGAAATATCGATAAAGACATGTAATACTAACGCACGTTTTGTATTTAACATGTAAGTCAAATCTTTGCCTAATTCACTAACAATGATTACATACAAATCAATGAATTCGGTTTGCTACAATGTAAAGATCAATCAAACAATGGATTCCTTTGACTAATCTAAACTAGCAATCAATCAATCCTAAGAAATTAACTAGTTGTACACCTAGCAATCACAAAAGATAATTGAATGAATTGAAAATTGAATGAATTGAAAACCAAAGATGAGACAATAATTGATAACGATAAATAGGAATAGATCAAACTCATATTGTCGATGCGATGTTTCGATTAATAGATCAAGAAATAAAAGAGTTAGCTCCTCATACAATCCATAAAACCCTTGTGTTTCTTGTAAAAAGTCTGAATGAATAAACTAGGGTCGGGGGTTTTCTTATTTATAGAGTCTAAGAAAAACGTAAAATAGGAAAATACGAAATACGGAAAGTTCAGCTCTCGCGGCCCGCCAAGGATGTTGTCGCCGGCCGCCAAGCCTCGCCGCAGTCCGCCATTCACTCTGTCGCGGACCGCCAAATATCTCTGCATCCGGTTCTTGCGTACTTCATCGCGGTCCGTCGGGCCTTCAGCGCGGGCCCCCAAATATCATTGGATAGCTTCCTTTGATGCTTCAAGTCGCTTGCATCCGAATTGTGCTCAAAACGTCCAAAATTACATAAACGTGAAGAATCGATACTCATCAACAATAGTGAGTATATTACATCAACTGGAACGTTAAAATGCAACTAAAAACCATCAAAATGATGCATACAAAATGAGCAGATCATTTAATCTTAAGCATGGAAATCCTTTTCAGGTATTTACGGAAAACGGGCAAGCACGGAAACCCTCCTCTGTTTATAAATTGTATGTAAATAACTTACAACAACTTGGTTTTCTCTCAAGATCAATAGAGTATATGAGGGGTTCTTCAAAGGAGAGAGTGGTGTAACACAAGGAGATCCTCTCTCTCCTTATATTTTAGTCTTAAGAATGGCTCTCTCCCCTTATATTTAATATTTTAGTCTTAAGAATGGAACTCTTTTTCATGTATTTACGGATAATGGACAAGCAGACACTCTTCTCTTACCACCCTCAATGCTCAAGAATCAACTTATCTCACTTAATCTTTGCTGACGACTTAATGAGTTTTACCAGAGGTGATGTACCCTCTGTAATGGCAGCTATGAAGTGCTTGAACAAATTTTTGGAAGTTTCTAAATTAAAGACAAATCAAGCCAAGACTGAGATCTACTTTGTAGGAGTTTCTGATGATACCAAAAAGTAGATTTTTCACTGTACATGCTTTAGAGAGGGAGGCTTACCTTTTAGATACTTGGGAATACCTTTGCATTTTGCAAGACTGAAAGCAGACATGTACAGTCAGCTCATTGAGAAGATTCAACATTCTATCATGCATTAAACCTCTCAAACCCTCTCCTATATTGGTAATATTCAGTTGATCAATTCAGTGGTTTTTGGTGTTGAAAGTTTCTAATGTGTTGGTATTCTTATCCCTAATGATTAAGAAAATAAACAACCTCTGTAAGAACTTCCTTTGGAATTGAACATAGGGCTTGGCGAAAGAAAAATGCAACACAAGAGTTGGCTGAGTATCTGTTCTCCAAGATGAAAGGGGGCATGAGCATCATGAAGGTTTTCTCATGGAACAAAACATTGATTGCAAAATGGCTGTGGAGAGTGAGAGTTAATAAAAACTGGATATGGGAGAGATGGGGTAAAGCTTCTAGACTTAGAAATAATTCCATTGAGAATGCAATCTACAAAAATATTGATTCAGAAAGCTGACCTGGAAGATCTTGATTAAGATTAAAATTGAGCTGACTAGTATCCTTGATGGAGATGCAACACTTGAATCACTACTTCAAAGCTGGACAGATGGAGGGAAATTTTGTATCCAAAAATTTGATGATCATTTGCGTACAAAATTTCCAAAGGTCAGATGAGACACGATTGTTTAGACAGGAGCAATTGGAAAACTTTAGAGCAAGCACATCATTATGTACTGCTTTATTCTGATGAGAAGAAGCAGCTTTGTTAGTAAGTAGACGATACATGTGTTTTTACTAAGTTTTAATTAGAACATATGTCGCTTGAATTGGTTTTTTTCTATTTCTGTTAAATACTTGAAGTGAATTTTTGGGTCAAAAGCGATGAGAGAATCTTAGAGTCGAATTTGACGCATATGTTGAAAGTTGAATGGATCATCAACGAATACGCAGAATGATTGCAAAATCATGTTATTTTTGCTAAAGAGCTCGGGCTTCACATGTTTAATTAGACATTAGTTTTTGATAAATAATAATCTTTTGGAATTTAGGTACATCACATAGATACAAGTACTGAACAAGGAGCATTGAGAAGGGCTTTAGTTGGTGGTCCTAATTGTTTTGGTAAATGAATGAAAAGGTATATGATCAAAGGCTATAAGTTCAATACTATGGATCATGATCGCTATAGAGTTACACAAAACTGTAGAATTTTGGTGGAAAGAGAAGATGGAGAAGCGTATTATTGAGATGGACTATTTTGGAGAGTACGAAGTTATTTAATTTCATTGTGACTAGGTAGACATACATAGGGTTGTTAAATCATATCCAAATGGTGGTGGATGCATGTGTTAATTTCTCAAAGCTGATTCACACTGGCAGGAACTTGCAGGATGATCCTTTTGTATTTTCTTATCAAGTGAAACAAGTCTTCTATGTTGAAAATGAGACACAAAAGGGATAGTTTTATGCCATCAAAACTAAGCCTAGAGACTTAATTGATCTGGGAGAAGATATACCTTAGTTTGGTCGCTACTTTCAAACACACAGTGCTTATAAAAGGTATTTGAACGTCTTCTTATTTGATATGTATTCGTGCTGGTATTTCATGTACAACTTGTAGTAGATTGTTGTGCTTATTTAATTTTCTAAGGTTTCTGCTAAGTACTCTTTTCATGATGGAATTTTAGAAGACTACATTCTAAAATAAAGTCTAGATCAATTTTTTGGCTTATATTGACAAGCCTCATAAATTTTACAGGGAATTCTATCACCCTTCCTCGACTGCTTTTTGACTTGGATTCGACCTTGGATGTGCTTACTCTGATTGAACGTTGTTATTTGACAAACCTCGGCAAAGACTTAGTATTTTTTTTTTGAATTCGCTGCTCTATAGGTATACGATACTCCGTTAGTCTATATTATAATACACCATCTAGATCATCTTTCTTTGTTGAGCTTCTAATTTGATTTGAAGTCCATATTGAAAAATGTATCATTAGTTTTTTGGCCTATGCTTATTCTGTAAATATGGAGTAGGTTAGCCGTTTTACCTCTTGAATCCAGGGTGTTAGAGAGGTTATACCTTAGCTTTGAATGAATATGTCCTAAGTTTCTTTTTTCCGTTTTGCTGCAGTTTGTTTCTTTTTTCGTTGTCATTGATGTTTCAGGTAACCAATGTTCTTTTTCTATCTTCATGTACTACTCATTAGATATATATGGCTGATTGAAAGATAAACAATGGCTGATTAGATATATATGGCTGATTAGATATATATGGCTGATTGCGAAGCAGCTTCTCGACTCGAGAAAGTTAATTCTTGACTTGAGACGTGTGCCCCGACTCGAGCTGATTTCTTCTCGAGTCGCACATCAATTGTCGAGAAGGTTGTTTTGGCGGGTTAAATCTTGACTCAAGATGCATTAGTCTCGAGTCGTGGAATTGTGTCTCGACTCGTGGCTACTTGGCTCGAGTCGAGAATACCTTCTCTCCAACAGTTATAGTTTTTTAGTATTCTCGACTCGAGACTTTTTCCTCGAGTCGGGACCACTACAAGAAACACGTTGATTTGTGACGGAGGAAACTCGTCGCAAATCAGGCAAAACTCGTCGTAAATGGTCTTTTACGACGAGAATCATGTCCGGTCGCGAGTCGTCGCAAATACTTTGCGACAAGTTTACTATACTCGTTGTAATATGTCGTTATGCGACAAGGTGTTTTCTCGTCGTAAATGCTCTTTTGCAACGACCTTTTCTCGTCGAAATTCTTTTTCCCGGCAACACATAATAACACAGTTTAATATTTTTTTCTCTCATATGGACCGAGAGTATTTCGTTCTAGCGCAATTTGATCTCACCCATGCATACCTTGGAAAATTTCCCAGGAGGTCACCCATCCTAAGACTACTCCCCATTAAGCGCGCTTAAATGTGGAGTTCTTAGCATATGACTTCCTTACTTTGAAAGTTGACTTTGTTTGTATGATAAGCACTATCAATTCCTTTAAACACTCATATGAGCCCTTAAATCTCTTAAAACCCTCATTATATTTACACGATCAGTTTTTACCCTTAAACTTGTTGTTGTGATTTTTTTTCAAACTTATTATCACACGTCAACTATTCCAAAGTGATTCAATGAGTTCAACAAATGAAATCAAACATTTTATAATCAATGCACTGAGTTGCATTACAAATTGATTAAAATAAATTTCCAATATTTTTCACTATATCTTAACTGTAGTTTTAGTTTTTTTATGTTTTTTTTGTTTGCGACGAGGATCGGGTGTATGTCATCGTAAATAACTTGATTATCTACAACGAGAAATATATTCTCATCGTAGCTAATCTATTAGCTTCGACGAAAACTAGATTCTCGTCGTAACTGATCTATTATTTACGACAAGAACTGAAACTCGCCGTAGCTGATCTATTATCTACGATGAGAAACTGATTTTCATCGTAATATATAGTTTTTTGCGATGAGAAATTTGACCTTCGTAGATGATACTATTTTTTACGACGAAATCAAAAATCTCGTCGTAAACGATGCATTTTTTGCGACGAGAATCTCGCCCGTTCGTAATTTTGGTCGCAAATGAACGTTTTTCTTGTAGTGGAGTTTTATTTCCGGATATTTTTAGTAGTTATATTTCTTTTATCTTTTATATTTTATTTATATTATTAGTTTTGTATATATAGGGGAGAAGAGAGAAAAACACTATCTGATCTCACTTTCTCCATTCTCCACCACTTCTCTCTTAGCTTGGCCAGATTATCCTCATCTTTTGTAAATGAAGAGCTAATCTCTTGAATCTTGGCGAAGCACTAATCTTTCGGTTATTAATGTAAGTTATTGTCTTTTTCCTTTACGTACTTGCTTGGTTATTATTCCTTGCATTTACTTATAATATTTTCTCGTTTTATCTAGGTCGCTGCTAGATTTAGATTGGTTTCATTATTAGCTTGTTTAGATAATTTGGTGGTTTTCAATTATCTAGATTTGTGAAGCAACCTTTGTTTATTAATGCGCTGTCGCTGTTTTTAGACTTAGGAGGAATTAACACGATAATTGAAGGTTATGATTAGTCAATGCGCGGTTGCGGTTAGTTAGTTTGTAACAGCCCGATCCACCGCCCGTCGCAACACAACCCAATAAGATGGGTCGTCCCCTTTTAGGCGCATAAATATTCTCTTGGGCTCCAAAAGGTGAAGGCTTTGCTGGTAGTATAATGGTATGAATCTATTATAAACTGATCATATGAGTCTTAGTTTCCGATTGTGGGACAAACCTACTCCATAAACCACTTTCCAAATTCCGTAGTGTTACAAACTCCCCCACTTAGAGAACGCAACGTCCCCATTGCGGCTTGGCCAATCCATATCAACATCAACACAGGTCCAAGATCTCCCCCGCTAGACGGCTGGTCTGGGCCTCGCGCCAGCACCCAACACGCGGTCGCAAGGTTGCTCTGTGTACGAGCCCGATCCACCGTCCATCGCAACACAGCCTAATAAGATGAGTAGTCACCTCTTAGGCCCATAAATCCTCTCTTGGGCTCTAAAAGGTGGAAGACTTGTTTGTAGTATAATGGTAGGAATCTATTATAAACTGATCATATGAGCCTTAGTTTCCCAATGTGGGACAAACCAACTCCATAAACCACTTTCCAAATTCCGCAGTGCTACATAGTTACTAAACTTGTTATTCTTAATCGATATTAGTTCGTAGTTATTGCTACCACTAGGTTGAACCGAACACGGTCGTTTGTTATCTAAAGTGGTTAGGATGAATTTAGAGCGGTCGCTTAGAATCACTAATTTTAAGAACTAATAGAACTACGTTCACGATTAAGCATTCAAAAAGTGAAAGAACAATTTGATTTCTTGCGGAAATTATTCTTTAGTGATGGTTGCGGATCTAAGACTTGTCCCTAAGTATAAATCACCTTTTATTTACTTATTTAGCATTTGTTACTTTGTTACCAAATTATTTTAAAACCCCCTTTTTCCTTACGTTACTTTGCATAATAGCACTGTTACAATTAATCCTAGTTACACGTGGATACGATCCCAACTTCCCTAACTACATTAGCTAGATAATAGGGTTATTTGGTGGATATCGCGACAATATCTTCCCAACACTATTTTAAGATCGTAGTAAACTCACTAGTTACAAAAATGCAAGATGGATATGATTCTTAGAGGGTGCTCTTCTTGATTTGTGTTTTGGGAACAACGTAATGGTAACGACGAATAATTCGGAACCAGAATAAGTCCAGTCCATGGGACAAATCAATTTTGTGATGGAGTTCATTGATTGGGTTTACATGTCCCTAACTTATTTAGGATTCTATGATCTTGGGTTCCTGGGGTTTATAAAATCTTCATTGCTCTGTTTAACATCTAATCGTTTGGTTTCGGGTATTATTTGCGTGAAATTTGTGAAAGTAAGTGTGAAGCATGTTCTTGTAAATAGATTGAGTTGAGCTTAAACATAGGCGATTTTATGATATTTAAATGATAAAAGGCATATATATGGTATTGCATGTGTATATTTGTATGGTTTTATGGAGGTTGAAGACAGGGGCGGAGAGAGGGGGTTGAAGAGGGTTGAAATATAGTTGGTGCAGTGGACAATGCTGTCTTAGTGTATCCGATGGGTCGTAGCCGTAGGTTTGAATCCTCTTAACGGATTTGTCAATTTATTTATATAATTTTTTTTGGCAGTACGGTATTGAAAACAAGAGTACACCTCCACAATCAGATGCGTCGCAATACTATGTCTATTACTTGCAATTATAAACCTGTAGACACCAAATTTGGTCTTACCTTTTTTATTTCATTTTTAAATCTATTTCTATTTTCTAGTTTCATTTCACTTTATTCATTTTTATTTACCCATTTTTATTCGCTTGTTTGTGAATAAAATGATTTCTCAGCAATTTTCAATTTCACCAATTTCTCTATTATTTATATAAATTTCGCAAATTGTGTAAATAATATTAATAATATTGATTTTCATTGTTTTTAATTCTAAATTCATTTATTCATCAACCCATTTCACCCAGTTTTCATTTTTGCGCAAACTGAGGCAAAATTGCTCGAAACGAGTCTAACCCGACCTTATTTTTTTAACTACTATGTCACTCCCATTTACACTAACAAGATGCTAAAAAGATGCTAATTATTTGATTTTTTGTGATTTGATTTTAATTAGTGACTCATGATTCTTCCTCATTCAATACAAGAGCAAAAAGACAAAAAAAGATGAGGTGTGATGCATGAAAGAGCCGGCCACTTTGAGAGCTTGGAGAACAAGTTTTTATTTATTTAATCCTTCAATTAATGAGATATTTTGCTCCACAACCAACCTCCTTCACTCATTATTTCTTCTCTTAATACTTAAACAAAAAATTTCACACACACACGCGCACGCACGCACGCTCGCACGCACGCAAGCTCGCACGCACGCAAGCTCGCACGCACGCAAGCTCGCAAGCTCGCACGCACGCACGTACACACACACACTTAATGCTCATCAAAAACAAAGAAAAAAAGAAAGGAAGAGAGGCAAGAGCCGACTCCTTCACACACAAAAAGAAGAGCATTTGCTCTTTTGCATTTACTTCTACATTTGATTCTTCTCTCATTTATTTCTCACATCAAAACTCCACCATAAAACTAATCTCTACTAATAAATGTGTAGTTTTAGGATCACCTTAGAACATAGGTAAGTAAAATCAATCAATCTCACTTAGATTAAAAAAAATATTTAGATGACTTAATATCCTAACATTGGAGGATCTACAATCATTGATCATCAAAGGTAGTCTTCTTTCTTTCTTTCTTCTCTTATTGTTATTTCAATTCAATTTCTTCTCCAATATATTACTAACTTTTGTTTTTGTCTAGCTTTGGTTGGTAATGGGTTTAGTGTGGTTTATTGAGCCACACCAAAATCCGTAAGCCAACCTCTAGGGCCTTACGGGGGCCGTTCCCTTTATTGAGGGGAACACTAGTCACGACAGTATAAGGAGTGGAGAGCCTTTTTTTGTGTTGATTTTGTGTTCTACTGTTTTATTCTATTCTTGAGATGATCTGGTATTTTTTACAAATTGTTTTACCACATTTTCCATGTACAAAATGATCTAAAAATTCAACCCGGGTTTTAACCTATTTCAAACCGGTTTTCAGTTCAACTTGTAAAATGTATATAAAAACATTCGTTTGGTTAAAAGCTTTGATATTATAAATAAAGATTATTTGGAGTCTTAAAGGAATCTCTAAAAATTGTTAGATCCAAACTCAAAGCAGAATATATATGTAATTTTTTGTAATGCAACTGCTCAAAACTAGTCTCAGCTCCGATCAACTCACTTTAACGCATTTTATAGCATTAAATATGACCTTTTCTAGGTATGTCTTCTGCATGAAAGTTGAAGAGTAGATTCGAAGGTTTTCAGAAAGCTAAAGGTCAAAAATTAGTCATGTCCCTATCAATAGCTATGATGTTTTGAATATAAGCTCTGTTTTGCTCAGAAATCCGGTTTTCAACCTCAAATTTGTTTTGTGAGTAAATGAAGTCTTGGGATCATGAAAAAATTCAGGAGTGATCCTAAGATGTTCATAAACTCACCCTCAACCCAAAAAAGCCTTAAGATTTCATTTGATCTCCCAAACCATTCAATTTCCACCAACTTTCTGTTTTTTGGGGTCATAAATGACAAGTTTCTCCCCCAAATTAATTGATTTAATTAACTAAATAATTAGACTTAATAGAGAGTCTATTTAATCCACCTCATTGAGATGTCAAAATGTTAAAAATAATTTAGACTTAATTAGGAGTCTATTTAAACCATTTTACAAATAATTAGACTTAATAGGGAGTTTAATTAATCACCCACTTGTTTGATGACTTTAATCACTTAGAATTGAATCTAAGGAAATCTAAGTCAAGTCAACCTAAGTGAATATATGTGCTTTTCCATTTCTACTTGTTTATATGGATCTTAACGCAACCAATACACTGAGACTCTTTAGAAGGAAATGATATATTAGTAAGTGCCCGTCCTTAGGACGGAAGGGGAGACGAGTTTCAAATGTTCGCACCCCTTAACTAAGGCCCCGAACCCTTTTTCTCTATTTTGTAGACCAGTTTTCCTAAATTGTAAATAAGCAATAAAACGGAACTTTGCCTTAAGGCGCATGGAGTCATTTTTGGTTTTCGAAAGGTTTTCCTTAAAATTCTTTCATTTGTTTTCGAACTTGTGCTTTTTAAACTTGTTTCGAAACCCTTCCTTGTCGGGGTTAAGACAAGGTGGCGACTTTGAGTTTCTACCTTCAAACGTTAGGTTAATTCAATAACCGTGCAAACCCAAACCCAATTTTTTTGCGAGCCCCGCAGTCTGGCGACTCCGCTGGGGACACTTTACTTTTTTTTATACAAAAAAAAATAAACTAAATTTTTTCCGAGGCCTTGACGCGAAAGTACATCATTTCCCTCTTTAGAATTGATGACATGTATTGGTTGCGTAGATCCATCGCTTTTATATATTCTTGATCAAACATGTATATGTGTAAAATTACGTGTGTTTGGGAATGCTTGTTTGAATCCGGTCCTCACACACTGCACTGTGATGTTGTTCTCTAGAAAAGCCAAATTTAGGTCTGATACCTATCCTTATTGGGGACGGATCATGAATAGGAGAAAAGATTATTAAAATACTTAAGAGCGTAAACTTGTATCCGCGACTTATAGAGAACCGGCTATGCAAGAGCGTTCAACCCTCGTAGGGCACTTAAAGAAGGATAATACCTTAATCAACCACCTTGAGTCTGAGTGTAGGACACATGGACCAACGCATTCTTGAATAGCGTCGTTACTAAGTCTACATACATAGTCATTCTTTTAATTTCATGGAGTCCGTCTCACGAGTCTTGTCTAACATAAGTGTAAGGTTTCCCAACTGTTTTCAAATTCAATTTTGTGTAAATACACACATTTTCTTCATATGTAAAAAAGATTTTTGTCTTTCAAAGAATATTTCAAATGACATTTTTTTCAATTCAAAATCAAGTGTTTTCAAACTACACTAACTGCTAACACTATATTCTTTTTGAAAATTGTAAATAAAACTCTCAAGAATTTTTCAAAATAAAAATGAGATTTTTTTCTTATACATACCATCAAACTCAATTTTTTTTGTAACTAAACCGTTTTCCACAATCAAATCCAACCTCATCTATTTCTTTCTTGTAAAGAGAAAATTCTTTTCCAACTCAAAATAACAACCTCTCCCGTTTTCAAACCGAGAAATTCAAAAAATCAACGAAAATCTAAAAGAAAAAGAATCAAATTTAAAATGAAAAGTTTTTTGAAATTCAAACGAGATAATAACATCTCACTCAAACCACCAACGATCTAACTCAATCAACTTCAAGCAATCAAACGAGATAATTGGGTCTCCGTTTTTTTAAAGATAAAAGATCTTTTCGAAATCTACCCTTCCGTAGTTCATTTCCGAACTACGTCGCCCTGATTCCCGAAAGGGATACGTAGGCAATCCTCACGGATGCGAGCACCACCCTTCAAACCTTGTCGATATACACAACCATTCAAATTTTGTTTATATACACGAATTTTCAAACTCTTGCAACACACAATCTTTTAATTTTGTCAATATATTCAACCTTGTACAAAGTTTTGTAAATGTACACAAACTTTATTTCTCTAATTTTGTAAATATCACCACTTTTTCAAATATCAAAGTTTTCGAATTTGTAAATTCCAAAAATCGAAAAAAATCTATCAATTCAAATATGAATAAAAGAATACTCCCGAAACATACTTGTAAATAAGTTTTGTCGTTTCATCTCCCACAATCAATTAAACTAATTTTCTTTTACGAATAAACCGTCTCCCTTTCTCAACTTGTAGGTCAACACTTTGGCTCCGACCCGGGTCTAAATTAGTCCGAAAATCGCCTGTTTGGGAGTCACTCGAACAACCATCTGACATGGCAGACGCTCGAACAACCATCTGACATTGCAGACGCTCAAGGGAGCAACGATAATGACAACCGGATTAACTCCCACTTAGATGCGATGAGCGAATTGAAAGTGAGAATGCAAATTATATTGGACAGTCAGGATACGGTTGAGCAAACAATCCTTGACATGCAACGAGAGCATAGTTTGAAACTGTCCTTACCCTGCAACAAAAATTCCCTTCAACCTAGACAACATAGGGAGTTTTCCCCAATCAACATGAGCTACTCCAGAGCCTTTTCCAGGCTAACAAAAGCCAACTTGATCAAACCTCTAGCTCCAAAACCAGCTCCAAAGAAACCTTACCCTAGTTACAATCCTAACGAGCACAACAATTTCCATCAAAGCACGGGTCACAACATAGAAATTCGTGGAGCACTGAAGCACACGATCCAAGATCTAATCGATCAAGGGAAACTTGTGATCAACCGGAATGAGAACCCTAACATCACAAAGATTCCACCACCAAACCACAAAGAGCCAACTTCAATCAATGTCATTACAGTGGTGTCATTAGAAGAAGATCCCATTGAGAAAATTTCCTACTTTAAACCCTATTATGGCGAGACGATTCTGAATGAAGAGGAAGTTCACTCAATGCAATCTATGACCAACTCCAACGAACAACCGTTCTACCCTCCTATTGGACCCAAGGTCATTAGAGATCACAACCTAGATTGGGGAGCGAGTGAAAAAGGTGATGAGTACACTCTCCCAGAACTGAACCTGCTCCCTAAGTTTCGATAACCTAAAGGTTTCTCATTCCCACCAACCGACAAGTTTACCAGAAAAGAGGATGCTCAAGTCCATCTCATCAAATGCTTTCAGAAATTGACAATCCTTGGAATTTCGGAAGAAAACTCTCCACCTCTATTCGGTACGAGTCTGGATGGCCCAGCTCTGAAATGCTTCTATCATTTGAAAGCATGTTGTAGATGCTCGTGGCCAAATTTGTGTGCGGTATTCCTTGGGTGGGCGCGATTCAATCAACAAACCGATCTAGAAAAGATAAAGTTGAAGGACATAAGCCATGGGGCATATGAATCATTCTCTGACTATTGTTCAAGGTGGGTGCACCAAAGTAAGAAGACATTTTCCCCACCATCCGAGAAACAAACTCTACTGATGATAGCCTCGGGATTGAATCCTCAATACTTTAGCCAAATTGGGCAATTGCCTTACTCGACCATGAAAGACATGGAGAGCTATGGCTATGAGCTCGATGTCCTCGAGCTGCAGAGAATTTGGCAATCAAATCAACATGATCAACCACCCCGAACTTATCGTGAAGTTTTGTGCGGAAACCCTCGGTCTATTGTCCTATCTCAACCTTTAGGACAAGCTTTTGAAGAGTTAAATAAATGTGGGTTGATATCTCCTCTCCCGCCACCAACTCAACCATATTGTTGTGATCTCGGCTGTTTGAGATTCCGCCCTTACTGCCAATGTTGTGGCCATGATATCGACGACTGCCTGAAGCTCCACCGCAAGGTTCAAGACCTGATCGACTCCAAGGTCATCGACCTCTAAAGCTTCATCAACGTCCAACCTACCATCACCTAGCTAATTAGGAATAACGTAGATAGAGAAAGACTACGCGAGGCCCGAATCCCCAAGTCAATGTTCCTACAACATTTGATGCATTTTGCACTCTTTGTAACATAGTTTGGGGTTACGTAGACATTCTACCAGTGGATGTGGCCACGGATAAACTCTTGTAAAATAAATAAATAAAAAATTCTCTCGCACAAGAACTATATTGGGTCTGATTCTCCAAATCACATGCACGTCAACACCACAAACAAGAACGAACTTCCAAAGTTCATTCACATAAGGAGATATGTAGGCAACCCAACTAAGGGTTTGGCCCAAACTAAGTCTATTGAAGTGATTATCTATTTTGCAGGAATGTACCTAACTTTCGCCTCGACAGGGAGATAATTCTACCCTTTTTCTCTTGTACCTTTTTGTATATATAATCAAATTTTGATTGGGAAATGAAATGACAAAATCTCGAATGGGAGAATTTTAAATTGTACATAACAAATGGCGACCAATCAAACCAAACAATGCGACAAAATTGTTTTCAAAAGACGCGCAGAGTGAGACAGACAAGTTTTGAGTCTTGTTCATCCAATATTTTTGTGTAAATATTGATTTCATTCTTTATGCTTTGTTTATAGGGGCAATCTCCCGAAAAAGCTCCTTTGACTTGTGGTTGATAGTAGCCGATCCTAGTCCACCTCGACCCCCACAAAATGACCAACACCACCAAAAGAAACAAGAAATCCCAAACCCGCCATGAACGCGAGAACCCACCACCAATCCCTACCTTCCAACCCCAAACTCTTCACATGATGGATAAGATGGGTTACACCTCTGGAAGTGGCCTCGGGAGACAAGGCGAGGGAATCAAATGCCCAATTGAGGTCACCAACAAACAGAACAAACATGGCCTTGGATACAACCCAAGTGATGAAACCTCAACAACCAAAAAAGCCAAAAAGCCGCCCCTAACCTTCAATGGCCAATTCGTGCTGCAAGGAGAGAGCGAACCCTATTTTGAATTTCCAGAACCCTGGTTTGATGAGAAAAAGCGAGAAAGGCTTCCGGGACTTGAGACATTCTTTGCTGAGGCGTCCAATGAGGATTCGATTAGGAGTTGGTTTGTGAAAGACCAACAAGCCGAAGGAAGCCGAGATTGGGTGGAAACCATGTGTGGCAAAGCGATGAGGCGCTTATTCGAGTCTGAGCTGAACGACGAGGTAGATAACGACTCCACTACCTTAATCAAAGTCGCAAGAGACCACGTGCAACATGAGAGAAGTTTGGAGCACCAATCCAAGAGCAAAGCTACCGAACTAGGCTATCTCAGAGGAAACTCCATCCCCAAACCTACCGTCCAACCAAGCCTCGACTCCCCTGCCAACTCGGACGGTTACGAAACTGACAGTTCCTCATCCGACCAATCGTCCCTTACTACCCAATCTGACATTTCTAATGATGAAAACATTGTGTATAAATTAATATCCGAGTATGTTTGCATAAATGACATTGCATCTGATCATGACGCATCTTCTGACACCGAGTCCATAGATCTTCCCAAATCATGCATGACTACCATAGGAGAGCCCATCATTGTAAATATAGGGTCACATGATGACGTTAGAGGAGTCAAAATAGGCCCATCCCTGTCCCCACAAGAGAGTTTTGCATTCATCGCATTGTTAAAAGAGTACATAGATGTCTTTGCATGGTCCTACGCCGATATTTCAGGGCTCGATCAACAAATCGGTGCACCGAATTCCGCTGCTGCCAGAATGCAAACCGAAGCAGCAACGACTTCGCCGAATGAAGCCAGAGGTAAGCCTCAAAGTCAAGGAAGAGATTGAGAAGCAACTCAAGGCGAATTTCATCAAAGCCATCAAACATCAAGATTGGCTCGCCAACATAGTGATTGTGCCAAAGAAAAGGGAAAAGGTCCGGGCATGTATCGACTACAGAGATCTCAATGCAGCATCACTAAAAGATTGCTTTCCACTACCTCATATTGATGATTTGGTTGACAACACTGTCGGACACGCTATGTTCTCATTCATGGACGGATTTTCCGGATACAACCAAATTCTCATGGCGGAAGAAGATATGAACAAAACCTCATTCATCACCCCGTGGGGTACCTACTGCTATCGAGTCATGCCGTTTGGGCTGAAGAACGCCGACGCCACCTACCAAAGGGCTGCGACGACTATTTTGCACGATCTGATCCACGACATCGTCGATGTCTACGTTGATGACATGATCGTTAAGAGTGGAGACCGCCAGGGGCATCTCCTAGCATTGAGAACTTTCTTTGATACGATAAGAAAGTACAACTTGAGACTGAACCCGCAGAAGTGTGTGTTTGGAGTAACCTCGGGAAAGCTGCTTGGTTTTGTCGTGAGCCAGGATGGGATCAAAGTGGATTCTGAGAAAACAAAAGGAATCATCGAACTGCCACCTCCGAGAACAGAAAAAGAAATCAGGGGTTTTCTGGGTCGAATCCAGTACATCAACCGATTCATATCTCAACTCACGACCAAATGTGAGCCTATCTTCAAATTGATGAGAAAGAAGTCTCCAAAGAATGGAATGACGAATGCCAAAAAGCGTTCGACTCAATGAAGGAGTATCTTGCCAATCCACCAGTTCTAATGCCGCCTAGACCAGATGAACCACTAATTTTGTATTCAACGGTAACCGAAACTGGCATGGGGGCATTGTTGGCACAATACCAAGAAGGGTCCAAGAAAGAGGTAGCCATCTAATACCTGAGTAAGAAATTCCCTGAGTATGAAACCGAATACTCTCCTTTGGAAAGAACTTGCATCTCCCTGGTATACACTACGAAGAAATTGAGGCACCACCTCCAAGTTCACACGACATATTTGGTCTCGAGACTCAATCCGATCAAGCACCTTTTTGACAAGCCGATACTCAGTGAGAGGCTTGTAAGGTGGCATGCCATCCTGTCTGAATTCGACATCCATTGCATGAGCCAGAAATCCGTAAAGGAAGGGGCAATCTTAGAAGTTGTAGCAGAAGGGCCCATTTTAGGAGATGAGTACGATGATTCTTTCCCAGACGAACATATTCACACCATTGATGTGCCGAAATGGAAAATGTATTTCGACGGAGCTTCCAACAGAAGGGGCAATGGGGCAGGAGTCTTGTTGGTAGACCCTGATGGCCTTCACATACCCTTTGCAGTTAAACTTGACTTTCCTACCACAAACAACACTGCAGAATATGAGGCATGTGAGTATGGTGTCAAAGCTGCCCTCGCGGCAGGGGCAAAACACTTGACGGTCTATGGTGACTCTAACTTGATCATATCTCAAACAATTAGAGTTTGGAAAGTCAGAGAACAAAGACTCCAACTGTATATTGAGTGCCTCCAACGATTAATTCCTCTCTTCGAGGACATCGACTTCAAACATCTCCCACGTGAACAAAATTGTTTCACCGATGCTCTGGCAAATTTAGCAGTGAATCTCACTTGGGAGGCCAGAATCAAAGTTCAATCGATAGTGCTCGAAGAAAGGCAGAGTCCTGCAATTTGGTTCGACGAGTTCATCGCCGCCATAACTGAAGAATAAGATAATATGCCTTGGTACGCGAATATCCAAAGATACGTCGAAAATCAAACTTATCCACCCGAAAGCTCAAGAAAGGATCAATTAGCTATTAGACAGCTCGCCTCTCAATTCGCTGTCATGGGAGGAAAATTGTACCACAAGGGATTGGATGGGGTCCCTCAGCTTTACGTAAGCAGGTCAGAAACGGGGGAATCCTTGCAAAGAATGGGGGAATGCGGCCCTCATATGAATGGGGGAATGCTTGCAAAGAATATCGCCCGCGCTGGCTACTATTGGACGACAATGCAAAGTGATTGCTACCACTTTGTTCGCACTTGTAAGAAGTGTCAGATTTTCTCAAATCTCACTACGTCAAAAATAGGCTAAGAGAACGGTTCATCTAAAGCTAAGACCGTTCTCTAGACGACTGTACTGAAAGGCTAAGAGAACGGTTTATATCCTTTCAGAACGGTTTTTCTAAAAACCGTTCTGAAAGATCTTTAAGAACGGTTTTTCAGAAAACCATCCTCAAAAGTGGAAGGCTTACAAAACGGTTTTTTGCAAAACCGTTCTTATATGTAACCATTTTTAAAAAAAAAATCAAAATTTTCTTTTTTCTCAACCCAGATACAACACCCAACAACAACAACAAAGAGCACCAACAACAATAGCAACAATAGTAGAAAAATGGGATACAACTCCCATCAAAATCTTGTTCATAAGAAAATCTAAAAACAGTTACACCACAAATTTTGCGGAAAAATCTCGAACCAAACATAGAACCTAACACTAGTTTAATATCTCGCAAATCTTGTGGCCATACATCTTCTTCTTCATCTTCCAACTTTAAATCTGCATTTTGTTCCTCAACTTCTTTGCGTTCTAACCACACGAAAAAATCAAAGCAATACAATAATTAGGACGAGAAATACAATAGAAAAATAAAATAATCGATGCGATGAAAACACAGATCGACGCAAAATTGATTGATAAACAAAAAAGAAAAAACCACACAGATTGAAGCATAAGAATAATAAAAAAAAAAGTTGGATAAAAAATAGATCTAAATACTAATTAAATTCGATATTAAATAAAAGGTAGATCTGAAAACAAAATTTGAAATTACTTAGATAGATATGAAAACCCCAAATTAAAAGTAGATCTGAAAAAAAAAACCAAATTAAGTTTTTTTCCAAAAACATACAAATTTCTAGAAACTTAAAACAAACAAAAAAACTTACCAGTGTGGACGACGACGGTGCGGTAGGATCAATAGATAGTCGGAGGGCGCGAGCAAGGCGCAGACAGTAAGGTAGGAATCAATCGACCGTCGGAGGACGCGAGCAACGCGATGAGGAGAAAATGATGAGTTGATGATGGTGAAGGAGAAGAAATTAGAGAGAGAGAGAGAGGATAATGGTAATTAGAAGAATGAGAATATGAATTGATGATGGAAGTTACGGAGTAGAAGAAGATAAGAGAAGAGAGGAGAAGAAATGAGGAGCAGAGAGAGGAAATCAGAGAATAAGGGCGGAAATAACGAAGTGAGGGGGGGTTTGGGTTTTTATTTTTTATTTTTTTTCCTGTGTGTTTATAAGAACGGTTATTAACCAAAACCGTTTTGTAAGGAAGATCTATTAGAACGGTTTTTCTCCAAACCGCTCTCTTATATTTGGTCTTTTTTTTCACCATATCTAACAGAACGGTTTTTCCAAGAACCGTTCTCTAAAGTGTAATTTTTTTTAAATCTTTTTCCCATAAAATACGTTTAAGAACTGTTTTAAAAGAACCGTTCTCTTATACTATAAGAGATCGATTTCGAAAAATTCCGTTCTCTTACGGGGGTTCTCGAAGCCCAATTTTGACGTAGTGTCTCAACCAAATGCCTCCAGTGTCTTTGCACAATATGACATCACCATGGCCCTTCTCAATATGTGGAATCGACATCATCGGTCAAATCCATCCACAGGCATCAAATGGCCACCAATACATTTTGGTTGCAATCGACTATTTATACAAATGGATCGAGGCCGCTTCCTTTTCAAAACTGGGGGCAAGAGAAGTTTCCAAGTTTGTCATGCACAATATCGTCTGCCGATATGGGTTGCCGTACGAGATCATTTCTGATGATGGCTCGCAGTTCAACGGGCACATGGAAGAAACTTTGGCCAAGTACAAGATCAAGCATCATCAATATTCTCCATACCGTCCCCAAACGAACGGTGTTGTGGAAGCGGCGAATAAGATGATCAAGACCATCATTTCTAAGACGACTGAAAAAGCCCGATATTGGCATGAGTAACTACCTTACGCACTGTGGGGATATATGACATCCATTCGCACACCTGCACAACGCCTTATTGTTCATTGATCACCCGAATCAAGGCAATCTTGTTATAAATGGAAGTAGTTTCTGGCTGAAAATTGTAACATTAATAAAAAATCTACATAAGTTTTTTGTGAGATTTCAAATATTGACATGAACTATGAGATTCCAAATTCCAAAACAAATTCTCATCAAAGAGTTTTGAGGTTAGGTGTAGTATGTACCACACACATAAAAAAAAAAAAAAAAAAAAAAAAAAAAAAAAAAAGCTACTTGTCAAACTCGTACTAATATTCACCCTTAATAGGTTGTACAAATTTTTTTTGAACAATGTCAATTGAAGTGAGTATCCAATAACCGAAGGAAAGCAAAAGTTGGTCGGGTTATGGCTCAATTGACTATGGTAATTAATAAATAACTATAATAAAAATAGTAAAGGCTAAATGCCAAAGAGAATAGATCCAACTTTAGGAATCCCATGACATGGTTTAATATGTTTTTGATCAAAGGGAATGGTCATGTGCGGATGTTCTTTCTACGCTGACAAAGCCCAATCACTTACGTGATAGGTATTTTTTCAAGGGAGAGACCCAATTTCTTAGAGGATGTGGAACTTCTTGAAGGTCTCAAGGTTGAAGGCTTAAGACTATAGAGTGGTGGTTGTGCCCAACGAGGCACGCACATCAGGAAGGCATGAAATATCCATCACTAGTGCACTTAGTAAATTCATAATTGGATCTCTAATGTTGTTGTTTGTATCTAGTGCCTACAAATGACATGGATTTGGCTTTTCATTAATGTCTCCTTTCGACGTATTTTTTAGGTTTCTAAAATAAAATAAGATAACTCGGAAACTCTGATAATATAAATAACCATTTATATTAAAGTTATTAACCCTAATATAAATATGGTATGTTCACTTACCCAACATCTGATCAACGAATATTGCAGCATACTAAACACATGAGGATTATCCAAGCAAGAGATTGAGTAGCCAACTTGGTCACTAATATGAATTAGACCAAGTTGTCTCTCAATAGATCCTGAAATTTCATAACAATTATCAAATAAAGAATGCAACCCCAAATTATTTAAGATACAATAAAAATAAATGGAAAAAATTTCATTGAAAATAAAAGACAAACAAAGACTTTGCACATGCCTGACTCCACACTATAGTGCAGAAGAGGATCAACGAGGAGATGAACAAGATCTTCATCAGACGCGCTTACAACGATATGATCGAACCATGTCGTGCATAAGCCTCAGAATAACTCCTAACTGTGTTTTAGAATCTGAATCAGATAACATTTTATAACTTAGTTCCAAAATTATAGAAAAAGAATAATAATAATTAGATTAATAAAGCAAATATTGGTTTTCTATGTCTATATGTGGAACTACAACCTGAAAATATATATAAAAAAACAAAAAATTAAACAACTAAGTACTTAATTATCTCTCATCATTGTGCATAAAGCATCACTAGGATCAAACATACGTGCTGAAACTAGCAGGCAAATACGTAAGTAGACACTACAATATTATAGTTGATTATAAATTATTGCAAGCAATAGTTAATATCTTCTGTCATATTTTTGCAAGTCAGAATATCATTACAAAGTTTCTTTTATTTACATTAGGAAGAAATAAAAAAAAAATGGATAAAGAGATGAGTTTGAACCGAAGAGTGATGCTAGTATTGTGAATTTACATCAAGTACAACAGAAAAAGAATATGTGCAAAAGTCATATTGCGATAAGGGTAGTTATAAGGTGTAGCTATTGCAGCAAAATGTATTCACAACAATAAAGAAGAGCATTGCGATGTTAAAAATTGAAACTATGCCATTAAAAAAGAAGCAATGATATATGTAATCCTTCAGTTATGGTGGTGTGATGTTACAATGAAGGTGTATGAATGACTCAAACGGTAGACGACATCGAGATTTAACATGGCAGTACAAAATTCTGGATATCTGGTCTAATGGAAACTATGATGGAAGGGGGGAAGCACCCTCACAGAGGAAATGACCATAGCTAGTTGGAACATACGAGAGATGAACCTCTCTCCTAATCTGGTCTCCTAAACAGGCTCAGGGAAAGGGGGGAAAACATGAATGCACAAAACTTCTACTATATGATTAGCTTTGGTGGGGAAAAAAACAGATGACAAAGGTGGAGAAATAAAATAAAAAATGACAGAAACTAATACCCTTCAAACTAAAACAAAACAACATAATAAAGCGGGGGGTAAACTTTAGGGTCAAAAATACGGAAAATTTTGGCAACAAAGAAACAGGCGCAAATAGATTTGTCCGCATAAATTGTTACAGCTAGTTAGCTACAAACATTGTATAACGAGTAAAGAGACTGACAATACAGTCTAAGCACAACCTCTTATCACTATATTACATTATTCACTGCGCCTTCAGATACTGTACAGCACAGTGATTCACCAAGAACAACGCATTTTACTTTCCCTGATGTTTAAGAAGACAAGGAAGCCCTTCTTTTCATCAGTCTTGACACTAGTGAAATTGGTATCAAAGGGGATAAATCCACCTCAAACAGATGAGTTATTCCCTCAATACCATATCAATATCAAAAGCAACACCCATAACGGTTAATCCCAAGACACTACCAACACAAATTCAGTCATGTTACATAATCTACTGAACCTTCAGCCAGTGAAATCAACAAGAACAAAACATATCTACTTCCCTTGAAGTGGGCCTAGTTGCGGGATGTTTAAACAAACCCTTGCTTTTTCATCTTGTTTTAAATCGGTGGCACCAAAGAAGTAAACCCATAACGAAGAGCAACCTTAACCCTATATCAAAATTGGAAGAAACAAAGAAAAAGCCTCTCAAATTCATATGTTCCACAGTACAGCATGAACCTCAGATAATGAATTTAAAATGTAACAAACACATTAACTCAAACATTGTAGAGAGTAGTTAGAAGCTTACTGGAAAAGTAAGCAGCCAAAAGATTAATGAAGCCTGTGTTCAAACTCTGGAACTTGTTCAAGCGCGACAGAACCAACTCTTGCAAATTGCAAGGCAGGCTGTGCAACGTCGGAAGCACCTCCATTACATGGGGCTTATGAATTAACAATTGTTG
This sequence comes from Spergularia marina, assembly GCA_963680865.1. NCBI lineage: Eukaryota > Viridiplantae > Streptophyta > Magnoliopsida > Caryophyllales > Caryophyllaceae > Spergularia > Spergularia marina. The sequence goes on along the minus strand of OY804557.1, from coordinate 7,879,173 downwards.
AATATGTTATTACCACAAACAAACCAGAAAGTAAGTCACCAAAACCTAAATCGAATCGAACTGGAAAACTGAAGGAGATAAAGAATCAATTTCACATTTTAATTTAAGAAGATACTGCAATTTCTGCTCCAATGCCTTAATCCACACCCCAATAGCTCAGTGGTACGAATTGTGCCAGCCAGCAAAAAAAAAATTACCCAAGGACTAGCGGTAGTGGCGACGATGGGCCCAAGCTCCTCTGTTATCTTGTTCCCCACCGAGAGCTTCTGTGTCACCACCACCGTATCTATGAGTAGCATCGAGTACCCTTACACCTCGAGTGATACGACAACTTTCCTACCAACAGTGAGTGGTGTGTCCTGGCTCACTCCCATCATTAGGTAGGAACTCTTTCCCCGACCCCATTACAAGTTGATTCAAGAGCTGCTCTCCACCCTCCTCCTCAATAACAAATCGGGCGGCTTTCTCGGCATCCGATAGTTTGTTGTCGGGCTTGAGTTGATGAATCGCAGCCTTCCGAGCTTTAACAAGAATTTCGTAATTGTTCAAGAGCTGGACATTCAGCTTAGTGAATAGAGTTCTTCCCAAAATTGACAAAGTTGACAAACTCCCAATTCTTAAACCTAACATTGTTGGATTTTTACAGTAATGAGGCAGCTAGATCCATGGTTCCATGGTAGTCAACATTAGGGTGTGGTGTATGTTGACACAATAAGAACAAGTAAGAGAAACAATACAATGAATATAGTCATTTGTATTGATATCACTTGGTGGTTATTTGGAAGTTACCTTTGGTAGTTATTTGGAAGTTATTCTCTACAAACCAAGGGACATGTGTCTTCTTTAGAGGCATGACATTCCAAGTATGACATGTGTTCTTTTGCATGTGTGACATGTATCTCACTAACGGGTTGAATCTTTCTCTATAAATAGGAGTTTCTCCTATCATGGATGGTATGAAAAATCAAGATGAAAAATGAGATTTTTCATATAGGAAACACATTCTATAGACAAATTCTTGCAAACTTTTGTCCATAGGAAAACACCAAAGGAAAACCACAATTTGTTTCTATTGATTATTATACTAAAAGCAAGTATAATAATTCTTGATTCTTCTTTGTATCTCAAAAGTGGATTTCGTGATACCTGCTGCTCTTGTAAGGGTCGAAATACACCAAACATGTTACCATGGGTTATGGTTTTGATGCGGGATACGGGTAAAAAGTAACAAATGGAGAGAATCTTAAAGTATCAGTTTCACATGTTTCAACGCCGTGTTAAAGAGACTAACGCAAGTGTGAAAAGGAAGTGAAATCTAAGTTTTGGTACGTGTTATATGTATAAGTTACATACATATAAAAGGTATGTCAATGTTTTAATTTTATTTTGGTTGTACCAATTCGGTTTTTGAATGATAGTAGAATCTCTCAAGAATTTGGTGTAATGCATGATATAAAAGGTTAATATCATGTAATAAGTTATGTGTTTGCTGACCATTAATTAATATGGTGATTTGGTAGACATAAGTTTATGTATTTAGTTTCAAAGCCAAGTAAAATTCATATGAAATGCGTGTAAAATCTATTTTTAGATGACTCATATTGAATGAAGATGGCTTGTTAGAAACTGAATGAAATTCTTTGTATGGTAAAGTATAAAGAGGTTATGTCTATTGTTTTATCTCGTATTGATAAAGATTACACAAGTTGTAATTTTTGTCCATTTGTGAAATTGGACATGGAAATGATGCTAATTGTGCAAATAGTATTTTTGCGGTATCAAGCAAGAAAATAAAAACATGTTATAATTTGCTCGATATTTTGATAAGTTTATCAAATCCGTACATTGCTTGTGGGGGAGGTAACTTAGTGAAAATAAGTTAATCATGATTTCTAATAATTAGTAGAATAATTTTATTGAGTTGGTGTAAGGTTTTATAAGGCAATGTTGTCACTTTTTATGGTTGGTTAATCGTTTGACCATGAATGAAATTTATTGTCGGTTTTAATAAATCCACCAAACATGTTACCATGGGTTATGGTTTTATAAATTATGGTTAGAATTATGTTTTAATTTATATCTTTAATAGACACAAAAGATATCTTGAAGGCAAACTGTTTGATTTTTATCTTAATTGGACATAAAAGATATGTTAGACTAAATAGTTGGAACTTTAAGAATTATTTTTATGTTCAGAATTGGCAAATTCTTAATAATGCATTTCTTGGGTTTTAAGAAATGTGGGTTATTGATTTATAATTCTAACATGATTATGAAAGTTGTAGTTTTTGCTTCAGTCAAGTAGTAATAAACTATGTGAGTACATTTTACTTAAATTAATTTAAGTAAAGAAAAATTTAATCTAGAATAAATAATCGTTGGTATACAATGTGAATACGCAAAATATGTGTTAAGACAATTTAAATGTGGATTAAAATTTTTATTTGACATGCAAGTCCAAGGATGGTCATTATTGGTTAACACTGTTTAAAGTCAACAAGGGACTTGTTGGACAAATGTTGTGGGATGGCCCAATCTTAATCACAACTAAGGGAATCTTAACTTAACGCTTAATATGACATTAAGTCTTAAGTTCAACAAGATTAAATCTCTTACTTGATGATTGGAAACACTAAATCAAATGTTATCCCAAAAGTTAATAGTGTTTCGGTCTTGTGATGATTTAGGAAGGTTGATTGTTTCTTAATAGGTCTCTTGGATATATGCTTGATTACAAGAGCATAATTTTTTCATTAAGAGATCTACCTATACAAGTGCGAAGTTTGGCCGCTTCAAGAAGTCAAGGGGGCATGACTTTGATGCACTTATGAATGGATATGGACACATGGCCCGTAACGTGTCAAGTATAATAGAAACATGCAATTAATCTTATGTGGATAGCATCTTCAAGATTTCACTATGTATTACTTTGGTTCAATCGTTTAGACACCATTGGAATACGAATTCTTGGAATGTGTATTATACTAAGTGCAAGTTCAAGTCTTAGTACACTTTCATTTATGCGTAGGATTGTAAGTGTTAAATTGATGTTGTGTTATTTAGCTATTTTGAAACTACTCTAAATGGGGCAGGATTGTTGGATTTTTAGAGTAATGAGACAGCTATATCCATGGTTCCATGGTAGTCAACATTAGGGTGTGGTGTATGTTGACACAATGAGAACAAGTAAGAGAAATAATACAATGAATATAGTCATTTGTATTGATATCACTTGGTGGTTATTTGGAAGTTACCATTGGTAGTTATTTGGAAGTTATTCTCTACAAACCAAGGGACATGTGTCTTCGTTAAAGGCATGACATTCCAAGTATAACATGTGTTCTTTTGCATGTGTGACATGTGCCTCACTAAAGGGGTGAATCTTTCTCCATAAATAGGAGTTTCTCCTATCATGGATGGTATGAAAAATCAAGATGAAAAATGAGATTTTTCACATAGGAAACACCTTCTATAGACAAAGTCTTGCAAACTTTCGTCCATAGGAAAACACCAAAGGAAAACCACAATTTGTTTCTATTGATTATTATACTAAGAGCAAGTATAGTAATTGCTGAATCTTCTTATTATCTTAAAAGTGGATTTCGTGATACTCGCTGCTCTCGTAAGGGTCGAAATACTACTTTTAGGAAAGTGCTACACGCCTAGAAGATTGTATCCCCAAGTCATCCATATCGTTGTTGCGATTCAATTTGCTTGTAACCCTTAACAAACTTGAGATTGATTACCCCATACTCAACAGTGAAGAGAACAGGCTGCAACTTTTCGCATGACTGGAATCGATCTTGATTAAGCACGTCTTACAAGAGTTCCTGAGAAATCGTCTCACCCGTAGCCGTTGGCGTATCTATTTTTGATACTATCTTGGTTAACAAAGTAACTAGTTGACTAGATGTGCTAATCAGGTTTCGCACAGTGGTATTCAGGGTTTTCTCCTCATACGCTACTATTTTTTCCTCAGTTGTCAACTTCACCATTTTTTAACTATTTTTGGTAAAAAAGAAATGTGCTAAAAAACCCCAGTTAGGAGGTCCCTTTTTTGGGTAAAGAAAGGGCTAAAACCTTTAGTTTGAGGGCGGAAAGCCAGAAACGTGGTATGATTTGTGTTAGAACTTAGAAAGTCCTTTGAGATTATGTAATTGGATCAAGGAGAGAGGACTTGGGCCTTATTTAATTTATTCTCTTGTCTTAACTTCTTTTCTTTCATCACTTGCTCGACATCATCTACTTCTCTTTTCCATTTCACAAGGTGAAACGCCCGTGCGTTGCACGGGACACTTTATCATAATCGCTTATTCTTATTTATTAAGTTATTCTTAAAATAAATAAGTAAACCATGATAACTAATTAAATGTTTGTTAGTTAAAGTGTCTCTTAATCACACTCAATCGTCATTGTCATTTGTATGGAGTAATACTTGATCTTTAAAATATATTCTTTTTTTGTTTATCTTTAAATCATTTTTCATAAAAATCTTAAACTTGTCAACATATCTCTACCAAAATCATACTTAACTGTTCAAAAGTACTCCCTCCGTCCCAGTTCAAACGCCCCATACTCCATTTCGGGACGTCCCACTTCAAACACCCCATCTATTTTGGGACATATTTCTCTCTCCTACTTTTATTTAATTATTACACCTTCTCTCACATTATCTCTCATACTTTTATTAATCCTCACATTCTCTCTCCTCCTTTTACCCCACTCAACTTATTATATCAATTTTTCTTATTCCACTACAAAAACGCCTTGGGGCGTTTGATCTGAGACGGAGGGAGTATGTGTAAATGGATCTTATATTGTAATACATTTTAACACGAACTCAATGATACATGTATCGTAATATTTTTATATATGTAACCCGAGTTATAACAGTTTATTTTATGTTTCATGTTGATAACTTTATTACGTAAGAGTTTTACAAATATTGAACTCTCTTCACATGCATTTCTTAATGTTTAATGTGGATTTTCTTAATATGTATTTTATGTCAGAGTTTAACATATCCTGGACTCTCTTTGTGCATTTTTTGACCTCCCGATGCTCTCAATGCGCTCTACATTATTAGCTTCTTAACTTTTCAAAAGTATGTGTAAATGGATCTTATATTGACATACATTTCGACACAAACTTAATGATACATGGATTGTAATATTCTATTAAGAAATGCATGCGAAGAGAGTTCAATATTTGTAAAACTCTTACGTAATAAAGTTATCAATATGAAACATAATATAAACTGTTATAACAATGGTTAAGTATATCAAAATATTACGATATATGTATCATTGAGTTCGCGTCAAAATGTATTTTAATATAAGATCCATTTACACATACTTTTGAAAAGTTAAGTATGATTTTGGTAGAGATATGTTAACAAGTTTAAGATTTTTCTTAACTTTTCAAAAGTATGTGTAAATGGATCTTATATTGACATACGTGTCAACACGAACTTAATGATACATGTATTGTAATATTCAGATATGTGTAGCCCGAGTTATATCTGTTTATCTCATGTTTCATGTTGATAACTTTATTACATAAGAGTTTTACAAATATTGAACTCTGTGTGTGCATTTTTTAATGTTTTACACGAACTTAATGATACACAAGTAATGAACATCTGGTGAAATTGAATCAACATGAAACGAAATATTCTTATAGCTATGACCCGATGAACATGCAACTTTTAAATGAATGTTCATATACATTAACATATGTTCATTAGTTTTGGATGGTATGTCAATCCAATCAAAGTTGAATGTTCATCTTATTTAATTTAATAAATGCTCATTCAATCTCAATTAAATGTTTATCCAATGTAATACATTAATGCTCATCCTATTTAATCTGAATTTTCATCAAGTTTAATCCCAGAAATACAAAAGTGCACCAACGAAAAACAACTAACTGCGGCAACAAGGGGAGGTTGCCGTCAACGGATCCTTTGTTTGCCTCGAGTCGGAGAAGACACGCAGATCGTAGGGACAGAAATACTTGGGGCAGATGATAATGTCGTCGTCAATGTGTGTCGGTGGTGGCTGGGCAGTGTTAGAGGTGGCCGAAGGTGGTGGGGGTAGAGGGATGGTGATGAGAGAGATTGGACAAAGAAATGGGGTTAGTGGGTTTGACTGTCGAAGGTTTGGAGGGGAAACAAATAAGTTGCCTATTTCTTAAATCTGGCTCAAAATTACGCATATGCCATTAATGACGCGGGTTAGTTTTCAGCCATCAGATTTGCTTTACTCTACGGTTGAGATTGGTTCCTAAGTTCCTACATACATAATGTTTCTATCAGAACCTAAATTATAATTAGATTTCTTTGATCACTGGCTTGATGTTAATTATAATTATTAATTAAGTATTAACCAGTTTAATCAAAATAATTTTAATAAAAATTCACATCTACTTGTATTGAACAAATTAGGACTTCTTTGATTCAATTTATTTTTGTGGAAATAAACTTGTCTCAACTGAGCTGAACTTATCTGAATTTAACTGATCTGAACTGAATATTTTGAGTCCAATTATGAGCCTTTATAATTTATTTAAACCTTGTTAATATTAGACTCATATGATACGTACCGTCAATACCTTTATTTTTATACTTGAATTGACATAAAAAATTAACTTATGCCACAACTTATACGCCATTAAAGTTATACTTGAATTGACATCAAAAAGTCGCCTGAAATGAATTTAAGTGAACTGAACTGAACTTACTTGAACTGAAATGAATACCACAAAAAATAAGTTGAATCAAACTGAGCCTTAATCAATAAAGCTACCTTTTCAGCTTACATCTATTTGCTCACCAATTAGGTCATGTTCTCTTCAACTTAATTTTTCAATCTTCAGCTCAGTTCAGTTCAGTTCAGTTCAGTTCAGTTCAGTTAAATTCAGTTCAGTCCAGTTCAGAAAAATTCAGTTCAGCTCAGTTCAGTTCAGCCAAAATTTAGGTGAAGAGAACAGGACCTTACAGGTAGATAGTTATCACAGCTACAATAAGTTGTTCAACTTTCAACTACCTACACCACTAAATTTTGCCGAGCACGTGGAGAACGGACCGAGTCGATTAGTATATTTAGTTTCAATTTTTTTGGTGGTGTTAAATGCACCCTATGTTAAATTTTTTTTTTAATATACACCATTTGACTTTTCTTCGCCATTTCATTCTTTCATAATGATCAAGATTCAACAACGGTACCATGGAGTTCAATCTTAAATAATTGGAGTCAAGATGAAGTCGAAACAAAGTACTCAAACTCTATATTAGACTCAATAATAATTATCATAATAGTAGTTGATAGTAGTACTTGAGTTGACTTTTAAAATATGTTTTATAGCTATGGGTTTAAGTGTATGGCTCTAAAGTTACAAATCAAATTTGACTATGGGTTTTTTGCCAATACACCCTTTTATAATTTTTGTTTTTTTTTTTGTGAACCACACCCTTATATATCAATTTTTGACAATCACGCTATACTCTTATAAGACACTTTGGATTTGCCAAACACACCCGAAAGCCATTTCGTGACCTGCAATAGTCGGTGGGTTTCCCGAAAGTGTTTCAGATTATAGTTATCCACGTGTTCCCGATCAATAACTTCATGAGATTGCGGAACAATGGGATAAATTTGTCTAATACTCCATCCATTCAAATCCACTTTTAACATTTTGACTTTTTGCACTATTCATGATTGAGGATTGATTTCAATATTTCTCGCAATATACAAAAAGAACATTGTCATATGAGATATTTTTTACTTCGTCATTACAAGCATAATTAGAATATCCATTTTTTATCATTTTTTTATTATGTAATTAGAGATATTAATATTTCAAAACATGCATTGGCATGTTTGCAATGTCAAATGTTAAAAGTGGATTTGAATGGAGGTTAGCTAACAATCTCAAAACAAGCTTGATTAATATATTGAAGGTTAGCTATTGTTCCTATATAGTAGAAAATTGTATGCTTTACGGCTCTGTTCTCCCATCTAAAAAAAAAACTATTGAGCTTATATGAATTGAATTGAATGAAACTAGATTTAAGTGGACTGGTCCAATCTTAATTAAACTGGAATAAATTAGTATCCAAGCTCCCGCTAATCATACTAATCAAAGATATCAAAACCCTATCCCTAGGTGAATTGATTATGTGCACAAGTTATAATTAGAACCAATAACAATAGCCAATCAATTGGGAATAGAGGCCACAAGTACAGTCTTCTTCTTCTTCTTCACCCCTCTCCTCTTTGCTTTGCCTTGCGAATAATTGCATTTTTGAATTAGTGTTATGTAGGATACCACATCCTCTCATCAGGTGGAGAAGCCTATAGCAAAAAGTTGGTCCGTGTTGTGTTTGCGCAACTCCCTTTCAGGATCATAGCGATGTCCCCTTACCGAGAAAGAACAGCTAAGATAATTGGTGATCGTATTAAGAACCCTTGGTTAGGGTCCCTGGATAACCTCTACTTTTTCATTATGGTCAGCAATGTTAGTACCATTCTCGACTTGATTTGATTTCAATTTAATTAAAATTGCCAGTTTACGCGGATTAATAACCAGCAGTAACTAAACCCGATTATGACCCGACCCAAAACCGAGCCGACACAAAATTTACCCGACATGACCCGAACTGAAAGCGACTCGAGTCAAACCCGACCCGACCCGAAAGTTCATCTCGACCCGGCAAGACCCGAACCCGATATGACCCGACCCGCCCGATTGCTAGATCTAGTAGTAACAGAAGAAGAAGAAGAAGAAGAAGAAGAAGAAGAAGAAGAAGAAGAATTGATGAGAGGAAGTAATAACAAACTTGCTATTTATAGAAATGGAAAGACGTAAGGCAACTAATCTCCTCCATTCATGGTGGATTTCATCTTTACGTAAAGAAGATGGTGGAAAGACTATTCATAAGCACTACATAAAAATGGAGAAAGGTTGTGATGATGATACGAGTACGAATGCGTGCGGAAGCTAGTTGCAGTACAGAACAGGAACCTGTACTCTGGTCAGAACGAACAGGACTGAATTCTGGTCTGTACGTTAGAACAGAACAGAAATCTGCTCTCAGAAAACTCGTGGGTACAGGACTGACTGCTGGTCTGTGCCGTTTTGAGTTTAGAGAACGAAAAATAAAATATATGGACGAAAGAATTTCAGCCCTTAGAGACCCAATCGAACTAAGCCAATCCTTAAACAGTACGGTCGTTTAGTTTTAGCCTTTGACCTCTAGTACCTCTAGCCGATCAACGATAGAACGAGTGCCTTCCGTTCCCTGTCTTGAGTTCAGTTACCTTTAGAACTTAAAGCAAATGCAAAAGGGATGAGAAAACCTTTCTCAGACTCTTTTTATTGATTTTCTTAAGTCAATGATACACTTGATACCTAAAAGAAACATCCTAGACTTTGTTTAAATAGTAAACATAAGCTCTAGAATCTACCTTAAACTAATCCTAATACAATATGGTAACTAAGACTCCTAAGGAAATAAGAACTCTACTTATCCCTTAATTTTATTCCAACAAAAATAAGGTAAATAATATTATCTAATAATTGTTGATGTTGGTATGGAATGGTTGAGGCACGCCGGGGACGTCGCGTTCTCTAAGTGGGGGAGTTTGTAACACTACGGAATATGGAAAGTGGTTTATGGAGTTGGTTTGTCCCACATTGGGAAACTAAGGCTCATATGATCAGTTTATAATAGACTCCTACCATCTTACTACCAACAAGACCTTCACCTTTTAGAGCCCAAGTGAGAATTTACGGGCCTAAGGGGTGACTTCCCATCTTATTGGGTTGTGTTGCGACGGACAGTGGATCGGGCTATTACATAATGTATAAGTGTTATACGTTTGACCAAAGTCCGAGTATAGTATGGCTTATATGTCTCATAGGACCGGTAGCGTACCGTAATGTAAGGACGGTATCGGTGGGTTTGTAATTAATTGCGATCTCGTATCGCCTAATTGTAATATTTATTTTTCTATTTTTAGAAAGTGAATGTATAATAGGATTTTACATGTAATTCATTTTTGGGGTTGTAACAAACCTTATCGTGGAGTCGAAAGTTGCATTTGAAGCCGGAGGCCTATTCGAAGATGAGAGGCCGTTGAGAGGCCGTTGAAGACTAGTTAGGAACTAGTTTTGGTTTCTTTTAGGCGAGATAGGGCCATACTAGTACTCATGATCGATTTATTAGTTTGATCGTATGTTGCATGCTTGGTTTATTGCGTTTATCCGCCGACGTAGTGGATTGGATATAAACTAAAATTTGCGCACGCGTTTTTAGTCATTAAAAATTGTTGACAATTCGCTATATATTTAGTTCACTTAATTAACGCGATAGACAATATAAGACGACTAGATCTCCTAAAACCAAATTAAACGTAATCTCGAGAGCTAGCTTTTCCAAATCTGACACCTATACAACCTTGTTCATTAGGAACCACACTCACCCTCTCGTGAGGTGGGACCTTTTTACCTTGGGGAGTAGGGTTGTAAGTGTTACAACGCGGTAGATATGGTTGATCTCGACGAATTGGGCATAAGGGTTATGCAAATTCGAGGTAAGAGGACAAATATTCGAGAAATTTGTCAACCGAGAGTTCTAAGAGTTAGAATCAACCAAGAGTTCGTTCACCCGAGTGTTATAAATTAGGGAAAAAGCTAAAGACGCCCTCTCGCGTGCCCAAAATTTATAAGTACAACGGATCTCGGAATCAGTTATATAATTAAGGGAGATCAATTATATAAACGAAATTCGCGTTTTATGAATAAAATGTGAAGTAAAATAATGCCATAAAATCTAACCAAATTTTGTTTCCAAAGTTGTAGAGTCGTAAATCGCAATGGCAAATCCAAACGCAAACGCAAACCCAGTTCTACCGAGTATCACGAAAGACTCATGGCTCCGTGCTTTCATGGAGAAGCACTCCTTGAAGGACGACGGAAGCAATTTCCCAGAGTGGGAATTGAGTCTACGTTTAGCCGCTAAAAGCGACGGAAATGAGCGGTTCCTCGTTGAACCACCACCTGCGACGCCAGGGCCTAACGCAACGATGGTCGAGCGTCGAGCGTACGAATTGTACGAGCAGGAATCAACCTCGATCAAAAACGTTTTGATTTATTTGATGGCGTCAAAGTTGCAGCGCAGGTTGATTTATTCCTCCTCATACCAAATATCCGTCAAGTTGACGAATATGTTTTCGCAAAAACCGCGAATATTGCAATACGATGCCGCCACTCGATTCTTTGAGGCACGATTAATCAAGGGATAGCCTGTTGGTCCCCACGTGCTCAAAATGATCGAATACGTAGAGACGTTAGAACGACTGGGATGCCCGATTTCCGACCAAATCGCGATAGATCGTATACTCCACTCGCTACATGACGAGTTCAACAATTTCAGGTTGAACTTTAACATGAACGATTTGAGGAACAACCTCAATGAAATTCATGCTCTGCTTGTTCAAGCAGAGAAGGACATGGGAGCAAGTGGGAGCACTAGCGGAAAACGGGATGTTTTAGCGCTAAATGTGAGGAAGGAAGGTGGCAAATTCAAAAACCGAGGGAAAAAGGGGAAGAAACCCGTGCAAGGAAAGGGCAAAGGGAAAGCGCCGATAAACGCAAAGACCAAGCCGCCCAAAAGCACGAACCCCGATCAAAGGTGCTTCCATTATGACGTTGTAGGTCATTGGAGGCGCAACTGCCACAAATACCTGGAGGAGAAGAAAAGTTCAGGTATCTACAAGATAGACATAAACTTTGCTAGTTCCACGTCGTGGATATTAGATACTGGATGTGGATCTCATCTCTGTAATCATTTGCAGTGGCTGCAGGAGGTGCGAGCGCTACCAAGGGGTGAGGTGAACCTACGCGTTGGAAATGGAGCAAGGATAGGTGCTGTTTCCGTAGGAACATATGTTTTGTCGTTAGCGTCAGGGTTAGAGTTACACTTGTATAATTGTTATTATGTGCCAACCCAGAGCAAAAACATGATATATGTATCTATGTTAAAAAACATATGTTGTTCCTTCTCGCACAATGATATGGTCTATGGAATAAAAAACAAATGTTGTTCCTTCTCGCACAATGATATGGTCTATGGAATAGCCCATCAATCAATGGAATATATGTTTAAACTTAACCACCGATGTCTACCATGTAGAAAATAAAAAGCTCAAATCAGGTGATTTTGAGTTATCCTATCTCTGGCATTGTCGTTTAGGTCATATAAACGAAAAACGCATTAAGAGACTCGTATCCAATGAAGTGCTCAAATCACTTGATTACGAATCATTTGATAAATGCGAATCTTGCCTATTGGCACGAAAACCTTTTTTGGGAAAAGGAATTCGAGCTAGTGAGCTATTGGAACTAATACATTCAGATGTGTGTGGTCCAATGAGCATCACAACCAGAGGTGGTTACAAATACTTCGTCACATTCACAGATGATTTTAGTAGATATGGATACATCTACTTAATGAGGTTCAAAGACGAAGTCCTACAGAAATTCATAGAATTTCAGAGGGAAGTTGAAAACCAACTTGATAGGAAGATCAAAACCTTACGATCTGGTCGTGGGGGTGAATATCTGAGTAACGAATTCAGTCATCACTTGAGAGATTGTGGTATAGTATCACAATTAACACCTCTTGGAACACCACAGATGAATGGTGTTGCTGAAAGGAGAAATATAACTCTATTAGATATGGTTCGATCTATGATGAGTCAGGCTGAGCTACCTGATTCATTTTGGGGTTTCGCTCTACTATCCGCCGTTTTCCTGCTGAACAGGAGTCCGACAAAATCAGCTCCAAAGACACCATACGAGATACGGAAAGGAAAAGTTCCTGACTTGTCTTTCATAAAGGTTTGGGGCTGTGAAGCTTATGTTAAGAACCGTTCTGACAATAAGCTAGCACCCAGATCCGACAAATGCCTATTTGTAGGTTATCCTTTAGTAACCCGAGGATATTACTTCTACAATCGTCAGGAGAACAAAGTGTTTGTGTCTCGTGATGCTGTCTTTCTAGAAAAGGAATTAATTTCTAGAAGACAGAGTGGGAGAAATTTTAAACTTAGAGAAGTTTAGGAGTCTCAAACAGAGGAAGATAATCAGGATGTTTTACGAGAAAACAGCCCTGAAACTTCTAATACAGTGGTTCCAGCCTCCGTTCCTAGAAGGTCAGGGAGAGTAAGTCACCCACCTGAGAGATACTTAGGTATTGTCGAAGATGATGATAAATACTTAATGTTACTTTTAGAAAGTGACGAGCCCGCAACCTACAACGCAGCCATGACAGGTCCAAATTCTGCAAAATGGCTGGAGGCGATGAAATCTGAAATGGATTCCATGTACGAGAACCAAGTATGGGACTTGGTAGATGTACCAGTAGGAACAAAAGTTCCGAAATGCAAATGGATCTATAAGATCAAAATCGGCATGGCTGGAAACAAGGACGTTTTCAAAGCTCGACTAGTGGCGAAAGGTTTCACGCAAACTCATGGTATTCACTATGATGAAACATTTGCACCAGTTGCGATGCTTAGATCCGTTCGGATAATCTTAGCGATTGCTGCGTTTCATGATTATGAAATATGGCAGATGGATGTCAAAACCGCCTCCGTGAACGGGTTTCTGGAAGAGGAAGTGTATATGACACAGCCAGAGGGTTTTGTCGATCCACACAATCGTGAGAAGGTTTGCAAGCTTAAAAGGTCCATTTAGGGACTTAAGCAAGCATCCAGGAGCTGGAATCATCGGTTTGATCATGTAATCAAACAAAATGGTTTCGCTCGCAGTGTTGAGGAACCATGTTTGTACATGAAGTTTAGTGGGAGTAAGGTAAAGTTCCTAGTCCTGTGTGTGGATGACATACTTCTCATCGCAAATGATATTCCTAACCTTAACTCAGTTAAAGGATGGTTAGGAAATCATTTTCAGATGAAGGACCTAGGAGAAGTGCAACGCATCTTAGGCATCCGAATCTATAGAGATAGATCAAAACGGATGTTGGCATTAAGTCAAGAAGCTTATGTGGATAAGATTCTTGAGAGATTCAATATGGAGAAATCCAAGAGAGGATATCTGCCAATGGGTCACGGAATAGTTCTGAGTAAATCTCAAAGTCCGTCTGTGCCCGCAGATATTGAACGCATGAAAAAGATCTCGTACGCTTCCGCAGTTGGATCAGTCATATATGTTATGATGTGTACGCGGCCTGATGTCTCGCATGCTTTGAGCATGACAAACAGGTATCAGGCTAATCCTGGTGAAAGTCACTAGATAGCTGTAAAGAATATCCTAAAGTACTTGAGAAGGACTAAGGATACATTCTTAGTGTTTGGAGGAGATACTGAGCTACGTGTAAAAGGTTACACAGATGCTAGTTTCCAAACTGATCGAGATGATATGAAATCTCAATCCGACTATGTTTTTACTCTGAACGGTGCTGGCAATCTGTCACAGAGGATTCTACAACGGAGGCAGAGTACATTGCGGCTTCAGAAGCTGCAAAAGAAGCGGTATGGATCAAGCAGTTTCTAGAAGGGCTGAAGGTTGTTCCGCCAGCAGCAGATCCTATTACCATCTATTGCGACAACAGTGGAGCAATAGTTCAGGCTAAAGAGCCTAAATCTAGTAACATGTCTAGACATGTACTCAGGAAGTTCCACGTAATACGAGATTTTGTGGAACGAGGAGATATTTTGGTTTGTAAAGTCGGGACGGATGATAATGTCGTCGATCCTCTGAATAAGCCGATGACACAGGCTAAGCACAACAGTCATGTAGCGTCCATGGGATTGAGACGCATGACTGATTGGCTGTAGATTATATGGTATGTAATAGTTAGATCCTTGTATTGACATTTTATATATATATAAAGATTTTATCGTTCAAATTTATTCAGTTTTGTATATTCTGAATAAATATTCATTATGTTATACTCCTATAGGTCGTAAAGACGATTTGAGCCCTGTTAAGTGAACAGGAATAGCAGAATAATTTAGTCCCTAGTCATAATGTGAGGTGACGACTCTAAGTGACTAGAGTGTAAGTCGATTAGGATGACTGGTTCAAAAGTCATAGGTCATGGGATGACCGGTCGTTTACACAAGCAGACTGTGAGACACTCTGTTGGACTTGACCACCTACAGATTCCTATTGCTGGGACGAAGCTAGGAGCACTGTATTATACCATTGAGTCGATTCTTTGAACCTGAAATTATTTGTCAGAGTTTGTGCAATAAATAGTGGCTTTGATTTATGTCCTAAGTCGTGCCGTTAAAGGAGGCTATAAGGGCATATTTTGGGTCACTGTGAGTTGTATGGAACAATGAAAGTAGAGTGAAGGGATTGTCCGCCCACGTCAGGGTTAATATCTTTAGGCCACTCGAGGAGTAGCAACTGGAAATGCGTGGCCACGCTCGGAAGTAATCTAAGGTAGATTTTTTCCGGTCCGACAGTTGCGCTCTCGATCGAGAAAACCACTTTACGATTCACATCGAGTGTAAGAGCGACCTGAAAAGACATCTGGCATTGAGTGGGAGATATAAAGGGCAAGAGAAGCGATCACGCACATATTTGTCTCGGACAAGTGGGAGATTGTTGGAGTGGTGTCCTCCGACAATAGTACGTTGATTAAATAAATCTCAATTATGGAATAAACAGGGATCAGTTATAAGATAAACTTATCAGTTGATCAACGTAAATCAATAACGATTGGCCGTCTAGGGTTTGACGTTATTGTCGTCGTAAGACGGTGGTGATCGATTGATCCCTATCGGTCATACCTATATAGGATAACGTGATGAACTCCTATCAGCCAGTTAATAGCTAACTGGCAATGTGTTTAGAATCAGGCCGGAGAGTTTATTATTAATTATAAGATAACTAATGATAAATAAACCGACTGATAAAATAGAAATTTTATCAGTGTATAAATTACTAAATTACTAGATACTCTAATCATTTTTCACAAAACAAAACCCATAAATTAAGGAAGAAAACTCCATCTTCTTCCTCTCAAAAAGGAACCGACTACATCACCATAGTCAACCAAGTTTTTGAGCTCTGCATGTAACTCATAAACTCATCTAAACACAAAACTACTTCACCCTACTTGTGTAACACCCCCCTCGGCTCATCGCCTGAACCAGAAGTAGTCACCTATGACAGCTTGCCAAGCTGTGGGCTGACCTCACAGACCAACACGGGTCCTTTCGGCGCATTTTGACCTCACTCATGCGCACCCTGGGAAACTTCCCAAGAGGTTACCCATCTTGAAATTGCTCTCAGTCAAGCACGCTTAACTTTAGAGTTCTTTTCACATGGGCTTCCTAAAAGGAAAGTCGACTTTGTTGGTATGAGTAGCACTATCAATCCTTTTAAGCACTTCATATGAGCCCTTAATCTCTTAGAAACTTTCTCCGAAATCTGGGGTATTACAACTTGATCCTAATTGTTAGGGATTAGGGTTAGTTTTTTTTTTTGGGGTAAACCGAGTTATTACTAGTACATAATAATTCGTTTTTCGCGTAAATCCTTTGGTATGCACCGTAGGAGATTAGAAGAACTCAAGAATTAAGTTTGGAAGGAGGATCATCCTTGTTAAGCAGCTCAAGACACTCCTTTTAAAGGAGAGCACATCCTAGAGCCAAAACAAGGCATTCGTTCTTTAAACTCGGTTTTTAGTTGTTTTTTAACAACATGCAAATCGATCCTCACCTAAGGTTTAACTTAATAAAGTTATTAAGTGTTGCTTAGAGTGTCTAAACCACCTTAGGTTCTTACACAATTAGTTTATAAAATCATGATTTTAGAATACTTATAATCTGTCAATTGGAGTTCTTGAATTTAGTTTGAAATTTCAATTGGGTTTTACTCATGTTTGTAGAAATTGAATTGGGGAAATTTTGAGTAATTGTGTCTTAATTAGGCTAATTAGTCCAATTTAATTATGATAACTAATAATTCGTAATTATGATAATTTAGCGAATTATAAACTGATTTTCATAATTTAATTAGTTTATTTCGTTCTTATGTGATTTTATGTAACTAAAACATGGTTTTGATAATTAAAACATACTAGTTTGCATGCTCGTGCCACGACCGGACTATATATTTATATTGTTTATACTCATTTTATAGGAAAAATGTTGGCTTATCTTTGTTCGAATACTTACCATAATGATTATATTCCATAAATTAAATGAGCTAATACTATACTACGGCTTACCTTTGTACTAATAAATTACCATAATAATTATTTTCCATAAATTAGCTATATTATACTACTCTATGATAATTTATTACTATATCTTAACCGATAATTATATTTAATGCTATTTTTATGTTCTATCCAATTAATGAATGACAAGTGTCGTTCCAAGATAGACTTGGTTTCAGCTTTTAATATATAGTATCAGATTATAAATTATTTTAATAAATCCTAATAATTAAGAATCGATTTTTATGAATTAGGTTCTGTTTTAAAAGTGATTCTAAGTCCTTGGGAAGTTTTAAGATAAAATGTGAATTATTGAGTATTAGTATTTAATTATTGAATTAGAATCAGAATTGTTGGCTAAATTGATAATTGTTGGTTTAGAATATAGATTGTGGTGAGCATTGCATACATAGAGTGGAGCTAATATAAGTATTAGATGAATGATCGGGTGAGATTAGTATTAATTTGGGATCGTTGATTGTATTATTGTAGCCTCTGAGTTCGTAGAAGAGGAGTACTAAGATTGTTATGCTATTGAGTTTTCGTTTCTTTAAAAAGGTAATTTAGCATGCTCAACCCTTCTCAAACTTGTAGAAACCTTTCAAACTTATGTGCTAGATGTGAATGGTGTGGTTGGATGAGAACATAGTATCATGGTAGGTGGAGAACAATTCAATATAATGATTGTATTAGGATCGGTTGGAAATAATGTGTTGTATCGGTATGTGGTATATGGTATCGCTTACGGCAAATATGTTATTTTGAAAGGTAAGATTAAACGTATATTGAATTGGTTGATTTGGTTTGGTTTGTGGGCACATAGCCAATTTATACTATGATGTAGGTTTGATATCATTTTATGATTTGTGATCATCAACTCTCTCAATAAGATACTGGTTACTTAGACGGAGCAAAAGTACTCCTAATTATTTGTTCGAGTCAAAAGAACTCATATTTATTCGTTTGAGTAAAAAAAAACTCCTATTTATTCGTTTGAGTCAAAAGAACTCCTATTTATATGTTTGAGTCGGATCGACTCCTATTAATTTCCCCACTGCATCGGTTTTTAAGAAGGTTAGGCTCTAGTCTACTCTACTTGGGTTAAAAACACCCAGTAGGGGGTGTGCACACTTTAGGTCTAGTAGTTTTGGATTATGAATTATGGATTATGGATTATGGATTATGGATCATGGATCCTGGCTTATGACATATGAATTGGATGACATATTCCACAACAATTAAATGATGAATTGGATGGTGAATTGTGGAATATGCCTTTGATTGTTGTATTGGAATTATTATAAGATGATTTATATGTTTATGTGCTAAGTGTGTTTTCAAAAATAAAACTAAAACGTTTTCAAAATCCAGATAAGGGTTTTGGTTTTCTACATGTTGAGGTGTTGGCTTACTCAATTTTCTGACTTTTTCAACTGTGGTTTTTGTGTTTTAAATCCACCACATGTTTGGAGTGATTGATGCATGCGGGAACGACGACTCATTAAATCATAGTTGGATTAAACAAATTTAGACTTTAAGCTATAGACCATTAATAATACTTAGACTATTTCATATTTCAAATTGTTATAATTTAATTATTGGATTGTAATAGACTATTTTAAACCATTGAACATTTGTAGTTCGGCTTCTGAAATCTCCTTGCATTCGGGTCTTTAACTCGAGTTCGGAGTGACATCTCTGAATTTTCTTAATTTGTATTTTGGTTCGCGATAAAAATGTTTTAAAAAGAAAAGGAAATTTGGGGGTGTTACAGGAGGAATGAGAGATTGTTCAAGTAATTCATGTAACAAAGAGCTCGTTTGAGAAGTGGGATGGGATTAGGTGGGATAAGGAGTGTGATAAGAGGTGGGATAAAAGTGAGATAGTTTCAATCCCTTGTTTGCATTGAGATGAGATTTTCTTGGGATAAATTGGGTATATCTATTAATTTTACAATTATACCCTTACCTAAACATGAGATGACAAATTACACATAAACAATCTTTTTTTGAGAGGGTAGTTTGATCTTTTAGCTTAATTAAGTTATCCCATTCCTTATACCTGCCCCCTAGGTATTATTTTGGTGGGATAACTTATCCGCATCATCCCCATCCGACCTTAATCCCGTTACCCAATCCCCTTTCCCAAACATGGGATTGTGCACTATTGGGATAAATAATCCCATCCCACCCCCTTATCCCATAAAACAAACAAACCCAAAGGGTGTAATCGGAAACAAATTAAAAATTTTGGGCGATAATAGTAAAACATGGGCGACAAATACCTCTTCACTTTTTTTGGTATCTAATATATAAGATCCGCGGTTGATTCTGATTTTGTGCTTTAATAGTTTCAGACAACCACCAAGTTCGGCATCTTGGTGTTTCCACGGACACCGGCCCGCAGACACCGGCTTTGTCAAATGGCAGACGGTGGAAAGTAAATTTGTATATGAAACACATCTCCTTAAATTATTGTAGCTTACGTGATTGAATCATGCATGTTGTTGGTTGTAGTGTATGTGTTCGCACTTTTAAGGAGCTGGATAAGAAAATATAATTCAAACATTGATACACTTCTTGGTTTTGGCGCGCACAATTCAAACAATGAGCCTGCACAATTGTCACAAGTTGAGAAGATGGCGACATTCACGCATGTGTCAAAAGATGAAAGAATGATCAGTACAGGACAAACAAAGGCTGACTCAGGAGCATGTGCAGAATTATCTCAGGTTCTAGAAGATTCGGTGGGGACAGCTCATCATTTGCTGCGCCATTACAACGACTAGCCGCCAGCTCGATTTCTATCTGTTATTGTACTTTTCAGCTTAAATAGCAAGCAACTCCTAAATACCCTGTATCTAGAATTACCAGGTAGTGGTTTTGATAGATCATGGTTTTGTAGTAAGGCTCCTCTATATAAGGAGAATGTACCTCTGTCAGAAAATCATCAATGAAAAACCAAATCAATCTCTTTTCTGAGAATTTCATTCTTGCATTTCATTTTATTCATGCCACCCCTGAATCCTAGGTGACATTCTAACTCTCACCACAGATTTGTGTCAAATTTGAGCCTATTAATCTAGTATTAAACAGCTCATACTTATCTTATTAAACCACAAAAATCACAAAAAAATTATTAGCTTTATCAAACATGTATAAGATCATGATAGAGGAAGTGTTACTCATCATCACTTGACATAAGATGCTCGCCAAAACATGCATAGCCAGGCGCTCAACTTTGAACAGGTACCTGTAAATATAGTTCGTCTCTAATAAGAAGTATCTACAACTCTTTATCAAATCCTATATTCAACTGACTATGAGATGAATAAATTCGATTTTATTTTTTCTATAAATAGACTTGTTATTATAATTGTTGGACTATGTTGCGGATTTGTTGAACAATCCCAATGACTTAGTTCATCATCATGACATTGACAACGTTAGTGTGTACATACAATTGTAGTGGTTGTTGTAAACTGTAGCGTTGGTGGTGGGTAATGGATGTTGTGGTGGAAAATACAGATGAGTTATGACCATCGTTGGAATCATGAAGGTTAGAAAATTGGAGGAATGAGAAACTTTTCAAGTATTCTTATATTATATATTAAAAATTGTGCTAGATGCAATGACTACATTTACTCGCTTCAGTTAGGTCATCTCCCATGCTACGTGGTATGTTTCTTTAAAATTCAATCAAACAATTCATTTAAAAAGTCTTTTATGGTAAAGAGTGTAGATGGACATTGCATCCACGGTGATATATTGGTAACATTTTCCATATCTTTAATCGTCAAAATTTAAAAAAAAAATGTTTGCTATAAATTGATGTGTATTTTTACTATATTATAGACATACCTTGTTATAGTTATTTGCTCTCCGTGAAGATTTAGTAAAATTCGTCTATGTTGCCCCCATGGTACGACGCCCATCGTACCTCGCGTGCTTTATCTGAAACTGTGCCAGGCTCATATTTAAAAGGTCTCACCAAATAATTTGAGCCCAAAACACACAATCTGGGCCTAGTCTAATAATAACATACCTCAAACTCATTCTCCCTCCTCCCCTTTGCCACCCCTTCCATACACGACCACCACCCTTTAGCCACAATCGAAGCTGTCACCAACCACCACCCCAATCGGCAACCAATCATTGGACACTCTATACTCCCGCGAGCCCATCCCGCTTGTAACACCCCGCCTCATCGCCTGAGCCAGAAGTAGTCACCTATGGCAACTTGCCAGGCTGTGGGCTGACCTCATAGACCAACACGGGTCCTTCCGGCGCATTTTGACCTCACTCATGCGCACCCTGGGAAACTTCCCAGGAGGTCACCCATCCTGAAATTACTCTCAGTCAAGCACGCTTAACTTTGGAGTTCTTATCACATGGGCTTCCTAAAAGGAAAGTCGACTTTGTTGGTGTGAGTAGCACTATCAATCCCTTTAAGCAACTCATATGAACTCTTAATTTCTCAGGAACCTCCTCTGAAATCTGGGGTATTACACTCACCCCCTCTTAAGAAAGCAACGTCCTCGTTGCGTCTGGCAGCCAACCATAGTCTAGCTCCAGGATCTTTCCCCCGCTAAGCGGCTGACCTGGGCTCTCCTGACCACAGGATCAACACGCGGTCGCAGGGTTGCTCTAATACCATTTGTAGCAGCCTGAACCACCGTCCATCGCAACACAGCCTAATAAGATGGGAAGCCACCCATTAGGCCCGTAATTTCCCTCGTGGGCTCTAAAAGGTGAAGGCCTTGTTGGTAGTATGATGGTAGGAATCTATTATAAACTGATCATATGAGCCGTATTTTCCCAATGTGGGACAAACCAACTCCATAATCCACTATCCATATTCCGTAGTGTTACAAACTCCTCCACTTAGAGAACGTGACGTCCCCGTCGCGCCTCGACCATTCCATACTAACATCAACACATGTCCAAGATCTCCCCCGCTAGACGGCTGGTCTGGGCCTCGCCCCAGCACCCAGCACGCGGTCGCAAGGTTGCTCTGATACTATTTGTAACACCCCGACTCATCGCCTGAGCCGGAAGTAGTCACCTATGGCAGCTTGCCAGGCTGTGGGCTGTCCTCATAGACCAACACGGGTCCTTCCGGCGCATTTTGACCTCTTTCATGCGCACCTGGGAAACTTCCCAGGAGGTCACCCATCATGAAATTACTCTCAGTCAAGCACGCTTAACTTTGGAGTTCTTATCACATGAGCTTTCTAAAAGGAAAGTCGATTTTGTTGGTGTGAGTAGCACTATCAATCCCTTTAATCAACTCATATGAACTCTTAATTTCTCAGGAACCTCCTCTAAAATCTGGGGTATTACACCGCCACCCTCGCTACACCCATTTCTCTCCTTCGACTTCCTTTTCTCTTTTTACTCCACTCACCTTCCCCGACAACATTTGAGATCTCTAGCGATAACTAAATTTTAAATAAGAAATTTTTTACTAATTGACTTCAAAACGTGCACATTTACAATTTGACTTCAAAACGTGCACCTATAACTCAATTTTAAATAAGAAGATTTTGAGTATATATATACTTTTCGAGTTGCTCGCGAGTTTTTCGAGTCGAGCGGGGCTTTGCTCAAACCTCTCGAGTCGATCACGAGCATGAGTTGCTCACGAACCCTACTCATTAACACTGTAACACTACGGAATGTGGAAAGTGGATTATGGAGTTGGTTTGTCCCACATTGGGAAATTAAAACTCATATGATCAATTTATAATAGATTCCTACATCATACTACCAACAAGCACGGCCTTCACCTTTTAGAGCCCGGAGAGGATATATGGGCCTAAAGGGTGACTACCCATCTTATTGGGTTGTGTTGTGACGGACGGTGGTTCGGACTATTACAGATGGTATCAGAGCAACCCTGCGACCGTGTGCTGGGTGCTGGGGCGAGGCCCAGACCAGCCGTCTAGCGGGGGAGATCTTTGACCTGTGTTGATGTTGGTATGAAATGGTCGAGGCGCGACGGGGACGTCGCGTTCTCTAAGTGGGGGAGTTTGTAACACTACGGAATATGGAAAGTGGATTATGGAGTTGGTTTGTCCCATATTGGGAAATTAAATCTCATATGATCAGTTTATAATAGATTCATACCATCATACTACCAACAAGGCTTTCACCTTTTAGAGCCCGGAGAGGATATATAGGCCTAAAGGGTGACTACCCATCTTATTGGGTTGTGTTGTGACGGACGGTGGTTCGGACTATTGCAAACACCCTTAGGCGAAACTCTAAGGTTGGGGCACTTAAAAACCCGTTAGCATGCTAAATATTGAAAGTATTCGGAAATTCTAAGTCATAATAATACTAATCAAGTGTACTAGTGGGGAAAAAAACCTACAAAAACTAAGAGTTTTGGAAAAAGAAAAAAGAAAAAAAGAGAATCCAGGCATATTGGGATTTGAATCCCAGTAATGCCTTATGTTTCAGTACCATCAAGTATTTGACCACTAGCACAAACTGACTTACATGATCCTTAGGTACATTAAATCGCATATAACACTTCACAAAATGCGCATGGGCCCAGCTCCCCGAGGCTCCCCCATGCCACTGACCACCGATACCACTAGCAAAAGTAGCAGTCACCACTGCCATTCTCCACCACCACCATAATCACGGCGTCGGACATCACCATAACCCAGGGACCAAATTCCCACTTGCATCCCGAAACTCCTCCTCCCTTTTCACTTTCTTTCCTCCTTATCTATTCACGTTTGTCTCTATCTCCCACGGCCAAAATTGTTCGACGACGAGGTGTTGATACCGGCGGTCAGATGTTGTCGGTGTTGACCAAATCTGATGGTGGTTTTGGGTGTACTGCGGAAATGGAGATGAGGAAGTGGCTTGGTGCGGGAAGGGGAAAGGGAATGGGAGAGGAGATAGTAGTTTGGTCTTTTAGTGGAGAATGATTGGACCAACTTAAAACAAAAGTCCAGCTGTTAAACAAAGGTCCAAATTGAAACAAAGACACAACTTTAAAAAGAACCACGAGGTACTGTAGAATTTGCCGATTTAATACGTTAATATTATTGTACTTTTCATACATAATATCACTATTTATTTTTTACCAATAAAATGATACTCTATCCGATTCTTTAGATTTGACCCATTTTCTTTTTTGGGATGGTGCAATAGATTTGCCCCATTTGTATTTTAGTGTGTCATTTGTATAGGCATAAGTTCAATTTACCTTTCATTGAAGGTTGGACACACCCATGTGCATATGAGACAAATGCCCTTTAGTGTAAAAAGTCAAGGCTACCCCACTATTATTAAACTTTGTGTCAAACAAAATGGGGCAAATCTAATCGGAGGGAGTAAATTTTATTTCGAGTGTAGTCTGAATAATAAAAGCATTCATGTAAAGATGGGTGTAATTGGAAACAAATTAAAAAATTTGGGCGATAATAGTAAAACATGGGCGACAAAAAACTTTTCACTTTTTTTTTGGATTTTTAATTTCAAAGAAAAACAAAAAATTGAAAATAAAATACAATCCCAAACGAGCATATTGAATACATCTAAGGGTGCGTTTGGTTCATCATTTTGGGGGGGATTGGAAACGGATTTGATTGTCACTCCTTTACATTGTGTTTGTTTTCATATATTTTTTTTTTTCAATCCTTTCCCACTTCTTTTCCGATCTCTCAAAATGAATCCCACCAAAAGGTTACAAAATTGAACCCCTCTCATTACTTTCTCTCTCCTCCCTTCCTCTCTCTCTCTCTCCTCCCACACGCCAACATTACCCTTCACCGACCACCACGCCCCACCGTCGGCGACACGCCGCTCCACGTACTCCATCGGATCCCCGCCTGGTGACCGGCCTTGCTCCGGCGTGGTCGTCGACGACCCAACCCCCCCCCCCCACCATGCTCTCTTTCACGTTTTCTCTCTCCTCTTTTCTTCCTCATCTCTCATCTTCCTCCTCCTACCACCACGACGAAGAACCAAAGTCCCCACCCTAACAATGCCTCCTCCTCCCACAACCCCGACCTGACCTTCCCCCACCGTCCTTAGCACCTAGGCCAAAAAAAGAAAAACGAAAATTTGAATTTTTAATCATAGATCTACAATTTTTTTAACGAAATTTAGGAAAACTAATTGCACAACCATATTGAGTGTCTAATTTTGGTTAAATTGGTGGTGGTCAACGCCGGCGATGAGCGGTCAAAGGTGTTAATAGGGGAGGAGAGAGAAAAGATGAGGATTTATGCAATTTATAGAATTTAAATGGTAAATTACAGTTTTACCCCTACTAATAGATTGATTCATTTTTGTAATTAAACCAAACAACTTTAATAAGGAACTAGTTTTTACGCCCGTGAAATCACGGTTTTATTTTTTGTTTCCTTTCGAACGAAAATTGTACACGATGTCTCTATGACTTAATTTGTGTGATCTATCATTGCGTAACATTAACCAAAAGTTATGTTTTGACCTAAGTAACTAAGAAAGCACCCCACTTATAAGATGAAATCGTAACTCGTAAGTAAATTTATTCTTTCTAAATTGTTGTTATCCACGCCTTTCTTGAAATTGTATGAGTAAGAAAGGTGCAAAGTTTTTAAACAATAGAATAAGGTACATAATTTGAACACAAATTTACATGATGCTGTCTTTACTTCAAAGTATTTTAAAAAATAATTATCGTTACAAACAATATTTCGAAAATAACGAATAGTCATGATCTACATATCACAATGGACAAAATCATGATTTGAGTAACTTCGTATAAATTTGTAGTTGAAGTTTAAAATTAGTAAAACCACAATTGTCTATTCGGTGAATTGCAATATCAAAAGTATTGGTGACTAAAACGATCAACTTTCATTATAGAATGAGTTTTACTACAATATAACCATTTGGAACAATTCTTATATTAATTTGTCACTAACAATAATTTGGAAGAAGTGCATACATATATGCACTACATAAAATGAAACAATAATTGATACATACAATCACTAAAAGGTGCCAATATCCCTCTAAATAGTTGTAAGAGACAATTTTCTACACCACCATTTTTATATCTCATATCCTACCTTAATTTCTCCTTTTCGACATAGCATTCGTGTATGACGTGCATTTTTTTTCTTACTTCAAATAAAGAACTAAAGTATATACTCCCTCCTGTTCTGTTTGATGTTCCACGATGAAATAACACGGATTTTTTTGTAGGAAGTAAGATGTGGTGGAAAATGAAAGTTGGTGGGTCACAAACCATTAGGACCACAAAAAAAGCATTACAAAATATGGAAAGTAGAAGATCATTTAGAACTGACTCAAAAAGAAAACAGGAAGATCATTCAGAACTGGAGGGAGTATAACATGTTGATCTAACATGTAACTGACAAACATGGCAAACGAAAAGTCAGGAGACACCATATTCAATACCATTATTAAGATATTGAGTAATATTTTGAATAATGAAATAAAGTTAAAGAAGTTGAAGTGTTCTCTAAACGTTCGAAGAGACAGCTCAAAGGGTGTTTTCACTTTATTTAATATGAGAGTAACACGTAAGGTGATGACATGGAATTAAGCCACATGATATTTTTAAAACTATTTTGTTAGCCTATTAATATTAATGTTATTATTATTTTTAGCTTTAGTCCCCGTGCAACGAACGGAATCATTCGAAAATTTCAAAAAACATTTAGAAACTTGCCAACAATAATTGCTAACTTTTTCTCATACATTAGTTATCTACTATTGCGTATTTCCTTTCCCCCCGTTCCCATCAACCTCACAAACACTCTATCCTCATGCTAAAAAAACCCTTTTAAGAAACACCTAAAATATTCTTTCACCCCATTTTCGACACTTGTAACCTGCTATCGCATATTCGCAACCCGAGACTTGTTCCCTTTTCCACTCCCCCAAAGATGTCATCCCAACCATTTATCAATTACACAACATTTTCCCTATTCATTCTACATAGATTTTCCAATAACTTTTATCGAATTTGAAATCTAACATTATTGACGTTGTATGTACTCCTTAGATAATAAGCTGCACCATTAGTGTATTATTTAAATGAACTAAAACTTTCAAAAAGCTTACATTTTTTTTTTTACCATTCCATTCCTCTAACCCATCCCATCTTAATTTCATTTCACATTTTAACCAATTGGCTTGTAAATAGTAAGAAAATCAAAATCTTTTCTCGTTTTTCATTTAAGAATGTTTTTGTTTAACTCCGCAGTGAAGCAATGTTTATAGCATTTGTAAAAGATATAACTAATGCATGCAGTTTTTGAAAAATAATGACAAATTATAACTTTTGCTCATTACATAGGACAAAATCTTGAGTTGATTAAAGTAAGATGAATTTTAAGTTCGTGTGTGGATTATATTGAAATCGCAGTTGCCTAATCAATTGCAAAATCAAGATATTGTTGACCAAATTACATTAAAATTTTATTACAATAATATAACAATTTTGAATATTTACAATATAAATTTGTAACAAACTATGATTTGAAAGTACAAATTATGTAGACAAAATAAAACCTAAATAATTTCCTGAATTAATCAATAAGATTCCGTGTCTTGTTTTTTCAAGTGAGAATATCATAACTAATGAAGGAATTGAGTTGAACATGTGCCCATAGGGCACACATTAGAAAAACTAATGCATCTAGTTACTAATAGATCATAATATTTCTCAATATTGTTGTATGGTAAAATTATACACACCACTATCTTATCTTATTTCTAGTTTAGTTATCTCTTTCGACATGCTAGGCATGCACGCCTAATTTTCTCACTTTAATCAAACAAACTAGTTTTTGCCCCCGTAAATTCACGGGACTGCTAAAATTTATGAGTGATTAGCGTCTTATTAGAAGAGAAAAAAATAATACACATCCCCCAAATTACGATTTTTTTTACTCCAAAACTAAAGGAAAAATGAATGGGGATTTTCGGACATGGCGATGAGAATCAACGTCGATTATAATACACTTTGTGCGAAACTATCGTGTTCATTCATTCTCAATATATTTGGTGATTATCCATGACAAACTTTCTTTAAAACAGTTG
Source organism: Spergularia marina (assembly GCA_963680865.1). Taxonomy (NCBI): domain Eukaryota; kingdom Viridiplantae; phylum Streptophyta; class Magnoliopsida; order Caryophyllales; family Caryophyllaceae; genus Spergularia; species Spergularia marina. The sequence continues at coordinate 7,850,829 of OY804557.1, read as the reverse complement.
AAGAAGAACAATCATCTCTCTTTCGATACAAATGTTCTCAACCAATTTCCGATATATATACAATTTAAAGGTCCAAATTGAGGAGTGAGTATCCTTTGTCCATATTTCTTGTGTCTCATTCCATGCACCTCTCCCTTCATATTCGTAAAATGTCATTTATCTTAAAAAGATAAATAAATTTATTAAACTTTAACATGAATTTTCAGACTTCTTATTGGAAAGATATATAGAGTAGAGCACAAAATAACACTGAGGATCCTCATTCCAAAATATACGTCTATTTTGCGTGTGTTATTATTCTAGCTATATGACCAAATATGGAATGCTCTTTTTCTTTGAAAAATAAGTGTTAATTAACTTAGGCCCTTTTTTATAGGACTGCATCTTTATGAACTAAACTGAACTGATCTGAATGATTCTAATCTGATCTGATATGTTCTAAATGATTCTGATATGATCTGAATGATTCTGATCTTATCTGAATTGGTTGAAAATTTGATTGAATTTTAACGAATTAGTATCAATTATGGACCAAATATATAGATAGTTATTTGAACATTTCTAATCTGATCTGATCTGGTCTGAATGACTCTGATCTGATCTGATTTGAATGATTCTGAACTGATTTGAATTCATCAGAGAATAAGCCCTATTAATAATTAAAAAATGATATCAGATCACACAATGATGAACGACTCACCATATATGAAATCATTTGAGTTCAACTATCTCTATATTAGTTAATGGGGGAATAATTATAAAATTCATAAACGAACTGTATTTGCCCCATAAAATTATGTACGGCCATGAGTTCTTTTGTAGGGCACAAAGTCTTTATCATACTCTATTTGTTTGGAAATCTGATTTTCATTCTTTATTGTCCAATATCTACTTCCCCCAAATGAATCCCTTGTCCTCTTAGTATATAAAAATCACATATATTCACATTGCCTTTACTCCTCCTCTCTTCTCAAATTGCACAGCCACCCGTGTACTCTTAGCTACTCTACGCGTTGGACAAAGCCACCAATTATCTCTTTTTGAATTCAGTTCAATTTCTTTACCAATGATTTTTTTTCTCCTCCCTACTTATTTTTTTTTTGTGTCTGCACTCCACTTTCCATCATAGCAACCAATCTCCCACAAAACCTCCACCAACTCATGCAGCTCCCACAACTCATCATCTTCCTCAAAAAAACCATCATCTGAGCACGTGATCCCAAATTGTAGTTTTTTTAATTGAATTAAGATATGTCAACTAAAATATTTGTCGCTAGTCATTGAATGATTTGATTTTGAAAGAAAATCAAACAATATTGAGAATTAACAACAACATTAAATAAAATTAATATACTAACATCCATTGATGTTGTTGTATAAGGAAAGCATTTGCGAATTTCCATTTAAATTTGCCATGGTTCTTTATAATCAACAGTGAGTGATTGAATTATTGTAAATTGCAAACACAAAAAATTAAAATCACACGTAGCTAATCAACTACAAACAAAATAAGAAGTGACCAACACGATCAAACTCCAATATAATAGCATTTTTAGAATATAAAAATTGAGAACCAATAACTACTTAGATAGTAGTATAAATACAAACTCTATAGGAACACTATTTCTACAACTATATAAATATCTTTCTTCCGCTAACTATGTTTCTCGCTCTAAAAAACGTATTGCGCAATGCATGTGTTTGTTATCAAAATTAAGCAAACAACCAAGATATATATAGTAATTCAAATTAACATGTAACCGACAAATTTGGCAAACCAATAGTCAAGAGTCACCATGTTTAATATTAAATTAAATAAAAGACCTTCAATTTATCCTTAATTTAAAGTAAACATAAATAAATAAAACTCATGTCAAAACTAAGATGAAAAGTCACTTTGATATTCAACCACTCGTATAATACAATATCATATTAATAATATATTTATTTCATAAAATTAAGACCTTTTCATGTACTTATAATGCTTACATGACTTTTTTAGAATTAAAAAATTGACCTAAAATTCTCCCCACGCGACACGTAGGATTAGTGAACTTTTTATGTTAGCCTATTAATATTATTATATAGATAACCAAGATATATATAGTACATTGAACTGAATTGTAACTGACAAACTTGGCAAACGAATAGCCATAATGTTTAATACAATTATAAAGAATAATAAGTGACTAATTATGATATTTATGAAAATTAATTTAGAAGAGATTAAGTGTTTGTAAATGTCTAAGAAAGCAGCTGAAAAGATTGTAATTCATTTCATAAAATCCAAGAGTGACACGTAAGCTAATGATGTGGGATTAAATTAGTGACAACTAAGTTCGATCACTCTTGTGATGACATGTAGGATTAACAAAACTTTTTTGTTAGCCTATTAAAATTATTATATAGATATAGATGATACTTGTAACCATTCCACTCTATTTCCGTATCAAATCCGTTTCCATTCCACTTTCATGAACCAAAAATCACCCCAAGTAGTGTGAGCAAAAAAAAAGCCCCGTAAGAGGGTATTTGTTACCGTTTAGGAATCGGCGGTCTCTGATTAATCCGGGCATGGTAGGTTCCGATTTCAAGTAATAGACCGACCCCAAATAATAGAATTTCGGGACCGTTAAGACTCCTGCCTTCCTAATTACTAACCTGTTGCTCTAGTTATTCACTAGGCCTGTCCAACGAGCCGGGTCCCCATCTAAGGCCCGTGCCCCGACCCCTTTGTACAGGGTCAAGCCCGGCCCATTAAAAAAATTCACGCTTCTTCATCACGCTTCATCGGCTTACGCTCTTCATCAGTCTTCATCACGCTTCACGATTTCTTTGAAATTCAAACATCCCATACTCCAGGTTGGTATTAGTTTCATCTATTTTAGTTTTTGTTTTCGATTAATTAGAGGGTAATAATTTTGCCCAATTTATTTATTTCGATCAATGATTTTCTGGGTAATTGATGATTTTCTGGTTAGAAAGTGTGGTTTGTATTCGTCGTCTTTGATATGTCGATGTTTTGATTCCGTTGCATGACCCCAAGGCCATCTGCTAGTTTGCACTGAATTGGTGGATGTAAGTGGAAAGATGGTGCTTTGGGAGAGTTGTTTTCGCCTGTGCTTTGTCTAAAAGAGTGAGCTTTCATGATACTTTTTAAGCCGATTTTGAGGAAGTCGATTGATTGCAAAACGCCCTTTAAAGAGAATCATTTTTACATTTTATATTTGGATTGGATTTCAGAAGTACCAACATTACATTGTCTTGTGTTTATTAGTATCTGAGTTGTTTTAGGTGTGCTTGCTTATTCATTATGTAGGATGCTTTGACAAGAATGTAATTAATTTTCATATTAAAAATCAGGTAATTGTTTTGGAGCAGCTGATTGAATCTCTCCTTTTCACACTGCGAGTAAAAGGGATATAGTTGTGGTTATCTCCTGAGAAATTCTAATGAGCAGCCGATCTAAGAACTTCCGTCGTCGTGTGGGTGACAATGATGAAGACAATGATGCTAATGGTAGCGCGGTTGAATCTAAAGCTACCACCACTACCCCTGCAAAGTCCTCATCAAAAGCTGCTCTTCCTGACAAGCCAAAGAAAAGTCACCCGAAACTTTTAAGTTTTGCTGAAGATGATGAGGAATCCCCATTCTCTCGTCCCCAGAAATCCTCCTCCTCCTCCTCACGTCTTTCCAAGTCTACTTCTTCCCATAAGGTGACATCTTCAAAAGAGCGTGGTGCCGCTTCTCGTGCATCAGTTTCCTCCAACGTCCAACCCTCAGCTGGCCAGTATACAAAAGAAGCCCTTCTTGAGCTTCAAAAAAATACTAGAACTCTTGCAAGCTCTAGGACTAGAACACCCGCATCAGATGTAAAACCTAATTTGACTCCTGGGCCCATGATTGTTATGAAGGGCCCTGTAAAACCCACAGGGGTTAAGTTGAATGAAGAGGATGGAGATGGTGCCTTTCTAGAAAGAAAGAAGGATGATGCTGAGAAAGGGTTACGTGCGATGAATATTGGAAAAGGAGAAGACATGCCTGATCAAGCAACAATTGATGCTATTCGGGCTAAGAGAGAGCGGCTTCGGCAATCACGAGCTGCAGCACCAGACTTTATATCGTTGGACGCAGGAAGCAATCATGGAGCCGCGGAGGGATTAAGTGATGAAGAACCAGAGTTTCAAACTCGAATTGCTATGTTCGGGGAGAAGAAAGATGGTCCTAAGAAAGGCGTGTTTGAGGATGCGGAAGAACGATCTGTGCCTGCTCCCGTGCAGTTAAGTGTGGAGGACGATGAAGATGAGGAAGAGAGGAAATGGGAAGAAGAGCAGTTCAGGAAAGGATTGGGAAAGAGGATAGAGGAGGGATCCACCGGAGTCACCAGAAATGTACAAGCTAAGTCAACTCAACCGCAGAGCTTTGCGTATATGGCCCCGGTTTCCTATTCATCTGTTGCCAATATTCCTGCTGGACCACCAAGCATTGGAGGAGCAATTGGGGGAGCGCAGGGCGTTGGTACTCTGCCAATAGCTGAGCAGGCTAAAGTTGCTAAGCTAGCCTTGAAAGATAATATTACGAGACTTAAGGTACATGCATCTACTTTGACCATTACCTTGTGAAAGTTGTTGTGTGGTAATCTTGATGAACAGCTCATTGAGTTGCTATGATTTTTCATTTAATTGGAATGTATATACTCCTATATTTTGTGCAGAAGAATATCGAAAATGTGAGGTTTTATACCACTCAGTTGAAATCATTTTGGGAATAAGGCTTGAATGTTGTTGTTGTTGTAGTTGAAAGCAAGGTTGGATGTCTAAACAAAACTAAAAATGACGGAGAAATTTGTTTGTTTACATATCAATAGTCACGCTTGTTCGGTTTTGGTATGCTAACTATGCTTATTTCATTATCAATTTAAATCTTCATGTAGTAAGACGGCAGAATATCTTTTTGACTTTTAGATAGAACCACACTTAGCTTGTGCGTCCATAGGCCTTAGCTTTTCCTTGACTGTTCTCGGACCCAATAATCTTCAAAAATTAACATTGCTGAAGCTATTCACTAATGTTAAAAATAAGAGAGCAAGAGATGGCTTAGTACAAGTTTATTCCTTTAATTATTACAATCAAAGGCATAGACCCTAGTTTCAAAGTTATGGATAACATTGTCGTTCTCTTAAAAAACAATCCGAAAGTATGAGAATTAGTCAAGTACATTTGGTGTTGAAACCCTCAACAGTTGCTTTTGTTCAGTTCCTTATTTTTTGCAATACGACACTTAATATTGACATGTAAACTTTGTTTTTTTTTTTGGGGGGGGGGGGGTTATCTTGCTACTTTTGTCTTTGCAATGTGACAGATAAGGTAAAAGGGGTCACTTAACTGTCACTGTCCATTGTTCAAACATGAGAGGATCTTGTAGAAGTTGCACGAGTTGGACAAAATAATATATGGCATGTAATAAGTGGGCCTAATTCTGGGGCTCTAGTTACAAAGCTTACTAGCAGTTCTTGCTTAGCATTATGCAGAGCTTTGTGGCATTAGGTAGCTTTTGTGTTTATATCATTCTATGACACTTCTAAATACTGATATATCTACTCGTACAAATTGTTTGATACATGTGGATGGTCTGAAGTTTTCATTCTCATCTATTTACTAACTATTGTCCCCTCTGATCACAGGAAAGTCATGGCAAAACCTTGTCATCTCTGACTCAGGTTGATGAAAATTTGTTTACAGCGCTGACAAATATCACAACACTTGAGACTTCTTCTTCTGTCACTGGAGAGAGATACATATTCATGCAGAGGCTGCGTGACTTCGTTTCTGTCATATGTGACTTTTTACAGGTATGTTTCTATCTCATTGCTCAATTGTGTGAACACCATGGTTCAAAATCTCGGTATCGGCCACGGTTGCGGTTTCGGTTGCGGTGTCGCGGACTCGGACCTAATGCGGTCGTGGCGGTCTAAATCGTGGTCATTTTTTTATTTTGAGTTTTGTTCAATTCTTTTATTGATTCATCAGTACATAACCTGTTTTTATAGTATAAGCTATGAGCAAATAAACTTAATGACCTATAGAGTCTTGAAATGCAGAATTAGTAAAAGTAGGGCAGCTGTCAATGAATTTATGTTAAAATGAGAATTGACCACTTTTTTCAAAACCAGACACGTGACCCAATGCTCCCGGGAGCACAAGGAGCATGGTGGTCCTCCTCACAATAGAGTAGGGACCACACTTAAAAATAATATCCTAACCGATAATTTTATTTAATGCTATTTTTATGTTCTATCCAATTAATGAATGCCAAGTGTCCTCCTAAGAAAGACTTGGTTTCAGGTTTTAATATATAGTATTAGATTAGATCGGCCGGCGCCGATTCCAATATATATCGGCCAATACGATATGTAACAGCCGATATTTTGCACTATGGTGAACACCCTAATTTTTGTAGTTACTTTACCTAGGAAGGAATTTTTATTCTGTCCTGTCCTGTAGGATGCCTTACCATTCCTTGAAAACAAAAGGCAACGCATGTCCTACTCTTTTTTGGTGAGTTTCTTACAAATGAATCTTCTGGGATGGTGGAAGGAAGAAGATTAAGTTGCAATGGAGATGTGAGTTTTTTTTTTGAGCTCTCGAGCTTTACATTTGGTTAAAGGAACTTTAAGTTCTAAATAAGAGACCGTGGACACTTTCTTTTTCAGTGGTTCACTAGCATTGGTGAAAAAGGAAGTTACTCCCTCACATTCTTTGATTTGCTACATTTCCATTTTCAGCCGATTCACTGAATTTTGCAAAATTGCCTTGTTTAGCATGTTTATAATACAGAGGTCTGTTATTTTGTATCAAGAATCGTTAATGAATGCCAATCTCGTCTTGATAATCACCATTAAAGACTAAACATCTGCTGAAAAGCCACCCTCTTTTTTTGCGGCATTGCCATCGGTTGTGTTCTCACAAAGACAAAAAGTTGCAAATGTTAATTTGACACCAAGCGGATAACTCAGTGGCAAGAGAACAGGTTTGCAACAGGAAGGATCTGACAATCCAAGCTTTGATTTTGGGTTGCTTTTACGGAAACGTTGGCAGGATATGTCTGGAAGAAGAGTTATTTCTTTTTCTCTGATATTATTTGTAAAGTCCTCTAAAGATGTGGCAGAATTTCCCTCAACAAATAAAAGATGTGGCAGAATTTCCCTCAACAAATCAAAGATGTGGCAGAATTTCCCTCAACAAAAAAACGATGTGGCAGAATATGGAACTAAAATTTGAACCAATGACTGAAGTATACTGTACGCCTTTGATTCAATGAGGATTGCAGAGGAGCACCACACAGTTTTGCCTTTTGTCATTGTTGCTAAATTTAGTATTCATGTGCTAGTGGTTCGTCTTGTTCTGCACCTTTATCATCAGCAATTCAACTTCATTTTGATGTGTTATTTTGCCAAATTGTTTCTATGAGGCTGCTGTCGATGCACTTCAACTTTTCTTTCTAAAGACTTGATTGATCTTATTGTAAATGTTTCAGCATAAAGCTCCTTACATTGAGGAACTCGAAGAACAAATGCAGCAACTCCACAAGAAACGTGCCGCACTTGTGCTAGAAAGACGAGCCGCTGATAATGATGATGAAATGACAGAGGTTCAAGCTGCTGTTGATGCAGCAATGTTGGTGTTGGGTAGGGGAGGTGGGAATCCTGAAACAGTTGCTGCTGCAATGAGTGCAGCTCAGGCTGCAGCTGCCGGGATCATGCAAAAGAAAAACCTTCCTGTGAAGCTCGATGATTTTGGTAGAGATCTGAACAGACAGAAACGTATGGATATGGAAAGAAGGGCTAAGGCACGCGAGGGTAGGAAGAACCGGTCAGAGCGGAAGAGAATGGCATCTATTGGGAAAGATATTTCCTATCAGCGGGTGGAGGGTGAGTCTAGCACCGATGAGAGTGAGAGTGAGAGTGATGCTTATAAGTCAAACCGCAACATATTGCTCCAGACAGCTGAAGAAGTCTTCAGTGATGCATCGGAGGAGTATTCCCAACTGTCTTCAGTTAAAGAGAGATTTGAAAAATGGAAGAGATTGTATGCCGTTAGTTATCGCGATGCTTATATATCATTGAGTATCCCATCTATTTTTTCTCCATATGTGAGGTTGGAACTTTTAAAGTGGGATCCTCTGCATGAAGATGTTGACTTCTACGACATGAGATGGTATGTAAGTACCAAATTTTCACTGGCTGAGAGCTGTATTGGTGATTTTGAAATTGTTCATGGACTTCTATGCTAAGGCATTTACTCGGTTATTATCCAAAGCTTTCACTTTTCTTTAGCCAGTTTTCGTTTGGTTGTGTGTTTCTCACAGCCTGCCAATTCTTTTGTAGGCATTCCGTGCTTTTTGATTATGGTGTTCCTGAAGATGGAAGTGGTTTCAATTTGGATGATGTTGATGCTAATCTCGTTCCTGGATTAGTAGAAAAGGTTGCACTTCCTATATTGCATCATGACATCGCTCACTGCTGGGATATGCTTAGTGGGAGAGAGTCCAAGAATGCTGTTTCTGCCACGAGCGTGATTATCAATTATCTCCCTGTATCCAGTGAAGGCCTCAAGGAGTTGATAGCTACTATACATGCTCGACTTGCTGAAGCAGTCGCCAACCTTGTGGTTTGTCCCCTACCCCTGGTTATCTTATCGGTGCCTTATGTGCTGTGTATAATCACATTCAGTTTAGTTAATTTGATGTCATTTAATTGTGTGCGACAGGTCCCTACATGGAGTACTGCGGTAATGAAGGCTGTGCCAAATGCTGCAAGAATCTCTGCTTATCGATTTGGTGTAGCTGTTCGACTAATGAGGAATATCTGCATGTGGAAAGACATACTTAGCATGCCAGCTTTGGAGAAGCTTGTTCTTGATGAACTTATGGGTGGAAAAATTCTTCCTCATGCTCAAAACCTTTCTCCAGATATGCATGATGCAGTAGCAAGAACTGAGAGAATCATTGCTTCGTTGGCTGGGGTGTGGACTGGTCCTAGTGTTACAGGGGCTCGCAGGTGCCTTGTTAATTCTATCTGCTTCTTTGATAAGTTTGCTTCTACCTTCTGATTTAGATTACCTGCCCTTTTCTCGCTTGTTTTTGGTAGGATGAGGTAACAAGTAGGTTCTGGTTTATTGGTCCTTATTTTTTTTTAAAATGTGGAGCATACTCGCATAAAGGGATTGGAGGAAAGATGCCCATGGCCCATGGGGATGTTGGTTTGTGTAGATCTATCCATTCCTTTTAAGCATTAATCAAAATTTCTCAGATGTTTTCAGTCTCAGATCTCATCCATAATCTATAATCTGGGGTATTACTGGAGGTGTTGTTTTTTCTACTTATTAAGTGTATGGTGCCCGGGGGGCAGATGCTTTCATCTACAGCACCCTAACTTTTATGGGGTTAGTGCTCAAGTGAAAATTTTGGGGGACTCCTAAAAGATTTTACATTACCATCAAAACTCCAAAAAACATATGTGCTAGACTCCTAGTTATGAGCATGCAATAGTTTGTTCTGTCCGTACCCGACCCAATGCTCTAGCCTAGGCCCTAGGTTGATTGTTAGGTTGTGTTTTTACCTCTTCTGCTCTTTTCTGCTACCTTACATGTCAGTCGCATTAGGTCTCTTCTTTGACTTAGCAATCAGGTAGAATTCTCATGTTAATACAAACCCTTGTAATGTCAATTGTTTTGCTGTAGTTCTATATCACGTATAGTTAAGTTCAGCTCATTGTTATGGCCTGTGGATCTTCTCTGAGATAAGTCTTGGCCTTTTTACTTTAGATAGCTCCGCTCTTTCATACTATTAACTAACAGATACTTTTAAATTGTTTCATACAGTCGCAAGTTGCAGCCTCTAGTCAATTACGTACTGGCCCTTGGGAAAAACTTGGGGAAGAGACATGCATCCGGAGCACCCGAAAGTGAAGTCAATGGAATTGCTCGTCGTTTGAAGAAGATGCTGGTCGAGCTAAATGAATATGATGAGGCCAGAGAAATGTCAAGAACCTTCAATCTCAAAGAAGCTCTCTGATTACCTTTCTACGTATCCAAGTTTTGTATATGATTGTAGTTCATTGTAATCTTGTCGCCTTTGTCAGATTAAAATAGAGCCCCCGTTGCGTGTTGATGCCAACACTTTGTATGGTCACGCCGTTGCAGAAGTCATCTTTACATAACTCGTTTTGCTAGTCTTTCTTAGGTAGGTGGTCACTACAAATAGAGGTCTAGAGCAATGTGAAAAATTCTTCAAGGAAGGACTACGATTTCCCTTTCGACTTTGAGGTCTATGTTTGGACAATATCTTCCACTGTACGCAATTACACAGTTCCAGGGGCCTTGCTAGTTCCAAATGCAAAGCCAGTAAATGTTGGGGACGATTGACGAACATGGTAACATAACTACTTTTATCTAGTCCTAGATCGATCAGCTAATTGCTCTCAGTTTGTGTCTGCCCAGTACCTTGGCCGCTGGCCATTGTTGGTTTTTGTTGTAGCTCTGGTTATCTCGTTTCATTCTTCTTGCTTGGAAGCAAGATCAAGTTGACTAGATTCGGTTTCGTTTGGGATCATTTCAGATTAGTTATTGTTAATGTGATATCAAGACCCAGGTCACTTGAGTCTATTCGACTCAAATAAGTCAACTTCAGTTTGGTTATGGGTCCAATTAACAGAGGTCATTTTCATAGGGGTGAGCATCGGTCCAGGACCGGACTGAACTGGATAGGACCGAGGCTCGAAAAAAAGTGAACCGAGGACCGGACTGAATGACCATCGGTCCGGTCTTGTCCCTTGGACCGAGTGGACAAAGAATTCTCCTAAAAATCTTGGACCGGGACCGATCCGGTCCGGTCTGGTTTTCGGTCCGGACGAGTTTTTGCTCTCCCCTACATTTTCATATCAAATCTGGTCTAGATATTTCGGGTTTTGATAGAGGATATGGAAGCCGACAATATTACGAAATAACAAAGACAAATATTGTGGAATAGTATGGTCGAAGTTTTCAGATTCGCATAATGTAACCTCCAAAATATATAACTTACCGAATACAATCACACTAATTTATTGTGAGACCAACTTTCTTTATACAAGTAATGACATTTTCTATAGTTTTAGTAACCATTATACTTCTTTTAGTGATTATAGATTATTTTTTTATTTAATGTAAGATTAGAACGTCACATGCAGGGTTTTTTTTTATTAAATTATACTAATTTTTATATTAAGTGATCCTTTTAAATCACTCATCATGTGATTAAATCGAAATAACACGAACATTAAAAACATTATAAGGGCCACAATGATGTTAAACTGTTCAATTTTAAAACAGCTAAAGTCGTCTCAAGCTACATGTTTGAGTAGCAGGTATCTGTTTTATTAGCAGGTAGCAGTTGATATTAGACCTGTTCGGCAAAATTAGCTGTTGAATTATTAAAACTATATAAAACATAGAAAATGAAATTATAAATGATAGTTTTTCACATGAAATGTTACTTTGAGTGGTATTTCCCAAATGCTAGATATAATGCTAACTGCTACTTAAGTTATGTTGCCGAACATGCACAATACTAGTTTAATTCGGTCACAATGCTACTTTCTACTTCTTAATATAATACCGAACAAAGCCATTATAAAACCGTCTTGGAGGAATTTAATGTTAAGGGTCTGGGCGTTACTTTGAGTACATAGTCGGAAGAATCTTAAAGCACCAAATTTCAAGGAAAACATTCGAGTGCTCATGAAGTTAAACAAAGAAAAAAAAAAGGAGATTGTAATCTCCAAAATAGCACATGCTCAACTCCCTGTAAAAGCGTGGGGTTTAGACGTTGAGTGAACTGTGAATCAACAAAGTAAAAAATACAAAAATTAAAGGGCAAGTTTTCAGAAACTGCCATTAATGCGCATGTTGAAGTTTCCCATGCAAAACTTTAATAAATTCCATTTTTACAATTTATTTACATTTACCCCCCCTTTTTATATACAGCTTATTACGCCTGTTTTACTGTGTCTGTATAATTATTACCATCATGGTCCCTCTTTCATGGTGACTCTTACACTTCCAATTTTTATTTTAAAGTGCCAAAAAAAAAAAAGGATAATTCTTCAATTAAAAAAGGAAAAAAATACACTTTTGCATTATACTTTTATGGGGTAATGATTAAATGTCCCCTTTATAAGTTAAGAGGTTGAATTTTGGAATCTTCTGCTCTTCTTCTTCTCCTTCTTATTCCATTTTTTAATTTTAATTTTTAATATATAGTTTGATAGTTGATGCTTAGTTGTTTTTTTGTTAGTTTTATGTTTTTTTTTCTTGTCTGGTCAAGTTTATAACAACTGTTATTTCTGAGTTTGTTTTTATTTTATTTTAAAAGATTTCAAAAATCAAGTTGGGGGAAGAATATATTTGGAGGGAGTTGACCTAATTCCTATGCCTTGCTGTATACGCTTGATATTTTATTTTTGAGTATTTGGTAGAGGGTGGAGTAGAAATTGAGGAGATCAGATTTGGTGGGTTTTGGTTAATTTGGCCAGTTTCTGCTTTGAAAGGAATGAACTGGGTTAGGCATTAATTTGCTTGATTTTGTAAGATTTTTGGGGTTTTTTTTATTAGTGGGGTTTTTGTATGGTTTGACATTGTGGACAATTTTATGATGTTTTGGGAGTTTTTCTGAGAAATTCAAGTTCGAGTTTTTGTGGGTTTATCTTCAATTTTAGTGAATTGAAGTGTTAAGAGTGAAAAGGAAGCTTCTTTTGTGGAATATTTGTGACAGAAATAATGGCTTGTGTGAAGCTGGGATCTAAGAGTGATGCATTTCAGAGACAAGGGCAGGCGTGGTAATGAATTCTTCTGATCTTGATTTCATATGCTGAATGCGTTTGTTTTTGTTGATCATGTTGTAATTATGATTCAATTTGTAAGGCTTGCGACATTTGACTCCCCTTTACCTTGCCATAGGCCTTTGAGACACTAGGGTAATGTTGTTATTGTTGTCGTAGTGTTACGATTTTCATTCAGCTTTGTAAGTTTCCAGGATGGTTGAGTAGTTGTTTTGCCTCGCTGTTAATGCTAGGGAAAGGCTTACGTATGTCCCTTTCCCCTCTACACCCATACACCCTGCTTGTAGCGACTGCCTCTAGGGGGATAATGATGATGTTAGTGTAGTTGTTCATTGACTGGGTTCAGTGGATTCGTAGGTGTTTCGATTAGTAATAATAATGTCACTCGATTAGTAATAATTATATGGTCATTGTGTTACATTCAACTGAAAATGATGTCTAATCTTTCGTGCTGGTGTTGTTTAGTTGTACATTGATTGGCTTCAGTGGACTTCTTTGATTGAGACCTAATGGGTTATTTTTAGGTGTTTCGACTGCATCTTTTATTCGTCGCTCAATTAGTAATAATTATATGGTTATTGTGTTACGTTCAACTGAAATTGGTGTCTATCTTTCGTGCTGGTGATGTTAAGTTGTACTTTGACTGGGTTCAGTGGACTTCTTTGCTCAAGACATAATGTTGACTGTATCTTTAATTTGTCACTTAATTAGTAATTTTATTCTCATTGTGTGACATTCAACTGAAAATTTTGACCATTTTCGGTGCTGGTATCCGTTCGCAACAACTCAAGTGGTTCAGAAATTTGACCTTCTAGGACGCAGTGTTATACATTGCAATTGTCTTGGCCTTTGTGATTTCTACATAGGGCTTGCATAGCCAGCTCCTGTTGCTTGATATATTCTGATTTTTGAGAGTTGATCTGTTTCAAGGAGATTATTTACCTAATCGTTTTGGAGATAACCAATACACAACTTGGTTCTTTTTATCAATATTTAAGGGCAGTGAAGTTGCTGGCCAAAGTCCCAGGTTGAGTGTGTATTACTAAAAAGTAGGGCGAAATAGGATGTTTGTTAAAACAAACAAGTCCCTTCTCCATTATTGGCTGGCATAGCTGCCTGCATTGGTATTTATAACGTCTTATGAGTAGCCAGCTAGTAGCAGTACAGAATACAGATGGAAAAAATGAATTATCCACGATATCTGGTAGTGACTTGTCACAATTGCTCCTAATCATTCCACAATCTGTCAGCTGACATTGGCTTTCAATGTGCTCATCTTAATGCAGGTTTTGTACAACTGGACTTCCAAGTGACATTATAGTTGAGGTGGGAGAAATGTCATTCCATCTTCATAAGGTAAGTTTCGTCCATTTTACACCTTTGGAATATCATTCACATACGTTTCTAGGGGGGGGGGGGATGACTTGGTAATTAACTGAAATCTATTGCATCAATATTAAAAAAATTCCTATATTTTTGCATAGTATATTCACCGATTATTGACAGTACGTTTTGTCACTTCAACCTTAAACCTTAATGGAATAAAACTGTGAATGGCCCCAACCCCATAGCGCGCGCACACAAGACACAACCTAATGGCAAATGGACTCTTTGTTTTACAGTAGAAGTTAGATGTTCTGCTGCTTTAATTTTAAATTCAATCTCTTTCCTGCAGTTTCCTCTACTCTCACGAAGTGGAGTGTTGGAAAGATTAATTGCTGCAGCTGATGAGGGTGAAAAGGGTACTGTAATAAGACTCGATAAGTTGCCTTGTGGAGCCAAAACATTTGAGCTTGTTGCAAAGTTTTGCTATGGGGTGAAACTTGAACTTACGGCCTCAAATGTTCTATACCTACGTTGTGCTGCTGAAGACCTTGAGATGACTGAGGATTATGGAGAAGGAAATCTAATCCATCAAACCGAAACATTCCTTAACCAAGTGGTCCTCAAGAGCTGGAAAGATTCTTTAAGAGCTCTTCAATCCTGTGATGATATTCTTTCCTATGCTGATCAACTCCAGATAACAAAAAGATGTGTTGAATCATTGGCTGTCAAGGCAAGCACTGATCCTAATCTATTTGGGTGGCCGGTCATAGAGCGCGGTGGGCCAATGCAAAGTCCTGGCGGGAGTGTTCTATGGAATGGCATTAGCACAGGTGCTAGACCCAAAAATTCGAGCTCTGATTGGTGGTATGATGATGTGTCAACTTTGAGTTTACGCCTTTACAAGAGGCTAATATCAGCAATGGAGACTCGAGGCATGAAAGTGGAGATTATTGCTGGGTCTATTGCGTATTTTGCCAAAAGGTACTTACCTGGGTTGAACCGGCGGCAAGGTAGCGATTCTAGCAGTCGAATGTGTCCCCCATCTTTGGCCAGTCCACCATCTGACGAAGAACAGAAGCAGTTGGTTGAAGAGATAGAGCAATTACTTCCTATACAGAAAGGACTTGTTTCAGCCAAGTTTCTATTCGGTCTCCTCCGAACAGCCATGATACTTCATGTAGATTCTACATGTATATCAAACTTGGAAAAGAGAGTAGGACTGCAACTTGATCAAGCAAATTTGGAAGATCTTTTGATGCCAAACTTCACTCATTCAATGGAAACACTGTATAATGTCGACTGCGTGGAGAGGATTCTTGAACACTTTCTGGCCATGGATCAGGCTGCTGGGGATGCTTCCCCTTGTTCCATAGATGATGGTCAACTAATTGCCTCACCTACAATAACACCAATTACAATGGTGGCAAAACTGATTGATGGATACCTCGCTGAAGTGGCGCCTGACATTAATTTGAAGCTTCCCAAGTTTCAAGCCCTTGCTGCTGCTGTTCCTGAGTTTGCGAGGCCCTTGGATGATGGTCTTTATCGCGCTATTGACATCTATCTCAAGGTAAGATTTTGACCCTTTTTTTTATGCAACTTTCTCACACTTCATCACCTCTCTGTCACAATTTTTTATAATTAAAGCAAAAGGTGTTTTTTATCGAAGATGACCTCCGGGAAAGCTCTTAATCTCTAACCCCTGACACCACAACCCTTCTCCTTGTAGAATGTGCCTTGTTATAAGTAGGAGGGGTTAAAGCCTCTTGGTATGTAGTATGTTATTAGACCGCTGATGTAAGCCCAATCACAGAATTTTCATATGCTCTATGAACTCTCTGTATACTATAATAAGCTATATGAAGTCTACATATCGACTCTAGTAAAAATACACTTTGCTCTAGTTATCATAGTTCATCGGTCCTCCTGCATGCTCAAAGTAGTTGGTGTCCTTGCTTCCTGGGTTTCGGTTGCACATTTATTATGAGTGACCCAGTTGTCTACTTCGTTTTCTACATGTTTCATTCTCGTGCTTAGAATGGAAATCGTAAACTTTTGTTACTTCTAGCTGTTTATTTATAAGTCATTCTATGTCAATACAATGCAGTCACATCCTTGGTTATCAGAGTCTGAGAGAGAACAGCTGTGCAGACTGATGGACTGCCAAAAGCTTTCTTTGGAAGCTTGCACGCATGCTGCACAGAATGAGAGGTTGCCCCTAAGAATAGTTGTCCAAGTCTTGTTCTTTGAGCAGCTGCAGCTGAGAAATTCTATAGCTGGCTGCTTCTTGGTGTCGGAGAATCTTGACGGCTCAAGACAGTTAAGAAGTGGCATGGCGGGTTCCAATGAAGGTGGCTGGGCTACAGCTGTAAGGGAGAACCAGGTCTTGAAGGTCGGAATGGACAGCATGAGAATGCGAGTTTGTGAGCTAGAGAAGGAGTGCACAACCATGAGGCAGGAGATTGAAAAGCTTGGTCGAGTTAAGGGCTCTAGCACTTGGGGGAACGTTTCCAAGAAGTTAGGGATGGGTTTCAAATTGAAGTCTCAAATGTGTAGCGCTCAAGAGGAGTCCGTCAGCAACCAAAGTAGTGTCCTCAGTGCAAAGGTCGAAAAGGTTAAGGAAAGGCGCGGGAGGCAGAAAAAGAACTTGTGATCTCCCTGACCCCTTTGCATATCCTGTCTACAATTTCTTGATTCATTTCTAAGGTGCTACTGTAGTTTCTACTCTGCTAGCAGGTTTTTCGTTCTAGTTCAAGTACTAGAAAATTGATTCTAGTTCGTGAACTGGAATAGAATATTCATTGCTTGGGCATAGTGATTTTAGCCACTTTGTTTGTGCCCCACGCCTCTGTAATCAAGATGAACGTGTTTACATATTAGTGTGTACTAGACTCGCTGTGTTTCTGTGTGTATTCTGGGTGGCTATGTTTTAGAGAAATGAGATTATATATGGTACTGTTTCTCACACTTCTAAGTGCATATTCATTTCATAAAGTGCCAAGATGATATGATCGATTGTAATCCCACTGATTTAGCAAATGTTAACTAACAAGAGCGAGAACAATCTAGACGTGATAGGATCACGGATCACCTGCTTGAGCAAATCCGAAATTTAGATAACATTCTAAGGTTCCAGAGAATTTTTACGCCATCACCAGTGATGTTCCTGGTGTGCATTTGCTATTCAACTCTATGCAGAAACAAAAAGAGATCCCCAACTCGAATTTACAGTAGCACAAACAATCGAATACATGTTGTCCATTGTGTGGGTAACTTTTCTTATGCCGATACGTAGTGGCCTCAAATGAAGTCTAAAATCGAAGACCCTCATGGGTGACTATCCTGATTTAGTGGCAGTTTCAAAATAGTAAATTGAAACAGCTCTTGCGCTGTGTGCCATTTTCCAATTGCTTTAGTAGAGCCCTAAGTGATGTATAGATGGTGATGAACAGTTTTAATCAAGATCAGCCCTAAACTCTAGTAAGAAATATGCTCTTGAATCAGCGTCGCCAGGAACGGCCTTGTTTCTGTTGCATGCGCCTGCAACATGCAAATAGCACATGAGTACTTACATGATATTGACCAATGAATTAATGAATACCATTACACTCTAAAATGCAATTGTGTAACGCAGATGGCAGCAAACCCAATTTAAAATAGGAACTCCAATAGTTAACAGGCAGGGAACGCGATATCAAAAAATTCGACGCTAAACATCTACAAACTTGATACTTGGCAATACAATTGATGAGGCCATTGTACTTCATCGAAGGGATTCCCAGATAAATGAGCATTTTTTTTTCAAGTAGATAACCTCAGAAGACCTGAGTTCTTGTAGCATAGAGGAAACAGTGAAATAGGAAGGGCAGACAAGGTCGCACATATTAGCCTGAAATGAATGCCAGAAGAAGATATCCCTACTCCGCCAACCACCCCTGACTCCTTGACCCCTGACAACCATCAAAAGCACTAACCAAAAATAAAGAAAAGATTGTACTATCTGATGGATGTGAGACAATGTTGAAGAGTCTGTCATGTCACACATTTTTATAGTCACACATTTTTATAGATGCTAGGTCTCTATCATGCATCTCAAGGACTCGCCCTCACACGTGGGAAACAAAGCACAGATCTCTTTCTAAACAAGATTGCTGATGTACCCAAATTATCATAGTTATCAGAAGGGAAAAAATCACAACTCAACTTGCACACAATTCTATAGCGCCACTGCGCCATGTATTACCTTTGGTGCTCCTTGGAGCGTTCTATGAATTCCTTTGCGATGTCACGTCCTTCATAAGATGCTATAACTTTCCGAATATCAGGAGGCCCGCTTTGGGCAAGAACTGAAAATCAACCACAAGTCCACAAACCATTAACATTTAGACATGTTTAATAAACCCAGGTTGATGACCGACCAGTAACAGATTGGACTCTAATAATGCTTGACTTAGCATAAAAAGGTTTAGGGATTAACACTCACATTCGAGAAACGGGATAAGATCCAATAGAGTAGTATCATTCACATCATCAGATGACCATGGCTTGATTTGGATACAGTTTTCTGGTTGAAGACAATGTTCTAGGGCATGACCACTAATATAAAGAACTCTTCTAGGATCACGATTCAATTTTGAAAGATCCTGCAACCAAAAAAATTATCAAAATTAAAAAATAACATTCTTTTGCATTCTCAGATCAGTGTTAATATATGACAAAGGTAGAGCACAATCTTCAGAACAGGCACACAAAAGTTCCAAAATATATTATCGAGATAATTAGTATGTTCCTCTTTGCCTCTTGCCATGACATCAGGGGAGCTTAAGGATAACCACAAACGGAGAGAGAGAGAGAGAGAAAAACACACACATGCACACACACACACACACAAAACTGCCTTAGCAGGTGTTCAGAATTCTTCTGGCCAGGTAGATGTGCAAAAAAAATTCTTGCTTGAAAAGATGCCTAAGTGAAGACTTCTATATCCATGTGAATCATGTCAGAAATTAAAGAAATCAAAAACTATTCTTGGCCCAGATGATGTAGATTGTACAAATGCATGAATAGACCATACTTATCATTCTATCAAGCCTGATATGGACCAATCAGCTTCCTACAGATCACTTTTCACATACATTATGGTTACCAGCAGAAGATAGTCGACTAAAGAAGTCAACTACGGTTGAAGCCGAGAGAACTTGACTGCTCCCACGGCCCACGTGACGATGTAAAAAATTAACCCTTTTTTTCTTAAAGTTCCCCTCTTCTTTGGGCAATACAAAGAAACTCACCCTGTAATGTTTACCATCCTGATATAATGTTGCAGGCCTTGATAACCGGTGCGCTATACGCTGACCTTCGTCCAATCTTTCAAGAACAGGGTCGACATACTGTTAGAAGCAGATGCAAAGGTCAGCCTGACGATCTCGGTAGTGATGTTCAAATCAGCACAGGGTTGAAAATGAGTGAATTAATCGAAGAGAGAATATGAACCCACCATTGGCAAGTTATCAGAATAGACAACAATTTCAAAATATGGTGCTAGATGCTCCAGAAAGGCATCCACACCAGGCCTCTTAAAAGTCCTCCAGCCCCTTTCACGCTGCAAAGATTTTCAGTGAAAAGATAAATTACATAACTGTCGGACAAATATGAAAAAGACTTGTGTATAAATATATAATAATCTGGTGCAGCCACACACACAATATTTGATCTGTAAGGATCATATTAAGGTTTACCTTCCAGTCAGAGAACACCAAAGTCTCGTTCAGATCCACCACAAGTGTAAAAATTTGAATCCCGGGAGGCAAATCAGGAAGTAGCTTATCTGACAGTGGTTCAGTGAATCCCTGTGAACGGCAACAAGAATGGCAATTAGATACGACCCAAGATAATGCAAAATGGAATTGTACACATAACATCTGATTGCTAAGTACTTACTCGAACATGATCCTCAATTTGTCTCCTAGTATCCAAGTAG